>CAJOBZ010000004.1:5000-462500 GCA_905332375.1 Pieris macdunnoughi | reverse complement strand
CCATGGAAGGGGTGGCTGTTCCATATATCAGCACCAGACCCGACTAACTCATACCTATTTTCTCTGACGAATCTTCTTCTTATAGTGCCATCTCCTTTCGAAGATCTTCCTTTGGCGATCATCATGGCTACTTAATTTTGGATGCCGTCTTTCTGAGTAATTACTTGGTGCTTTGACCAAACCATTGTCTAAGATTCTTAAACTATATGTTAAACTATATGTTTCATTAACAAACTTGTACTTTTCTTTTGTCTTAGCCGTGTTCCATAGTCTTCTTTGATAAATGACCTATACACAAACATAATTTTCTAAACCAACCAATCGTTCTAAACTTAACAAACAAACTAGCTTTATGGTATTATTAAAGCCACCGATCTATTTATTTAATTATTTGCTTATCAGTATTCCTACAGTTACTTATTATACAATATCTAAACAATTACATTATACACAAAAGCCAACAACGGAATACAAATTCAAACATAAACATATCACAGTTAAAAATTATGGTCTACTTATACAAGAAATAAAAAAATAAAATAAAAAGTTCTAGTATATTTCATACAAAATGTAACACGTAAAAGCCAGTTCCAGGCAAACTACAACCTCTACAAAGTAGCCTGGATTAGAGCCAACGAAGCTGTTTGCTATACTCACAAGTTACTTATAGTTCCCATTTACGCCGAAATACTTGGTCATGTTCAATAACCGATAGTAATTAACTGTTCCACAAAATTACTACGCCAGTCTCCAACATTGACAACTGGCATAAAGCCTTTGAAACCGGAAATAGCCTATACTAGTTCCGATTGCCCTTTAATAAGGGATGTGAATGCATTGAGAGTTGACGTATAGGTTTCCGTTGTACATGTGTGTTAAATAATAATTTCATTATTAATAATCATCAACGCGAAATATTTGGCAGATTTTCCTTGAAATTTAGTTAACAATTCTTTGCAGTGAAACTTTGCTCGAACTGGTCTTCGAGGTTCAGTGAGCTCCTGGCATATAGCCTGATGGCCCTGCTTTCGTTTAGTGACGAAAAATTAAATTCGGCTTGACAGAATGCTGATCACCTACTTGCGTTAGTAACTATTAATGTTACATGAGAAATGAGTCCATTGCAAATTCATTCTACTAGACGACGTAAATTCGGTAGATGTGAGTAAAGTTTTTATTACTCAGAAAAAATGTATTAGAGCTATCATGGGCGTTGGACCTCTTATAAGCTGTAGACCAATTTTTCACGAACTCGGTATTCTGACAGTACCAAGTTTGTATATCTTTGAAGCAGTTATGACTGTAAACAAGCATCCATAATTATTTAAAACATATAAAGAAACTTGCTTGTATATACCGAGGGATCCAACACGGCTGCGGGTCCCTGCATGTTGCACCGCGCTATATTCCAAAAATTGTTACGCCATGGCTGTACGAATATTTAATCACCTTCCTAGAAGTTATAGATCGCTGCCATGTAATGTTTTCAAGGGGAAGGATGATTAGGTTTTGAAAGTCAATGAGCTTTTATAGCGTGAGCGAGTATTTAGACCATAAGTTTAACAATTATAAATGACTTAAATTCTTATTATGACATTTTCATGCTGATTGTGCGGATTTTTCTTGTTGTTCGATCTAATTGTACCACTATCTTGGCAAATAAAGGATTAAAAAAAAGAAGTTCGGTAGGATTAAAAGAATACGTACGTAATAAGGTACGTAAATATTATCACTAAATTCACTTGTGTCGTGAATATCATAAAACATTCAGATTAATAGAATTAATTACTCAATAGCTGAAATTTAAAACAATAGAATACTAAGTTGGAAACAATATGTTCCTAGATGTATATCGTAAGTGGGAAGAGGCCATATTGTAAAATAAGCAGTATGCTCGGAAACTTGAAAAGGTACTTGAATGGATATTGCCCGACTACTTAAAGCTAAAAGGATCTTTTTGAGCTGTAAGGAGATGCGGTAATACTAATGCTACTTTAGTTTTTTAATTTCAGGCCGTTGAGTAGGAAATCTGGAATACTTGAATCGAGTAGTCCGCTTTGTAGTATCTTACCGACAAGTGTTTTGTAAAGATTTTTATTGACATTTGTTATTCGTAATGCGTTCTTAGTAAAGACACGAGTGTGTATTTCTATATGAATTACCAAAAAGATACTGTTCTCCTCAACTCGACATCCGTCATTCCACAACTGAGCGTTTATAAGGCACTTTACTCGCCAACACTATGCCAATAAACCTATCTTCCCACTAAAGAATTTAAGAACTACTTCTAGTTAGGGCTCCTCAAACAACGAGCGTACCAATTCTTAAAAGGCAACCTCTCTGGCCAAGGACAGCGGTATCGCTTAGCATTATGTGAGCCTCTTCCCGTTTGCATAAAATCGTCCCTCTTCAGCAATTTTGGTTGTTATGTGACAGAAACGAAGTTGCTACAGGATTACGATAAACCGAAATATCTGCATCGTGTTATCTAAAACCGTGAAATTGAAACACGTTCTCAGCTCACAAGTCAACGATACAAAGCCGGTACCAGGAAGTGTAATTGGTAGCTAATCCTTCCTTTCAACGCCACGCTACTCCGCATAGTTTGATACACAGCTTGTTTAGCCAACGATGAACGTGCTTTACAAGATTTAGATTGACTACTAGATACAACACAACATATGTTCGGTGAAAAGAATTGTCGTCGTTTTTTTATAAAATTGCGGCTGTTTTTTAAATTCCTTTTTCTCGTCAACTGAAAAAGTTATTAGTGAAGTCATGCAGACATATTTTTACCAACATACCATTTACACGAAAAGTATAATAAAAAAAATTGTGTAAATAACTCCTATCTTGAAAACTCTTTTCAGTATTTGAAAACTATGTTATGTTAAAACTTTTTTTTGGTTCTTGCCTGTTGTTGTACTGTTTTTACTATTGTAATATACAATTCATTAAAAATTATAGTATTGCACAAGTATAATTTCTCATGTAAGTTAATGTTGTAATATTCTTAATGAGAAATAAATATTTTAAACGTAAATTTGATCAAAATTGCTACATTAAAGTGAGTATAACTTTATTTTACCTTTTGGTTTATTATATAATCTAAATGTTTCAAAATCAAGAATATTTTTAAATGAAACATAAAAACCGCATTTCATCAAAGCAGCCATTTGGGGCAGACTAAAAAAGAACTTCTTTGAAGTAAAGCAATTAAAACTATGCTTTGGCACATTGCACAGTCTTTTGTTTAGGCTAGCAAACCCACTTTCCTCACTTTTAAATATTGTATAATCTAGCCGTCATAAGCTAATAAAAAATGATATTGTAAAATATCTAACCAATTTACTTTTGTTTGCCTTAAGGACAAATTTTTATAAGTAAGTATTGTACGATATTTTTAGTTTCAAAACTACATAAGCGCAAGAGTCTTAAGCCTTTATGTATATATATATATATATATATGAATAGTTTTAAAGTTGGTGGACCTCCAATGATCTAAACAAATGCTAACCTCTAAGCCACATTCGAAATAACGTAGAACTATTTGTGTTCTAAAAAATGAAGTTTTTGGTGATATATCACAATCATTAAAACTTAAACTACTAAAAATCATCGCGTGACTTAACTGATATTATAAATTGTCACGTGTACAAATTGCAATATAATATTAAAGGAGGTCTGGACAAACACCTAACGTGAGGGTAGAGGCATGGTAGAACAGAAATATGGTATGCATGCCCTTCGTTTTAATATACTCCTATAAGAAAAACACATTTATTACACAATTATTTAAAATAATACGTATATACCAACTTGTTTCCATAGAACATAAAATATTCGGTCCCACTTCAAATTTGTGCTGCTCTATGGGTGTGAAACCCACGAGAATGTAATGCAGGAGGCATTACATTCTCGTGGGTTTCACAGCTGATAGAGGACAAATCTTTGTTTTTAATTATTATTTATTAATTAAGATGTCATGTAGAACATGGTGTAATGGTTGCAGCTCCTCACAAATATTGTGTAAAACAATAAACTTTCGAGAGTTTATTGCCAGTTCTTCTCTTCCGTTCTACGCCCTCGATTTGATAACTGTATATATGTTTTTTGACGTTCATAAGTGTGCATTGTGTTACCTATATGAATAAATGATTTTGACTTTGACTTTGAAACGTGGCAGGACACTAACGACACCTCGCACCGGCTCCAAGTCTTCGTCAACCGCTGTCTTCGCCGTATTCTGTCTACTGGCCCGAGAAAATCTCTAACGAGCAACTTTGGGAGCGCTGCCGAGAGCGCAGCCTTGGCCAGCATATCAATCGACGCAAAAGGAAATTAATAGGCCATACACTCCGAATAGATTCCAATTATATCCCCACGCAGGTGCTTGATTGGAACCCGCAAGGATACCGAAACGGTGGCCGTCCAAAGCAAACCTGCCGTCGTACAGTTGCAGAGCCAAAGTGAGCCGGAAAGTCTTGGAACGAGGCTCAAGACCGAACACGATGGAGACTCACTGTGGACTCCCTCTGCCCCATCCAGGGGTTTTAGGACATTAAGTCATGTTTAGAACATGCTTTTAATTCGTCAAATTATATCAAAATCAATAACGCAAAGATTTATAAATGATATGTTACCAATGTGGACCTCAGTTTGCACTTTTTGCGCTTATCTTATCTAATATAAAAAAAAATTCTCAGTGTTTGCCTGGAAGCAATGAGGCCGCCATTCTTTTTATTTCATTATGTCAATTGTTTTATAGTTCTGTACATGCAACGATAAATAAATAAAAAGATTTTCGTGATTCATTATTTTTCCATAGTAGAGTAATTGAAATCCGACAGAACACCGCAGCGGATGACAAATGACGGTGCTACGGCCTCGTGTGAGCTTTTATGGCAAACTTGGAAGTCACTCTTATAATGGACTTACTTTTGTGATAAATACACCTTATTTTACCTAGAAGAGGCTTTATTTTATTAAAACTATTCAGTCAGTCAGAGTACAGGGCTACTTTTTAGTAAACATTGAATAAGTTCATTATAAATCTTTCTTACAAGAAAGCACTGCTGTTTTCTAGGAAGTCATCTTTCCTGTAAGATGTTTTTTTACTTTATAACCAGATACTCTGTACTCTTGACAGCGAAATAAAACTTTTTTAACCAATATAAACGTGAATTTAAATAATTAAATAGTTATCAGTCAACTTGATGTGGGGGTCTTCATTTTTATCGAACAGGGGGCAAACGGGCAGGAGGCTCACTTGATTTAAGCCGCATGGACACTTAATGCCAGAACAAAATTTCAGTTTTAATTTATGTGTATGCGAACAATTTGACGTTGTTCATAAAAATACAACAAATTACAATCACTTATTTTATCAAAAAGGACCGTGAAAGCATTGACTAACCACAACCTAATAGAAACCAAAAGCTTTTATTAAAATAAATTACCTAGAAGGTAAACGCTTATTATTTCAGATTCAGAAAATTAATATTAAATGTTTGTAATATAATAAATCGTTTGGATTACAAGTACAATGTGTATTGTTTAGGCTGTTCCAAGTTTGCCAACTTTTAATAGGCACCGAGCTGAAACAAAACAACTTTATAATGGTTAGATAGAATTATACTAATTTTCTGAAATAATTATACTATAAAAATGTAATTAATTAATAGTAACTCGAGGGTAAACCATTAATAATAAAATTCTTCACTTTTCAGTCCGTTTTAGTTTACCGTACGGCTGATGAATGCCGTTGAATGTAGGCAGGCAGTCGTTTGATTCCCAGGGAAACAATCAGGTTTTTTACAATGAAAAAATAATCAGTAAAATAAACATAGCGTACCTTCCTACAGATAACGGATTTTAACGGTTAGAAAATAATAGTTATTTGTCAAAATAAACGGACTTCAAATACCCGTTAACATTTCTTATATCTTTCAGGAATGGGCGGACAACATATATCAAAATCCGATTTTGTAGAAAATTTGAATGCTTTCTAAGTTGGGATTTATCTGATATGAAAGTCAAGAGTCAAAAACCATTTATTCATGTAGGTAACACAATGTACACTTATGAACGTCAAAAAAGAAATATACATTAAAATAAAAAAATAAAATATGTTTATTATGGAACATAAGATACATGTATCACTTATTCCACGTCATTAAATTTGAATTTGTTACATGCTTCCAATATCTAATTTACTGCCAGTTCTGACCTCGTATGAAACAAATTTCTATAAATTAACAACACGGGCTTGGAATCCTAAATTCATAATGATACCAAAATATTTCACAATATTAATAAGATCACATACATACAAAGCCAAATAATAACCTTCCTTATTGAAATATATCTTCACATTAAACGCGACATTTGCTGTTCGAAATAAAATATTTCATAATTTCTAATATCTTTGTGAAATGCACTTATTCTTTCGATTATTTCAATGTTTTATTTTTAAAAATACTTTATTTTAACATTTCCACTATACTATTCCTTTATCGTCTAATTAAGTAAAATTAACGACAAATTGAGGTCTCTCTCGTCAACGACTGAATCGATTTTGTGGTTCCCATAATCACCATGCGTATGGCTTGAGAAAGTTCTTGCTCTCCGATTTTTTCAATCTATAATCGAACCATACTTTGAACTTCATCATCTGTTAGTTTCCAGCTGAGCCAGCTGATTCTCCGTTACCCAGAGCAACAGAATAAATAATGAAGGAGAGAGGATTGGTATACTGAGCACTGCGTCATATCGTACCGACCGCGGCGGCTTAAAACTGTTGCGGCGGTAAATAAAGCCAGTGAACAGTGGATGTATGGAGTGGCACATTTGTTTTTTAACATTTATTTAGACAAAGAGGTTCATTTATGTTGTTTAGTATGAAGAACCCAGCCTTGGGGCCGACACGGTTCATTATTTTGACCGGAAATAGGTGTTCAACCTTACTTAGCGACACAATTTGTTTTGAATGGAATTGAATTAAGGCTTTAATTTTATATAAATATTTGTAAATGTTATGTACTTAGTATCCTAGTAATAATTATTATAGATAGATAATATTACCTTCTTTTATTTTTCCAGAAAAAAATTTATCGACTTATACATTTTCGCTTATTTTACAACCTTCAAAATAATATTACGTTATCGATAGAACAGTCAACCAAACCTAGCATTAGACGACCATGAGCATAATTCATAATTAGCATGCAGTTTTCCAATTCTATCCATTTTTCTGTGCAGTTTAGCTCTCTCGACGTAGTTCCCTGTGCATTTATAAGCATCTAGAGGCTACAGTGTTTCAAGCGTAGGATACACCGTCGATGTTTGAGTGACAAAATGACATACATATTATACTAAAAACAATTCTCAAAGTAAAATGAAGACGTTTTTGCATTTGGTTCATTTCTGTATTATTTTTTTGGGAGAATTGTTTTAAATAGCTTTATAGATACTTCAGAATGAGTTGATAAATATAATTACATAGTAAGTATTAAATCCTAATCATATGGATAGAAAAAACTCTTTAATGTAATCCAGAGACTATTATATTTAATATTAGACAAGAGATACATGACAATTTATCTCTTGTCGCATGCAATTAAGTTTTAGTAAATAAATATTTCTACTTATATATTAGGTACATTTCTTCTATGTGCATTTTACAACATTATATTTCAGACTTTTACATCATTTGACAGCCTACCAACGCCATCTATTGAGTAAAAGCTGCCAAGAGTTCACGTAAACCAACCTAACGAGCACTTTGTAGTTCAACTTTGTCCTCATAGATGGCGCTGCTTAACGACTTCTAACGTTATACTAATATAACATTTTCAAAATCCATAATATATATGCTAAGCATAGTGTAATGTGTGATTATTTTATTTTAGTTTAGTCGCATAATACGTACCTAGGCCACAAGTCTGCTCGTTAATGTAGCATTAAAACAATGAAGAATTAATAAATAGATTATGCCAATCCAATCATATCACAGCTTTTTTTCATTATTTTAACAAATACATGGTGCCAGGATCGCCTTAAAGTTAAGAAATCACTGAACGTGTTACTTGCTTCTCTCTGGATGTGATCTCCAATTAAAACCAACTTTTTTATTCCACTAACACTAAGTGTATAATATACAATTTAACAGAAAGAGACGAATGACCAAATCAAATATAATTTACGGACGAAGTTACTTTCAATTCGGAACGTAAAAAGAAATTAATTTTAAAATCCGTCCCACTGTAATAGACCTTAGTTTTACATGTAATTTTATTCAAATTATCGACAATGTAAATAATTTGTTCAGAATTTTTTTTGAATGAAATTAATACCACAATTTTGATGATATAACTTTCTAGAACATTGATTAAAATTATCTATATTTAAAACCACCTTCACATACATATTACCTTATATTTTTCACATTATAAAATTCGTTAACCTCGTCTAAGGTGTATGAGGTGAAATATTTCATAAAAGTTTCCCGAGTCCGGCGAAGGCGTACCTTGCTTTATTTTCCCGGATAACAATGTGCTGTCTGACATTGAGTGATCACACTCTCTTAGCTATTTTCAAGTTTTTGCCCTTTAAATAACGAAGTTGGTAATTTATGAGGTGTTTACTACCCTTTTAACGACATCTGACTAAGTAATCACTGTTTGCTAAGACGTTGATAAAGTATTCATAATCATAAGGCTCGGTGGTTTCTAATTAATTTCACGTCTAACACTTTTTATGTATCGGGAAGCAGACGTCCAGGGATTCTTCTTTTTATAAAACGTATTATGATAATAGTTAAGAAGTAATTCAGTACAGTCCATTTTCGTACAAAATAATAGAAATAAATAACATTCCTTTTTCTTCAAAATTCTAACAAATCCTATTAAATATTAAACGTACGTACTCAGTCATGTCTAGTATGCTACACTTATAATATTATGTTACATGTTGATTCAATAACATACAATTTGTAACCGAATGCCTTTACTGTAATACCAGACTAAAATTACGATCTATTTCGGATATATCTGATCTAGCCTAATAATGTTCTCTATAGCCTTGTGTGAAATTGCATAGTAATAGATGATTATATGTAAATTGCGCAAAGAAGCAGTGCTTGAAGTCTCTTCACTAAATATGTGAGTAGCCTTTATCGAGAAATATATTTTTTTGGAAATCTATCGGAGAACCATCAGACTTTACTTCGATAAAAATTATACACAAATAAAAATTTACTTTAAGCCACAAATAGCTATCGAAAATCTTTATTTCTTGACACTGCAAATAAAAAAACAGGATAAAACATTTATAACTTTAACTATAAGCGTATAACGTAGTAAGCTTTGTAAATTGCTTATCAGATTACAGCTTTAGATATGACAAATTTTATCAGATAAAACGTATACATATAAAAAATATTTTAGTTCAAAGAAGGAAAAATCACACATTTTTTTTGTATATCAAACGATTTAGACAGCCCTCGATGAAAACTCTTTGAGCAGCTTGTTTCCCACACGTTCAAAATAATTAGGATTTTTGTTTGGGATCTTTAATAATCCGGAAATAGAACCTTAATACGAAAAGGAATATTTATGATCAAATCATTATTGTTTCAGTTTATACATCAGAAATAAACATCCTAAAAATGTATCTAGTAATATTTTTATTTGCCAAAAGGCGTGCTTACAATATTCCCAGAATATAAACAACTTGTGGCCTGGACTGTTTCTGTATCTGTTTCAAGATCATCATCATTTTATAGGCCGTAAATTTTTCGCGTCTAAGCCATGGCGGTCGAACATTATTTGTCATTGTAGGTTGATGCTATGCTTGACAGCATTATTTAAATCAATTTATATTACACTATCACATGATTTTGTTTTAATTTTTAAAATTATAGATAAAAAAGATAATTCAAGATTTGGTAGGATAATAAAACCTCTTGTCCCCTTACCTTTATTTATTACTTAAGTGTAGTTTCTATCTTTCAAAAAAGTGGGTTACCATTAGATTTTGTAATATCAAGTTATTTTCTAAATATCTGAGTTAAAAAACCTTATATGGGTCTATAAAAAATAGTTAAGGGTTAATACAGTTAGTTGACATTCGCAGATAAGAGGCTTGTGGGAACAATATTTATTTACCGCAACCAACTTTCCTTTGTCGGAAAATTTATCATTACAGGAAATATGAAGGAATTTAAAAAGCTTAACGACTGCGGTATTTGTTTTGTCATTAAAAATATTCAAGTTGTATTTATTGTTTTAGTATTCTAATTAAATCATGTTTGTTTTAATGGTTTTATTTATTTTTTATAAGCAGATACAGTATTTACAATATTCTTAATGTACATAGTAATAATAATAATAAATAATTGATAAATAGAAAATTAAACAAATTTTAAAAGTTTGGACCCTGTGACATGTTTAACGCTGGAAGCATTTCCTCACTGTATTGCGATGCTTATTCGATGAGCCAGTAAAGCACCAGCTCTGGAGTCGCCGGTACTATCTACCAGGAGCCAACTTAAATCTTTACTTAGCGCCTATGCACTTGAACCCTACGGCCCAAAAGTCTCTACTTCAAAGGGAACAAAATCAAAGTTACATTTTTAATTGAATTTCCTACTGTATTACTTTATTCTAACAATAATACAATTAGTGACAGACGAGAGTTTTGACATAAATTGTAATAAAAAGTATAATACCGTATTTTAATTAAGAGTTTATCTTATTTATTTAACATCGCTAATATCAATGCCATTATTGTCAAAGTCATTGTCATTTATTCCTTTAAAAGTCCATATGTCACTGTAGGACATTGGCATTGACGTTCCAATGGTACTTTGAACTTTGTAGCAAGATTCAGTTCACGCCTTGCTATCCAAAAGGATCCCCAAACTCCGTATCACCTACTCATATTATCCTCCGTGATTGTCTAGGCTAGTGTTTACTCGTTAATCTAGGCTTGATGGTGCACAATAATCCACATTGTGGTTCCATTCGCCGGCAATCCATAAGCTGAACGGATTTCGCCATTAGCTATTATGAATTAGTTATGAATTCATAAACCGACTTCAATATGCCAGCTTTATTTAAGAAGGGATAATAATTTGTTTTATGAAAATTAATTGAAATTTGCGTAATATCGGATATTGTATTTCATAATATAAAGATCAGTAGTTACATTATTCACTACGTATGATTAAAAATTAATCCTCAATTATCTAACGACTGTTTTAAGGAAGTATAGGACAAATAACTGTTTTTTTAATACGATTGTATTGTACTGATTACAACAATAATAGCCAGTCGATGTAACAATTATGATTAGTTGACCGCGTGTTTCACATTAAATTGAGCAGATGCTCTGTTACTAAAATGTCCATAAAATAGTCGGTAAACAAATATTGCTTTAATTAACTAAGTACCTTAGTGGATTTGAATTTAATATCAATTGCAACAACAAGAATTCGATGTGTAGTATTTTATTCTTACTTAATTAAATCGGCCAGTCTCAAATGTTTCAATATAATGAGATATGAATTTACATCGCAAATGCATACTAATTGCAGTGAAACACGGATAATGAACGATGCACTAAACAATTTCGTGCATCAATGTATATGGGATATTAACATCTAAATTAAGCTAATGTACTGTTAATAGTCCACACGAGCGTCTCGGCTAATCTAATAATGGGTATCGATCAACGTCAACGCGTCAAAATGGTCTTGTTACGTTTTGAATAAATAATATGCTCCTTTGTGCAAAAGAGAGCGGGGCTTGGTAGTTCGGAAAATAGAATTATATCCTTTTAAAGCTCTGAAATCATCAGAAACCATCCTCCAGAATCTATGCGCGCCGTCTTGGATTCACCACACTATTATTAAAATAAATAAATAAAATGTACTCAGCACTGATAATATATCTAAGAAAGCAGGACTTGGTATTTCAGAAAAAAGAAATAAATCTCTTTAGTGCTCTGAAATCATAAGAAAGCTGAATCGATGCGCTATCTTAGATTCACAACTTGCGATACTTTAAAATGAAATACAAACCAGTTTTATTCAGCGTATACAAATGAAATGTGCATGATTTTGGAATTAAACGAGAAAATTCAACCACACATTTTAACTTTCCATATAACAATAGAGAGGGAATTAGCCCGCGGCAAATGAACTCATTTTTGTTAAAACAAAACTATTTCGAGTGAAGTTCACTCACGAGAAAACGCAGGAAAGCTCAACTCTAAGCATGTTATTTCAAATATAAATTTCAATTAGGCACTTGCGTTTCGAGTAAGTTAGCAAAGCTTTCAAAGGTGTATCGCCTGAGGGTATGCCCTGTACAAACCATTCGTTCTCCATTCCCAGTTGATACAGTCAAATTCATTTCAACATTTAGTTCCTGGACTCATTCCAGGTGGAATGTGATTTAAAAAAATCTAACTTTTTAATGGAATATGCAGTGAAATTATATCGCAAGATCATGTTTTGTAATAATATATACAGGGTGTCCCAAAAGTCGACGTCAAGTCGAAATTTTCTCATAGGTAGGCAAAAAAAAAAAAAAAAAATAAGTCATGTATTTTTGAAGTTATGGATATTTTTTTGTTATTCCAGAAAATGCACACCATGTGACAGTTTTTTCATTCCTGTTGTTACAAATATTTACTTTTTGCCAATTTTTTTTCTCTTACGTCATCCCGAATAGTGTTTTATGTAACCTATGATCCTAAACTCTGTGCTGATCACTCCAACTTTTAGGAAAATGTCATTTTATACCGTATCAAGTTTTCAAAATTAATTTTCGCACTACTTCAACTGATCGTCCTGAAAAAAAATGTATTACTCCAGTTTGGCAAGTAGCTTTAAAAGTTAGCGCATTTAATAAGGATTCTACAGTGGTATAACACTGAGTCCATTATTTCTTAGATCGGCCATAAGAATTTTTTTTTGTTAAACAAAGTCTGTTTTTAACAATCTCTTTGAAATTACAACAAATGATTTTAGCGCACCCAAAACGTTCCTAATGACCACAGCGTGGTTTAAATAAGATGGAGAGAGACATTCCATAAAATGTGAGCGAGACAGATAGTGACGCTTATGACATACGGACGCAAATAAGTAAAATAGACAGTTTCTTTTTTATGATTAGATTTATTACTTTTTTTATAAAAGATGTTCAAATTGCCGTCCTTCAGCTGCAATACAGGCTCGACATCGCCTTAAAAAAGATCGTGAAATGAAGCGGGCAAATCGTCCATTATTCACAAATTCTACTGCTTCCGCTATTCTCTGTCTAAGCTCTTCTACATTTTGAATCGACTTGGAATAGACTTTTTCCTTTACTGCTCCCCAGTAAAAAAAATCAAGAGGATTTAAATCGGGTGAGCGGGCGAGCCACGAGATTGTACCACCCCGCCCTATCCATCTGTCTGGATACTCCTCGTTAAGGTGGTTTCGAACTAAGCGGCTGTAATGCGCTGGACAACCATCTTGCTGGAACCACATATCTCGTAAAATAGTAAGCGGCACGTCCTCCAGCAAATTGGGCAAATGATTTTGTAAGAAATCTAAATAAATTTCAGCATTTAAAACTTCTGGTAACTCAAAAGGCCCTATGACTTTTCCGTTCAAAATTCCAGTCCACATGTTAACTTTGAAACGGTACTGTGATCTGTCTGGTCTCATCAATCGTGGATTTTCGACGTGCCACTCGTGCAGCTTGTGTAGGTTCATGTAGCCTTCTTTTTTAAAGTGGATTCATCCGACCATAAAAAATTTTTCTAAGAATTGTGGGTCTTCTCGGTGTTTTTGAATTATTGTTTGGCAAAAAGCAACCCGAGGTTCATAATCTCGAGGTAATAAGGATTGTACTCGCTGTACATGAAATGGATGGAACTCATTTTTTTGTAGTATTCGGTGAGCTGTACTTTTGGGCACACCTGTGCTGGCCTCAATTCCACGTACCGAACAACTTGGGTCCTCATCAACTGCTTGAAGGACAACTGCCTCGTAGGGTAGTGAAATTCTACCTTCACCGTGCACTTGGTTTGGCAGTTGGCCCTCAGAGAACAGTAGACGGTGCACATTGGTAAAAACTCTGTGATCCGGATAGCATTATCTGCATTAGGGTATCTCTCAGGATACCGTCTAGCGGCTTCACTGGCATTACATAAACATTCCCCATAAATGAGGTGCATGTTAGCATATTCCTGTGTAGTGTACGTAGCCATGGTATGGTACAAATACACAATAACACGTAAGTCCAGGGAAAAGTAAAGGTCGTCGTAGATCACAAATGTAAAATCCAAATCACAAGCAAACAAGTCCGTAAACGAAGCCAAAGTAGTTAGAACACAAAATAACACCAGCGAATACGAAAAGATGCGTAGTAAACGAAGGAGCGTTGCGTACTGACCTGTAGTGCGTGTGTCAATAGCAATAAGTAGCGTCACTATCTGTCTCGCTCACACTTTACGCCATCTTATTTAAACCACGCTGTGGTTATTAGGAACGCTTTGGGTACACTAGAATCGTTTTTTGTAATTCCAGAGAAATTTTTAAAAAACAGACTTTGTTTAACAAAAAATTTTTTTATGGCCGATCTAAGAAATAATTAAGTAAGTATTATACCACGTTAGAATCCTTATTAAATGCGCGAACTTTTAAAGCTGCTTTCAAACTTCGCGCTTAACTTAATTTTGAAAACTTGGTACGGTATAAAATGACATTTTAGTTTAGGATCATAGGTTACATAAAACACTATTCGGGATGACGTAAGAGAAAAAAAATTGGCAAAAAGTAAATATTTGTAACAACAGGAATGAAAAAACTGTCACATGGTGTACATTTTCTGGAATAAAAGGAAAATTTCCATAAATTCAAAAATACATGACTTAATTTTTATTTTTTATTTTTCTGATAACTGGTGTGGCATTACCTATGAGAAAATTTTGACTTGACGTCGACTTTTGGGACACCCTGTATATTTTTAAGCTACGCAAAACTCCCCAAAAAAATGTATGCATATTATTTATTAAATATTTCTTTTAAGTTTCTTTTAATCACGGTCGTATTTAATTATAGATTCGGTGTTAGAATTTCACTATGCGACAGAATAAACTATATACTTCTTCGGGATATTCGTTTAAGGGAAAGATAATATTCCATTAGCTATCTGGTTAAATTGAGAACCTAAATAAGCAGCAGCCAAAGCAAATTACTCGAAAATAAATAGAGAGTAAGAATCTTTCTGAATACTGAATAAACCCACAATTTTTCTCGCGAGATGAGACATCGACAGAATTTTGCATTCATCAATTATAGGAAGGTATGTAACAATCTAGATTTACGAACGCTAGCGATAGTATTTTTTGGGAAATAAAAATGTATACAATCAAATAATACGATTGGAAAAGTTATCTCAATATCACGACATGAAAATAGAGCAATATATAATCATGATACATATATAAATTACCTACCTATATACACCCCTCAATGGGGTTTAGTGAGACATACTTTTGTATCCGTTTCGTTGGTCATTTTTATTTTCACGTAAATAGGTTGTACTAGTAGTGTGGACTCTATTTCTGCATTTAGACGTTCAATTGGTCCGTTATGCGTAAAGTCCTGGCTAATTAAGCCAACCTAGCTCATTCCAGAAGCTCTGAAGTTTCCTGGACATTTCGCTGTCTTCACGGAGTGATCTCACTGCTCCGATGATTTATGTTAGTTGGGAAGCCAGAGCATTCCAGGACTACGTGGGTGACTGAATTCTCTGCGCTGAAACAGCCTCTGCACAAAGATCGCACCTAGGACAAAGAGATGTTTATAAAGGAGACAGTGAGCCGTTATTGTCCCTATCATTATTTTTAGATGAAATAAGTAGGTAATTTCTCTTTCCATGGCACACGTCATACATATTATCTCGATGTCTTCCTTCTCCTCGCGTTAATTACGTTAAAAAATTATTGAACAGCCGGGAGAAGAAAGCATAAGGAAGGTTGAGAATCGCACGTTTTATCACTAGACTAACACTCCGCCACAGCGTGAAGCCACATTATTAAATATCATATTATATATGTTTTACTAAAAGGTGATTATAATCCTTGTACGGTATTAGCTATACGGAAATAATTTGTTGTGAAATAAATCTCTTATACAATGCAAATTGACATTAACTCTTTGAGATTGAAAAATTAAGTAGAAAATTTAAAATTCCCGTTTGTGTTTTAAATTTATTAAAATCAACACATTCAGTGTATGAACTGAAAGTCGTTTTGTGGACGCAAGAAAGTTGTGAGTTTCCTCACAAAGGTTGATGCTGCAGGCGATCCAGGAACGTGTTTGTTCCTAATTAAATATGAAACAATTGAAGCTTCAACTAGAACTGTTTACCTTATATGCTCATAATACTACAAAATATAATGTTTAGTCCGTGGGATACTTTTGTATGTTTTATTTTATTTTGGCTTTTTAAATTCATGGTACATAGATGTAATAAATGTTTGCTCTAGATTGTATTAGTTTATTTTATTAATGTTCATCAATTGATGCTATATGCTTCAAAGCTACTTCTTCAAAACATTTTACATCACAGGTAATGATTCGGTTTAAAATACCTTCATTATTGTGCCGGTTCAGTAATGTAACGCAGCAGTCGACGCGCGTTTGCCGGTTTGCTTCAGTCAATTCGTGAGGTACCCATCTTTCAAGCTTTTTAATCTTCCCAATTTGCTTCAAGTGAATTAAAACAGTTTTATCACTAACATCGCAGCCTGCAGCTAACTCGGACGTGGCTTGCGATGGATCCGCTTCCACAATAGCCTTCAATACTTAATTATCAACTTGGGTCTCAGGTCGTCCACGGGGCTTGTTCTGCATGTCGAAATTTCCAGAACGAAAACGTTGGAACCAAAAACGAACTGTGTTTTCTTCGAGTCGTTTCCGCAGCACTAGTGCCACGGCGGAACTCGTGCTCGTAAGTAATGCGATACTTTAAGTTTTCCATTTTGTAAAATGAGTGACGCAAACAGAAAAAAACAAATGAATGACGGTCATCGAAGCACAAATACATAAGTAAATAGCTGTACAAATTTGAATTTGGAATTCCTTACCAAAGAGGAGAACATCGTGATTAAAGTGGCCAGTACGAAATACGCCAATTTCATATGTAAGGACCTAATATTTGAATGAAAAAACACATTTTCTCGTAACTGAGGCAGTCACACAAATACTTGTCGCAGACGATTTATACATTGTTATAATCATAGCAGATCAAATTCTGTACATAAATTCAGTATCTCACTTTTCTAAGAAGTTATTGTTCGCTCGTTATGGCGTCTATACCGAATATTCTCAGTTCAAAAGACCCGTTCAGTTAATTTATCTAGTTCACACAGTCATCTAATTAGTACATAAGCCTCAACACGACTCAATAAAACAGTGAAATCAATACGGCTGTTTGAGATAGCAAACAATTTGCTCGGAATGTTACCCATTGTACATATTAGGCCCCCCATTTCAATAACGAGGGTAGCACGCAAACATTTGCGTTTCACCGTCAGTGTTTATCTAATAACTGTAAACATTTTGCAATCAGTACCAATACCACAGTAAAAGGAATTAGAGAGAGCAGAGACAAAAAATACCGGACCAATTGTAAACTTGTCTTCGGTGTATTTAAAATCCGTTAATAAGACCCAACCAACGGCAAGTTAACCTACCTAGTTTTCTAAATTAAAAATATATAATTTCGATATTCCTTTTATAATTTCCTTCATAACAGTGTTTAAAAATGATCGATTAAGGTTATATTCAACGTGTCTTAGAAACCCCTGTTTCGTTTATGGCTACATTATTCTTTTGAGTTGCATAAAAGCAGTAAAATACATCGAATTTCATATAGAAAAACGCACGAAGCTCGAATTCAAATGTTACGAAACCTATTATATTACAATTATGGCACACAGCAAAAGTAGCAGTACTACAATATAAATTTAATGGGCTAAGCTAGAACTATACTCGATTTCAATACAATTTTTGAAGTGAAATGTTTTAAAGCCTGGTGACGCTACGTAGCAATTGTACAGTATCCAAAAGCTTAATTCGTTTAAACTGCAACTTGTAAAACAAAATACTTCATTACAGAATACTGGCAGTACATTCAGGGATATTAAATGTTTATGTACAATAAAAAATGGTTCTTGATTGATTTTTAAATTACAAGTAAATGTGAGACCTTTTTGATTGTTTAAAAAATAATTTCAATAATAAATAAGGGCAATTATCATTGCCATTGAATAAGTCATGATAGGAAAACGCTTATATTAGCATAAATAAATCAACTATCACAACTATTGGTTAGTAAACTTTAACAATACTACCATACTATAAACACACCAAATTCCTATTTGCCATTTTGCTAGTGAAAATATCTAATGAGCATTATCTTTGGTCAGCAAATATTATTGTTTAGATTATAATTCAGCACATGCTGATATGACTAAACGAAATAGATATACCTTTTATACTGAGACCGATTGATGATATTCGATGTTCTATATAAGAGAACGTCTTCAGATCAGAATTGTATTAGACCCAATGGCCCAAGTCCATGCCCATGTTAAGAGTACTTAAAAAACATGTGTGTGTACTTATGTACACGCAAGTTATACTTCTTTGGCGTACCAAGATAAAAATCTTTTTAAAAATTTTATCTTTCGTCTTATTCTACGTTTGTAGAAAAAACGACGCTAACAATAGAAAAAAAGGTATTAAATACATTGAAAGTTTTATTATATTGCATTATCTAGTTAAATAAAGTATAGGTATTTAAATATCACAAAAATTATTTCTGCATATTTAAAAGAAATGGACATTTTTTTATTTTAAAATGTTGACTATGCTAACATCAGGGTGTCGGTTTTTTGTGACGGTGTGCGCGCGCATCGTAAAATTTTACTGTCATAAGTTTTCCCTAATGCGCCAATAGAAGTATAACTTCAATTTTCGAATTTAAAATTGAGTTTTATTTTTATTACAAAGATTTATTTATCTTCGAATCGATACCACTTATCTTCATTGTTATAGCACAAGTTCCGTTGCGTACGCAATTCTAGTGCATTAATTTTGCAACAAAGCCAAACAAGGTAAATAAAATATTCTATCTTCCAAATCCAGGCAGTAATTCACTGAGAAAGGTGCGTCCGCGTGGCAGGTGGTCTTAATAAATACGAAAATGCTATCGTGGAGTTAGATAATAAATTCAAGAGGCAATCAACGCGAGGCTGGTAAAAATATTAATAGCCGAGAAATAATTATGTATTCATGAGTCCCGCGGATCACGGGAGCACCGGGTTACGGGAACAACCGAGATTTGCTTTTCTATCCGCTTTTGTGGGGATTCGAGAGAATTATCTCTATTTATTTTCTAATTCTTCAGGGATAGAGTTGACTCTGATTTTTAAGATAAAAGTCTTATTATGCAATATGCACGTGCCTTTTAACTTAGATAATTTAAACAAATTACCCATTGGCGCATATTGCATAGGTTTCTTTGATTATATTTCAAGTAGGTGATCAGACGTTGGTCTTCTGTCCCATGTCTAAGACATGTCGATTTCTTTGCCTCCGACGTACGTGCAAATATAAATTCACACAAAAAGGAAATTCGTTGAACCCAAGCTTTAAACGCATGTACCCAAGAGTCGTACCTAGGCTACGCTCGAACCACTAGTGGTTCGAGCGTAGCCTAGGCCTATATCGCTACTATAGAAAAACAAAGTTATAATTATTATTAACTCCCTATCGGTAACGCTGATGCGTCCAAAAGTTTCAGACCTGTTATTTCGCAAAACGCTTTAAAAAATGTACAAAGTGACATCGAATAATTTTATCTCCATCAATACACCAGTTGGAGTCATCAATCAATCGTTAATCCGACGCAATATCCATAAAATGAATCGTACGGGGCGGTACACGTAATAGGCCGAGCGAGTCGACGACAATGCCGCAATCGGGCCACCAATCTGCATAATGGATTGCTCGGCCGAACGCGCGCCGGTCGCTCATTCAATTGTCGCGGTCGTCGATGTGTCGCCTGGTTATTACGGAATGCGAAATTAATTCCAGAGCTATCTAATATGCCCTGGGATTTTTATTTAGTTGGCTTAATTGTGAAAGGATTCAGTCTTCCATATGCAAAATAGCTCGCAAAGGGAAAACGGTTTTTAGATAATTAGCTTAGGATAAAGTTTGCATTTTTACTCTACTTCGTTCAGGTTCGTCCAAACCAAAATACAGTATAAGTCATTCACCGCTCAAACGCTTAATATCAACCAAAGTAGCAGCAGTACAAGCTTTTTTGCGTGATACTTTCATTATTATTTAGTCCTAAAGTTCAATGTTACCTGAGCTATGGAGCAAATTTTCGTATAAAAACTCATTTTAAGCCATGTGTACGACTTCTTAATTGATTAATAAACCTACCGCGTTTAAATACATTCATTTCAAGCCAACACTTCTTTTCGGATGTTGGTTCTACATTAATTGAAAACTTATGATTTATGTCCAAGAGAGCGACAAGATGTACGGCCAATAACGTCCTTAAGCTCACGCTGCCTCGAGATTTACTGCATGCTCACCGCGTAAGAGCTCAGATAATGTTTTTATATTGGACTCAAGATTATATGTAGGGTAATGTTTTTCTAGAAAAACAGATAATATAGTAACAACTATAATTGTTAAATATTTCGTGTATTTTATTAAGATATTTTTATCGTGTTGTAGGTAAACGTTTAATTTATTCTGATAGCTTGTTTTTTTTTGATAATCTAATGATTCAAATAGCGAGAGATAGCAGGTTGAAATTGACAAAAATAATTACAGAATGGTAACCACGCGATGGAAAAAGGAAAAGAGGAAGACAGAGCAAGAGATGGGCAGATGATATAAGGAGAATAGGAGGCACAACTTGGACAAGAAGAGCTAACATTAGAAGATAATGGAAGCAGCTGGAAGAGGCCTATGTGTCACAGAACACGCTGATTACCTAAATCGGGTCATATGATGTATTAGATTAAGCTTTAGTGTGTAACTTAAATAGGTGTTAATATATTAAACTGGGTGTCAGCAATAAAGGCTTAATAATAATAAGGATTCAAATAATTTGTATTACTACGCCATACACACAAATATACTCTTAATGTACTTGGTGATATGGTTTTTATAAATATCACTGAAACTTGTATTTCAAATCAATTACAATATTAAAATGTAATATATATATATAAGTAACAACGTACATAGGCCAATCCTGCTTAAAATGATTTATTTTTTGTTATTTATCAACAGCGTACAAACTTTTGATGGCTACTTGAACATTACATGAAATTGCAAACGATACATTTTCATTCCAATTCATATTGCAATAAACTCAAACTCAAACTCAAACTCAAAATATCTTTATTCAAGTGGGTAACCAAGTACACTTTTGAATCGTCAAGTTAAATTATTCGTAAATTTACATTTACTACCAGTTCGCAAGTCAAGGGCGTAGAGCGGGTAAGAAGAACTGGCAAGAAACTTTCCGCCACTCTTTTTAATCGCCAAGTATTGTCATACAAATTGTTTGACCTGGAGCAATTCAATCCCTAGGATTAGGATCATTTAAGTAGTCCTCAAATTTATAAAAAGCTTTGTTGATTAATTTTCGTTTAACGAGGGCTTTGAATTTATTTAGTGATAATACTCTAATTTCGCTTGGGAGTTTGTTGTAAAAACGAATACAATTTCCATATAAGGAGTGGTTTATCTTTTGGAGCCTGGTTGGTCTTACACTCAAATTAGTTCTATTTCGCGTATTATACTGGTGAAAGTCACCATTTGTTTTAAAATCGTTTATAGTTTTTTGGACATACAACAAGGCTTCAAGAATATATTGACCAGATAGTGTCATAATATTTAATTCCTTAAACTTATTCCGTACCGACTCCCTCGGAGAAACACAATAAATACCCCGAACAGCCCGCTTCTGCAGCACAAATATGGATTGAACCTCTGCAGCAGCACCCC
The DNA here is from genome assembly GCA_905332375.1 of Pieris macdunnoughi. Lineage (NCBI taxonomy): Eukaryota > Metazoa > Arthropoda > Insecta > Lepidoptera > Pieridae > Pieris > Pieris macdunnoughi. Next base: position 440,395 of record CAJOBZ010000004.1, on the reverse strand, counting down.
ACAGTAGAATACCGTACGACATAACGCTGTGAAAGTAGCTATGATAAACAATTTTTGCCGTGTCCTTATCAGTAAACTGTCGGATTTTCTTTACTGCATATGCTGCAGAGCTCAGCCTATTCGAAAGAGTATCTATGTGTGGGCCCCATTGGAGTTTACTATCTATTGTTATGCCTAGAAAAACAGTTTTGTCAACAAAGTTTAGTTCACTGTCCTTTATTTTCAGGTTACCAATATCTCGCTTTACGCTAGTAGTTGTAAATCGAATACATTTTGTTTTATTCTCGTTAAGCAGTAAGTTATTTACATTAAACCAGTTAACTATACGAGAGATAGAATTGTTTACATCGTCCAATAATACGTTATTCCTATTCACTTTAAATAGAAGTGAAGTGTCATCAGCAAACAATACCATCTCATGAGCTTCGTTGACAAAGAATGGGAGGTCATTTATGTAAATTAGAAATAAGAAAGGCCCGAGAATCGATCCTTGGGGGACGCCCATTGATACCTGCGAACCCGGAGAGGTGACTCCATTGACATGAACTCTTTGGATCCTTCCCTTTAAATATGAATTCATCAGGCTGGAAGCTTTGCCATCAACGCCATAGTGTTGAAGCTTTCCAACGAGTATATCAGGATGAACATAGTCAAAGGCCTTTGACAGGTCACAAAAGACGCCGACTCCATCATATGATTCTTCCCAGGCGTTAAATATGTCCGAAATCAACTTCACACCGGCATCGATTGTGGAGCGACCCTTAGTGAAACCATACTGTTTATTATGTAAGAGTTTATTTTTATTAAAATGTAAAGAAAGCTGGTCTAGCATTATCTTTTCAAAAACTTTGCTCAACGCACGGGAGCACGGAAACAGGTCTGAAGTTTGACGGATCAGACTCACTACCTGCCTTGAACAACGGTGTCATCTTACTTAATTTCATTTCGTCCGGAAAGACTCCACAATCGATACATCTGTTAAAAATTATAGACAATTCAGAGCTTATTACATTAATAACGGAATTTAAAATGACTGTTGACATACCCCATATATCTTTACTTTTTTTTAAATTAATAAGCTTAAAAGTTTTAACGATATCATTACAAGTTATATGTTTAAACTGAAATTTAATATTACATTCAGGTACACATTTTTCTAGCAATGAGATCGCAGCAGCAGGTGAAGAATCTAGATCTTGCCATATTAGCTTATTAATGAAAATTTCAAACGAATACAGCACGTAAAAAAGTTAAAAGTCCGGTGAGTAAATGTGATTGAAATGGACAGTGCTATTTCCACTCCCATATGCCTGTACTCAATAGAAAAACACAATGGACTTCGAACAATGGTACTATTCACTGGTCTTAAATGCCTTCAGCCGAATGGAAATTTTACAGCCTCACATATCAGAGTAACTTGATTTTTACATGTCGAACTGCTCTCATTGTTCACTGTTCTACGGATATTAATTTCATTTGTTTCCTATTCTAGCCTTTGCAATATCGCATAACCCTATTTCAATCATTGCATGAATACAAGGAAATATTGTATTTCTTGGATATTTCCTATTTTGATGATACATGTTTGTGAATCGCATTTTATACGAGTTTTCATATCTGAGTCGTTCATTACGATCGATTACTAAAGTTAACTAAAAATTTTGGTAAATAACCATAGAACCAAATGATAGTTAAAATACCTACTGGCTGCTTTCTTTTATGATTCCTTAACTAAAGTTCTCTCAATCTCGCGGCTAAGTTTTATGGTTTACTTATTATACGATTCAAATTTATAAAAAAAAGTATTAGAGGTCATTTTTTGTCGTATTTTAAACAAACAAGTACAGTACTGCCTCAGTGTTTATCAAGAGATCTAGGGTTACGTTGTAACCCCATTAATTTGAACGGGAAAATAAGTACATATTTGAGAGATTCCGTTACGTCTGCTTAAAGGTAAAAAAGTCAGTTGCTTATAATTGGTTATGACCTCTTTTTTCCGCAATTAGACAATGCGATTGTTCAATTTGCGTAGAGATATTGTTGGCTATCTGGAGTGATTAAACGACGTATTTTTTCTAAGATTTTTTACAAAAACGAATCAGGAAATAAAACCTCAGAGCAACTTAAAATACATTTAATCTTATAATGAACACATTAAAATGGCGGCAACCACACTTCAAAGTGCGGTCCATACGCCAGCTTTTTACGTAGACTGTTCTCGAACACGGCATCACGCGTTGAGTCACGTGATTTGACATCACGACATTCGCGTGTCACCTCTCGCGCAGCTCTCAGCAACTTTGACACATGCGCCACGCTCTCTCTGACATCTTCAAATGATAACTGAAATTATATAGGTATACCTACACTAATATTATGAAAATGCGCTAACCTCAGGAACTAAGTACTTTATAGATACGCCGGCTCCGCAACACAAAATGTGTTTTGTACTTCAAAACGAAAAACTTCCCCCGTCCCGTCGCGAATATAATAAGCTAAGACTAAGAGATAGAACAGGCTAACTCTGCTGCAAATTTTTAATTATAGTAACTTTTGTGATCATTTCAGTATAATATATAAAGAGCACACAACTATCCCTTTTTTGCCTTTTCGAAAATCTTACCTAGATCGTCCAAGTGAAACAAAATAAGGGTACATAATTGGAAAATGACAGTTTTGAATTTTTTATGTAATAGGAGGCAAACGGGCAGGAGGCTCACCTAATGTTAAATGATACCGCCGCCCATGGACACTCAATGCCAGATGGCTTGCGAGTGCGTTGCCGGCCCTTTAAGAATTGATACTCTCTTTTCTTGAAGGACCCTTAGTCGAATTGGTTGGGAGATACTTTAGTGGGCAGCTGGTTCCACGTAGTTGTGGTGCGCGGCAGAAATTGCCTTAAAAAACGCTCAGTTGTCGAACGACGGACGTCGAGGTGATACAGATGGTATTTTGTATTCTGCCTTGACGTCCTATAATGAAACTCAGTTGCAGGTATTAATCCGAACAACTAACAATTAGACCAAATTGTTATTTTCCTTCCTAACGTGGCCCGTAGACACGCTCTTTAAAAACAAAAAGATTTGATAATAATTCTATAGACATCACTGACGCAACGAATTTGTCTTTACACGCGACTTTGCAATAGACAATTATTTAGCATTTATTAGAACATATTTTTTTTTACCTGGTCGTCATTAGAATGCGTGTGGGGATATATTCGTATCCACTGTCCCACACGATTTACCCCTTTGTCCCATCTCACCCCGTTTCCCCACATACAAGCATTTATCATACGCCTTCGAGATGCAGCCGTCGCATAACCACCACGCCATGTCTCATCCACTGGTTCTGGTGGCGAAGCTATACTTGTAGCAGACTGAAAGTTATAAAAAGTTAAAATAATTATAATAATACGTTAAAGTTATATTAAATTATTATTATAATATACGCTATATATTATTTATTCGTTTTAATAAATTGGATTGTTAGTTTTTACAGTCTTAATTTATTTAAAAACGCAAAAACACGAGTCTTTTTTGTCTCTTAGTTATATTCATAATTCATCTCGATAAATCTATACAATAACAGATTAACAGCCGTATTTATAATCGTCCATTATATTAAAGTATAAATTGAGTTGCCTGTATAAATAAATTATATTTAATGCCCGGTTAGATAACGACTGATTCAAGGAAGCACAACTCATTTCAATCGTTACGACATAGTAAGGGATTACCCCTTTAATAATAATAAGTACTCTAACTTTTATTATGACTGGATCGAGTAATAATAAATCAAGTGTTTAATAAATTATCCAAACCTGAGAGTCCAGTCTTTCACTAAGGTCTGATGATGATTTGTTTGAATTAAGCTGACTCACATTATTTGTCGGAACATCCTGAAAAAGCAACGTTTCTTTACTAAATAAGTAATTAAGTAGTAATTACAGTTTGTCTGCTATTTATAAAAAATAGTTTGGGATAATGCGTCTTCCATATGCATTGGTTTTTCTACCTAACAGTTGCCCTTTTAACGTTTAATAAACTTAAAAATATACTTACAATCTTGTTTTATGATTTACGCAAATCTTAAAATTAAATATTTTAAATTTCTGGGTTCGTTGAGATAAGCCACTTGCTAGTAGGACTGTTGAAACAAATATAGTATTCGTGTGAATAATAGATTTAAACTGTATCGTGTCAAATTGTATGTGATTGCCTCAATTTTTTATTACATTATATTTTTCAGCCATTGGTGGTTGCAGGGTGACACAATTCAAAGGCATCGCTCTCCGACGTCGCTGAGATCGCCCACCACGCTTATGACCAGACGACGAGCGACTTCCGGCACTTGGAATACCACTTTCATCTTCCGAACTGCAACTTCGAGTAATCAAATTTTAGTACTACTTAGAAAATTCACAAAAGGGAACAAGATAATGCACAGTTTTGTATTGCAAATCGAATGGACGTGTTTCAGAGTAGCGATTACTAAGGAAGAAAATAATCCTCAGGAAGTAAATAAAGATGTTCTCCTTAGATATAGGGCTGGCCTGGTAAACTTTCAATAAATTGAAACAAATAAAAAGTAAATTTAATTAAAAATATATCAGTGGTGCTACAACCTTTTTAGGTCTTGGCCTCAGATTTCTGAATGTGTTTCATCATCATTTTTAAATACAAATAGGTGATCAGCCTCCTGTGCCTGACACACATTAAAAGTGAACTACAATACCTCATGATATGTGGTGTAGGTGGTCCCTGTAAGTAGGAGAGACCAGTGTGTTTCATTGGTAAACCAAGAAGATCGAACAGTTCGTGTAGCATTGGCTGCTTTACTGTAACATCCGCCTCGCAATCAGCTTGTAATGCTGGCGAAAGATTAACCTACAAATAAATAAAAAATTTTAAACATGACTATAATGTTTTATCAATTTTGGGCTGATTTTAAAACAATTTTGGATATAATTTTAAGATTTAATTACACATTTATTATAAGAAAAACTTTTGTTTTAATAGCAACCTAAAATTTATCCCTCAAATTGTTGAATAGTTGGTCACAACTACATTAATACATAATATATAAGGGCATGATAAGAACATATCTATTTAGTCCCAAAATTTAGAAGTGTGTCAGGCACATAAGCCCGATCACCTTCAAGCCTTTCAAGAAAACTGACAAAACCAGATTCCAGATTAAGAAACTTCAGGTAGATAACTTTGGTTTACTTCATGAAACTACAAATATCTTGCCTCGATCAACCAAGGCTTTAAAGCGTCATCTAGCAATACATCAAAGCCATAAAACTCAAAGCAATTCCTTGTAGGTGGCGTTCCAGCGGCTTGCGCTAAAAGCGTCAGAGTAACTAGGGCTCTGATTTTTTGCCAAACGAGCCACTCTACTGCGCCCCATCTACCGATAAGGGCGCGACGTACTTGTTTCAGCGTCCATTTGCAACCTGAAAATGCCTCATTGTTTTACTAATAGATGGCGCTAATATGCAAAAAATGTCATTTACCAGAAGTATAGTTAAAACGTACAGAATTATAAAATAATCTTGTAGGTTAAGAATTTCGTTTTCATGATTACGAATTGAACAAACCTACAAAGCAGCGTCTACTACGATTTACTGCCTAAAGGAAAGTACTACTTTACCAATGTTCGTATCAACCTATTTTTCGTGTGTTAGCATTGTAGTTACTATTAATGTTTTTGACATATAACGCGCTTTATACTAATTCAATCAAATAAATCGTTACCGGACAATACTTTTAATATGATGATGTATTTGATAACAATAAAGGCTTGCATATCCTACAGACGTTTGCTCCAATGGTTATTTGCATTATATGCGACCAAGGATATTGCATTATAGGTATTTTAAAAATAACGATTTTACTACCGTCAAATATTTTTTTTTAGTTTATAATATGATGAACAAATAGTTCTTGAAAATATAAACTTTATATGTATTATAAACTTTGTATTTGTATTTCTTTGCAGATTCTCAACAAATTTTTCTTACCGCTTCCAATTCTTTCCTTACATTCCGAATATCTTGGTCCTGTTTTATTCAAAGACGAGTTTGTCAGATGGCGGTATGGATTGTGTATGTCTGATAGAGTATACTTATCGGTACCTGCAAAAAAACGTAATAAACTAAATTTAACTATTTACCAGTGAAAGAATGAATAAACCAGTCTTAAAACATAGACCAATAAAACATAGACAAAACAAAAACGGCAACTTGTGCCTCAAAACTAGCTGCTGTGGTCTCTGGCAGTATGACCAGCGCCGTGGAACAGTCTGCTCCTCAGCATAATGCTGAGCCAGGGCCAATTACGACCACAGCACACACGCATTTCACACTTGAAACGAACCGAAAGGGAAAAGTGTTTTTTTTTATGTCATTATATTTTTTTTCTTTGATTATTGTTATTACGTGTGTTTGTGTGTGTTTTTGTTAGTAATAAATGTTATGTCTATGTCATAACACAGATCACTTACTTGCTTATGAATTATCAGTAAAATGGAAATGGGAATGAAATTATAACTTGAAAACCTTATAAAATTCGTTAACATATTTCTAAATATATACAATAATTGGTAAAGAATATTTAGACTTAACAAAAGCGATGCGCTTTTGTCCAACTTAAAGTTAAATAAAGAACTGTAAATTAGTTAAACTTTGTAAACAGTTTTTACACTTACCGAACCTAGCTAACCCCTCTGCATACATATAGGCCGTTAAAGGTCTGTAACCGGGAACACATACATACAAACGGAGGTCAAACTTGTAACCTGCCATGAGCAAAGGTCTCTCTATATACCGTTGAACCACGGCGGACGTACCACAACGTAATTCACAGATACTCTGTAATAAAATAAAAACAATAAATTAAGTCCTAGTATATAGTTTTAAAATGGCTTTGGACTTTGCCACTATGATTCCTCCTGAGTCGTATTCTTCAGTGCTGAAAGTCGTGTCACTATAAGGCGCCTGCGTCCTGCTAGTGATATCTCTCCACTTTGTTCGGTCTGTACCTTCTCTAATAGCAGCTTTTTTGGGGAGACCCGCGAGAATTATGACTTGGCCACACCAGCGGCGATCTGCCCCGATTTGCCTTCAAACCGACGATAACCAGCTTGTCCAGGTTATCTGGTTCGCGACGGGCGTGACCAATATGACCAAAGTAAGTAAGAACTCTTTTATAACATGTAATTCTCCTACGAACTTATGGAAATGATATTTCGTCTCTTTAGAGTCTTAGCTGTCTCTTTAATTATCTATTGCCAAATGCTAATTGCGCTAATAAAAATCCACACATTCACGGCCGAGGTTTGTATACACAACTCCAGGATTTAATACTCGCTAACCAATTGCCTTACACTGCAGCTTGTCAATCACAGACAAAAGAGAAAACCTTGCATAAGGAATAATCGCTTAAATTCTGCTAATTTCCAAGCAATATGTACATTTATTTGCAGTACCAATTCATGTTTAACGTTGGTATATGACCTGCCTCAATCGCGTGATTAGAAATACTTATTTTGCAACACATAAATGACGTACGACGAGATTTAGTAATCAAATTATTTAAATTAAGCTTTACAGTTGAATTCTGACTGAAGCGACTCCGTCAATCTGTAACATAATACTGCTAGTACTGGTATACCGAATATATAATATTTCGATGACGTCAATATTATAATATTTTGCAAATACTTCATTTTAATAAACCCAATAAATTCTTTCATTTTCTCAGCCTGCGTGCTGAAATATGTTTTGTATTTATGTTTAATAACCAATAATACATAATATATTATTCATAATAACTTTTACTTAAATACACAATACTACGTATGTAATAGATTAATTACATTTTCAGAATGTTGTATTGATAATGAAAGAAATTCTAATTTCGTCCCGTTCTAATCTTTATAGCTACAAAGGTTTCATCAATCATAATGTCTGATTACTTACACGAAAGAGAAATATCCCTCGGCCCTGGCTTTGCGCAACCGGTTTGTGAATCCAAACAACATTAGCGCCTTCATCGCATCTACGTAATTTTGAGCATTCTGATACCAGCTTGGCATACTCCAGCGGCAGGTGGTAGCATGGTGGACTGAAAATTATAAGTTTATTATATGACCACTTTCGGTTAGGTTAGGTTTTATTAAGCCTTTTAATTAACATTAAATTTATTATTAACATTTTATTTTCAAGGCTTGATAAAATATCAATAAATAAATGATATGTGTCTGCCACAGTCCACTGCGTAAAGGGACTTAACGTTAAGGGACACATTCAACAGATTTACAACTTCACTTCTACTGTAATACAATTTCATGATAAGAAATGTACGTACGCGTTATATATCTGAACAGTGAATCCCCTTATAACAGGGTACCTACTCTTATAACGCGTTTTTAGTCCCTCGTATAGCACGGGGTTCCCCCATATAACGCGTTATATTTCTGTACTGTGACATTTATAATGATTTGTACGCATATATTTTGTTCATAGCATAGTTTTTTCTTAATTTCTTAGGTATATTTAAATTGCCTTTTACGAGAAAAGTTAAACGAAAATAATTTGTACATAACACGTTATATGGGGTCGTACAAGCGCATTATGCGAAAGATTCCTACAACGCGTTTCCTATAACGCGGAACCAATCAACCGTATCTACGCTTTAAAACTTAGTATACTCTAATTTTGTACCTTTTAAGAAAAAGCTTGAGTCTATGTGATTGCTGTCAGTAACAAGAGGCGAAAACGTGTGTTTTCATCATGTTGAGATCTATGTAGTCGTTATGCAAATGTACTAGTATATTACTTAGTTGTATATGCAGATAAAACTGATATATACAATACAAATAATACATAGTCAAATATTTCTTAATAGAAATACCGTGACGTCTGAACTTAAGTCGAGAATAATTCTAACGTAAACTTGAACTTCGACATTGGATATTTGTTTTATGGAGTTGCATGGTCGGTGCATATAATTTATAGATAATCACGTTAATTCTATTGCACAAAGCAAATAACATTTACTTTTTCCTGGGATCACGCGAACTCCGGTACCACTTGGGGTAATTGCTATCAAAGCACGATTCATTAATATTCCTAACTATAATTTAATATTACCTCGAACTTTCACCTTCGTCCCAAGTCAGGAACTATACTTGCATTGACCTTTGCACAAAACATTACTAATTGTTATATGCTCATTTTTATTCTTGTAATTGTTTTGTCAAATATAAAAATGTATAATTAAGTGAATAGCATTTCATTTGTAAAAGGAGCCGGTACCGCTCATTAGCTTATCGATTTTAAAAGTCTGAGAAGGGCAAACGAAAAAAGTAATTGACTAACCTTATTTAAAGCCCAATTAAACATTTTCTTAAACAAAACCTAAAAAGTGTCTAGAAAGACTGTCTGTTTTTCATCACAATCCCAGAACTCAATAAACAAACGTATACAAAAAGTATTTTCTTTTTTTCGTGTTAGTGCCGTGAGACACGCAAACGTACGCGTGATTTCATTCAAATATCCAATGACGCCGTGCGATTGACTCGTGCCCTAGGGAAAATGACAATTTGATAGACATTGCTCTACTTATAAAAGTGGAATCCTGGATATGCATAGGGAAAAGGAAGGAAAAAGGTCATACGTTTAATATAAAAAAGTGCTTGCGTACAAAGTACACATGTCAGAAGTGAAACTTGTTTGGCAAACTAATTTTTAAGTCTTGTTCATATTTATACAAATCTAAAACTTTAGATTTACGAGACTTAGAGGGAGGGAAAAAGGAAGATATGTTAGGAGTTTAATGAATTTAATTGTCATAAAATATTAAAAGTGTCGAAAATCAATACAAATTATAAATTTAATTTTTTAAATTTATTTCTTCGATAATAATAACACGTGGCATTTTTATTCACAATTCGTCATTTGAGATTTCAATAAATTATTTTGCATAAAATATAAAATACTTATATTTCATAAATTCTCTTTACGAAATTTTAATTTAAAAAAAATAGAATTTCTATAAGGTAATTCGCCCTTCTCACTCTCTCTCAATCGATCTCAATCGCTCTCTCCCTTTTCTTCGACAAAAACGCTGCGCGTCTTCGTGACGTTTCATCCGTAAAAAAATTACCCTCATGCGCCTTAAGAAGTTTCACTTCAAAAAAGATTTACAATTATAAAGTACACTAAGTAATAAATACAGTTCACACGTCAATGTCCCTTATTTCCATCAAAAAGGTTTATTATTTTTTACATTATTATTTTATTATAATAAAAAACGTCATAAGAGAATTCTTTTTTTGGCGGACACTATCTAAACCTAAAATACCTTAATTTTCAATTCAAAAAAGTCGGACTAACTATCGTTAATATTTTTTTACAAGGTACTACATGACGGAACCGTGTTGCCTTAACAACACTTTAACAAACGACTCTTAACCTTTAGGTCATACGTTCAAACCTAAGTGTGCATCAATTGAATACTTGGACAGTATTAAATTATTGCAAGGATCGCATATCTTAGAACCAAAAATCTCGACATACACAAAGGCCCACATACTTCCCTGCCTTAAAGAAAAAATATCAATCAAAACAAGACTTAGATTGAAACTTCTGAATTGAAAGAATAGCAATTCGTAATATCATATATAACGCTACCTTCTTTCCACGTCAATCTTTCTATCTTATCGTGACAGCAAAAACAAAAGAATATTATATTTAAAAAATTTACATGCTTAATTTACATTCATGAAATCGCGTGTCGATTTTTTATGACTTTAAATTATCCGACTTTTATAGACCGTCTTCATTCGCGTTTCTTTAATTTCGATAATCAAAATTTTACTTTATTAACGTCGTAAACGTAATTTTTGATTATTGCAAATTTTAACCCAATTAAACGATACTTCCGCAAACCATGAATTAATGTCAAAAAGCGATTAAAGTCAGACCTTGGCCCATTTATGATTTTAAAATAAAATATGGTGCTTTTGCAATTTGATATTATCTTTAGTTGACATTTTTTAGTTAGAAGTAATTTCTATTTTTGAATATAAAAGAAAACTTACTTTTCTTCTAGCGAACGGTGTAGTTGAATTACACGTTACAGTATAACAAAAATTTACGTAAATGTTTATACGATAGATTTTATCTAAATCTACTTACATTTTTTTAAATTGCAATGTCGAACATAATTTCGCCACACTGTTTTAATTTAGCCTATTAATAAATAGGTATGTTATTTGGTTTTTAAAATAACTATTACACAAGTGCGAAAAGAGCGTACCAAATTTTAAAAGGCCGGCTACGCACTCGCGAGCCCTCTGGCATTGAGAGTGTCCATGGTCGGCGGTATCACTTAAGATCACGTGAGCCTCCTGACCATTTACCCCCTGTTCAATAAAAGAAAGGATAAAAAAAAGCAACGTGTACTTATTAAGGAAACTTCTTTGGCATTATTAAAAATAGTTTTTGATTGCATGCAAATATGTAATTAATTACAATTAAATAATCAAAGACTGGAAAAGGATTCATTATAGTCAATAAAGTTCAGTTTACATTTGAAAAATTAAATAAATAAATATTAATTATTATTCTCTTACATTAAGTGTAACATAAATTCTATTATTATTCGCATGTTGTTTTTAAATTATGTCCAATGCCGTAGCATCTTCCGTGGGCAACTTCATTCTGTTAATTTTGTGTCACGGTGCGCGCGCATCTTAAAATTTCACTCTCATCAATTTTTCATAACGCGCCTAAAGAAGTATAACTTCAAAAAGTGCAGTACTACTTATCTTTTGATAGGGTTTCAAAAGATAAGTAAACTTATCAAAATCATCTCAAACATACCTAAAGTCATAAATGGGTCCGTAAATTCTTCGCATGCAGCGTAGGAGTCGGGATAGGCTATCCTTGCGGCAAATAGAGCCTCCTTTTGGTATGTGATTCATGAACTGAAATTAAATGTGATATGTTTATATTTAAAATTTACTGTTTACAACAATAAAGTAATGTAGTTTTAAGGAGAAACGAGTGGGCTAATCACACCCTTATCTCGCTTCGTCGTGAAAAACCAACAAAATTTTTTTTAATAAAAAAAATATATAAAAAAATATAGAGAAAAAAACTGGGGTTCCCCAAAGGGGGGGGTGTTTTTTTCTACGGCCGTAATGTAACGTTGGGTGACGTCACCCATACGTTGTCTATAAATAACATCGGAGTAGGTTCTCTCGAGAACGTTGAGTGTCACCGTAACGTCAAATAGCGGTGTTGTCATTTGCATGACGGTCATAGCGGTGATAAACAGTAGTTCAACGTGTTTCGCGAGTAGCGGTGCGCATATTTAATTAAAACAATGACTTGGACGAGGGAAAATGATGAACAATTAATTGATTTTGTTAAAAATCATGAAGCTTCATACAATATTAAATCCAAAGAGTACAGACAAGCTCAGATGAAGCAAAATTTGTGGAACGAAAATGGAATAACACTTCAAAAATACGGTCGCACTACTTTCTAGGAAACCACAGCTTGGCCACCGTAAAGACGGCTGTTATTAACGACCGTAAAATGACGGCCGTTAGTAAACGGCACCGCTTTTATAGGAAACCGTAGCTTTACACTAAGAAATAAGAATAGTTTTATTTTATATAATATGTATATATAAAAAATTATGTAATAGGTCATATATACAGTTAACACAAAAACAAATACAGTTTTTAAGTAAAACATCTCGTCGTGCACCTCTTAAAGTATGACAAAACATTAGCTCCTGGTGGTCATGTGCAAATCAAAGGTTATACATATCGGTTACACAGAGGCATTTAATAGTTTTGTAGTATCAACATGAGCTGCTGGATGTACTTATCATAAATCATAGATTTATTTTACTTCTCATTTGAACGACAAAAGTAGACGTGGAAACAACATAAAATGCACAGTAATCCAACTGGAGCATGCATAATGGTAAAAACGTTCCCCAATAGGTATATCTATAGATTGAAATGGAACGACAGCGAGCCTATTGTACGGCGGCCGTAAACATGAATAAAAATACTGTCAAACACGAGCATCGATCATAAAACTATCTATGTTCACAGTCTTCATAACTTTGGATTAGTCCGGATCACGAGAAAATTCCATAGAAAACAACCATCAATGAACAATTGTGGAACATCGTTCTATCACACGTAACAGAAATAAAATATTTGTTTATGATATAAATGCATGTACTTTAACTGTGTATACGTGAATAACGATTTAACTCCTTGTAAGATAATGATATATTTAGACGCACAATTTGAGTCATTTTTTTTTTGTAATTAGATATCTGAAATAACTTGCTTATAAAATTTAATTAAATAATTATATAATATTTTAGTTACATTAAATTGGGAATGGGGTTCATCGATACTTACAATAAAAACTGGTTCAGTTTGTGAGTTTTGGACCTGTGGACTGCTGTAAACTTTATGAGTAGCAATAACAAGTATAACAAGAAATCATGTAAACTGTTTTACTTGAAATAAATTATTTGCATTATTTTAATTGATAGTATTACCTGCCAGTCATCAAGGGTCTTATAACAGGTTGCTGGGAAAGCGCTGCTCCTCCACCACAGGTTCCATTTCTCTTCTCCTGGTGTCGCTTGGTAGATACGCCACCCGCGTTCAGCGCAAACCTAAATGAAATCGAATTGTAAACTTCTCTCGATTTTTTAAATTGGTTAAAAATACAAAGCATTAAAACTACTGAGATTTTGAACTGAATATTTGAAATTCAGATTAAAAATCCTTTCAAATAATATCAGCATGAAACGATAACTATTCAATTAAAATTACGAGTATAAACTCATAACATTATTAATAATCATAAATTTAAATTTTATTTCCCGTCTATCTACTTTATGCCTATTTATTTTTTAATTTAAAGTTCATCGTATAAGTTTTATATCGTTATTTATTTATTTAGGTCATACAAGACATAGTTTCCAATACTGTACTTGCATTTGTTAAACTTCTGATAAAACTTATACTTGTCTTGCGTTTGTCATGTTGTTTAATGAAACTGCTGTGCTTTATTTAGCCCTGACATTTAATTTTCAAAGAGTACCACTGTCGCAATATAATGGTTACAGAGCAAGGCTCATACAATATTACTTAATTTTTTTGTATTTCGTAAAATACACTTTAGCATAAAGCAATAAGACTACTGCTAATATGTCAGATACTCTTAATTATATTTAACTTACCTTAACTAACAAACTGGGTCCAGTACCATTATCATTTAAACGATAAATAAATGGTTCGTCATTGTCCATATCTTTCGACATTTCCTTTAAGTAAAAATTTTATTATTTGGCGTTTCTAAAATAAAAAATATATTTTGTGAAGTGCCATAAATCCCACGTGCAAAATATATTTTTGCGTCGTTGTGATATTCTTCACCGTACGCAAGTGCTAAATATACTCATTGAATGCAGGACCTCAAGGTCGAGAGCAGCAAGCCCAACCACTCGACCAACTTGAACTAAATAAGGAGAATGCTAATTATTATTTAGCGAACTATAATTTAAAATGACGTTTTGTGACTGGATAATTAGTTATAAATTACCATAGATTACCCTATATTAACCGAGGCAGTACATGTTTAAAACGTATGTAGCAAACACAAAAGAAATTAAATTTCTAAAATGCTTAATTCAAAATCAAAAACTATTGTTATGGCATCGTATACCAAATAAATATAAATACAATTAATTGCCGAAAATAGAAATAAGTTAATAAACTTACCTTTTATACAACCTTCATGGAATAAACCATGTCATCATTCAAAATTTGAATGTTTACAAAATTGTTTTCGTGTGTACGTCAAAGGGAAATGAGGCCGACTCTTCCGATCGGCAGCCCTCTATACACTGCTCCCTTGCATCAAAGGTTGGGGAAAATTTATAGCGTCGCATGCCAGGATTCGTGACTGTTATGAAAGAAAATGCCACCGATAAGTAATGACGTGAAGATCTTCACTCGCAAATGTACTGAAATATTTTTTTTCATGTAATTTCATTGTAATATTTTTCTTTTCAAGATTTTTCATAGTGATATCATTATTTTGTCAAAGTACGGTATTATTTTCATACAATTAAATATTTCCGAGCTTTGCGGCCTTTTTTTCGCATAAAATTGTTGAAACTATTTTGTTATAAAAATAAAATAGATCGGCTATATACCGAAAAGATTGTTTTTATCTATTCCAGTCATAAATTGAATGAAATGATTTTGCTTATTTGCAACAAAGTTACTTTAAGAAGTTCTACACCAAAACATCAGCGACCTAAGTTTTATTAATACCAAACCGGATCGCTGTTTAATAAGAAAGTCTAAAATCTATATTTATAAAGTAAACGGTAACATTAGTGTAATTTGTCTTTATTTACCTATCATGAACTTCGAAGGTTGCGATATTGCAAAGCAGAGCACAGCAATTTTATGTCATTATCAATAGTGACTAAATATGGCCTAGGTTTCTAGGTCAACTCTATTTATACACAGTGAGACACACACATAACAGTGAGACATGAGGCCTAACTTAAATCTCACACACACAAACCAGCACACCCCAAACAAAAAGTATCACACAAGTATCATTGATTACTTTCTGGGAAGCCTCTACAAATAAAAAAATATGGTAAAAAGATATATTTTTTTTGTTAATTCTATAAAATAGTTCGACTATTTAACTACTATTTGTATACAGCATACGTGAAAATATAAGTAACGTTGAGAATTTCATGAATTGAATTGTAGCCCATAAACGTTATAATATATATCATATATTTCCATATTATTTAGCGAACTATAATTTAAAATGTCGTTTTGTGACTGGATAATTATTTATAAATTACCATAGATAACCCTATATTAAAACGTATGTAACAAACACAAAACAAATTAAATTCCCAAAATGCTTAATTCAAAATCAAAAACTATTGTTATGGCATCGTATACCAAATAAATATAAATACAATTAATTGCCGAAAATAGAAATTACCTATCCTGAACGTTGAGAAAAACGTTGAGAATTTCATGAATCGAATTGTAGCCCTAAACGTTATAATATATATTTCCAACATATTTATATATTGCGTTTCATCCCTAGAAGAAAAAATACCATAAACATTCTTACCTCACTACGAAGTAAATATTGCAAACCCTAAATTCATTTTATACTTATCATGTTATGTTTACTTAGCTTAACTTAAAAAATGTGTTTGGATTTTGTGTATTTGCGAAATTGGTGTAATCAGCCTCAAATAACTTAGCAAAAGTCAAAGTCATTGACAATAAGCTATACAACCTCATTTGAAAACGTACATTTAGGAAAAAGTTTTCACATATTTTATTTCTTGTTCAGACACAAAAATGTCGAATTTAAACATCTGTGGTTAGTTAACTATTAGCGACCAGTTTCAAGATGCGAGTCGAAGAGGATCTACCGTGTATGTGGTTGCTCCAGAAAATAAAAAAAGGAGACAGTATTGGGTGCTTCCCAGGGAAGGGAAGGGATCGACTTGTACTATGTACATGGCCAATTCGTAACGCTATATCCCAAGTTAAGAATGTGGAGGACTGCGAGGCAGAACTAAATTAAGATGGCGATGGATAAGAACAAAACAGATCCAGTTGTAGTAAAACGTCCTTGCGGGGTTGTAGTATGCTGTTGAATTTGCCAATATCATGTTAGTTATTGATACGAACAGAGGGCGGTAGAGCTTTCCTTTTCACCGAAGCACTTAAATTTTCTGTTTTTTTATTGAGTTAGGTATATGTATAAACAAAAAAATATATAGTCGTTCAGAAAGTAATAGTATTTACTTAAAAAAAAGGTTAAAAAGGTTTGATTTAAAACAATAAACTTTATTTTTGGGTGATTTCAAATATTTTTTCCAAATTAGTAACTCTAATGGCAGACTACGCAGAATTTGTGAGTAAATGGAAAAATATTAACTTTAGTTAATGTCGGTAAAACAGTAATTCAAAGTCACTATTCGTAATGAACGTTGTAGATTCATCTAGTAAAATAAACAAATATTGTCCTCAGTGTATTGAACATCAATTAAGCATTTTTAGACATTTATATGAGTAAAAAACCTGCTGGGTCACGTAAATGATATTAATTTGAAAGTTATAACTGTGCATATTAATGTATTGTAATTTATACCATTAAATAACATTCTTAGACCCGAGTCTACCCACTTTTAGATCTGTTGTACAATAGTTTTGATATTATCTACCTACATAATTTGTGACATCATTATTAGAACCTACATAAATAGGCTATACAAACATGAATTGTTATGAGTGTAACGATATAATATTTGGTCTAACCCAATCAATAAATTGTTATGTTTGCCAACGACAATATCATAATAGATGCATTAGCGTTACACTGGCCATTGACCAGTCCGGAGTGTACTAGCGAGAGTAATGCGTGGACATGTACATTGCACACTGCACATGTCCATGTAAGAGCAATGATAACATACACAATTTAAATAATAATGTAATATACTGTGATTTAAAATGTACCTTGTAAATATTAATGGTTTCATTTAATTTGTGGGAAAAGGGATACTTTTCTTTTATAAAATCCCAGAGGCTCTTTTATCACTGCCTTTTAATAAATTTAAGAAATGTATTAAAGAAAAGCTGTGTAAAAAGGCTTAGTATAAAGTTAACGATTATCTAGATTCTAGTTGATAAAAGGGCCTGGGACTAGTGGTGGACAGGCTACTTCTAATTCATTTGCGATATGTTTTTTTAAATGAGTGTTGTTTGCCATAGTCATTTTGTATGATGATTTTAAAAGAGTACCGATAGTTTTTTACGCCGGCTTTTTCTCTCAGACTACAACACCCTCTGTCTTCCTTGCCGATGAGTAGGGATGTCTACCGATTCAAATTTAATGACGTGGAATAAGTGATATCTTATGTTCCATAATAAACATATTTTATTTTATTGTATATTAATGGATAGCATAAGAATTCTGGTAATTTTATAAAAATAACTTAATTCTATAATAGTATAATATTTTTAGTTAAAATTTGTCCATACATACCTAAGCTAAGCTAATCAATAAATGATGCCTTTTTCTATCAGGTTTAAAGCACAAAATATTCTATGCTATAATATTATATATAGGTAAATAAAAAAAAGAAATATAGAGTGCGGTATTATTTCTTAGTAAAATTTTCACTTTCATTCTCGTGCTATCTTTCTTCCATATTTCTCCATAATTGTCTAGATATAAGCAATGTTTCAATGAAAGCATTTCATAAATTCCGTTAAATCAATAATGAATTTGGAAACAATGAAATTAAAATTTTACCATTTCATTGTTATGTTCACGTTCCAACGGAGATATAACGAACAATTTGTAAAAGGTCGTAACAATTTGTATAGTAAACACAGATTAAGGTACTGACAACCGGTTAAATATATATGATTCATGGTATGGCGTGCTGTTTAACACGTGATAATTATTATTTCAAAATTTACACCAGCTCGTCGACTCTGCCGGACCTTGCTCTTGACCTACGTCTCTTGACATCCGCTTTAAAATGTATAACTACATCTTAAACATTGTCTTTGCACTATGTTTTAATATATTATAACTACTTATCGACTTCGGTTATAAACTTAAAGCACTAAAACACACATTGTTCTATCAGTTTCGTTACCCGCATTGTATTGGTTATTTACTAATATATTATCTACTACTTTCATTAATATAGTACTTAAAGCACACCTTACTAGAAAATAACTTAATATTTAATAAAGTTACCTAATTAGCTCGTTAGCATATACTTTGTGTAAAAGATTATGAAATATCGAATTGTGCAAATTTATTTATTTATTTACACTTCGTTACATTTATGTTATTAGTTTAATAACATAAAACATAAAAATGAAGAGGGATGCAACGGGCGGATTATCGCTAACAAGCGATCTCTTCTAGGCAACCCTAGTAAGGAATCTAAAATCTAAATCTAATCTAAAAAAAGAAATATGTTGGATAAAGTACAAGAAGTACATAACCAAATCTTATAAAAAAATTTTATAGAATCACCAACTTTATATAATTAATCTACAATAATACAATAAAAAAATACACTAAAAACTAAAGTAGTGTTAAATGTTTCTCAATAGAATACTGTTGTTAAAAGGACATTTAATAATTGTATGGCACCGCTTTTTTATCGCTTCAAGGTTGGAATTTCGAAAATATTATATAATAGTTTAAATTGTTTGTATTATTATATTCTTGTAGGAAGTTTTTATTAACACCCACAAGTTTCTTAATCCACGAAATGTGTTTATAAGTTATTCTCATAGCATCGGTATTTGCATAAGGATAAAATAAATAAATCAAATTCTATACTTTAAGCAACTTAGTTGCGTGCGCAGGGTCATATACACTTTCGTCTCCAAGTCTCGTATTCTAAGGGGACGGATGAACCAGAAGTGAACAGATTATTTTGAGTTTTTTTTCACCCATTTTGTGTTCAAATACCGTCAACTTCTTCTCTAATACAATAATTTAAGGTAATTAATCAATATTCTTTCTCTGACTAATTTTTTATAACTGGACTTTTGGTTACTCGAACCATGAACAATTAAAGAGGACGAGTATTTTTTTTCGAGCCGACAGAAATTTTTCGCATCTAAAACTAATATCTAACCGAACGAAGGGTGAATGAGATAGACACGCGAAACTCTGCGACACAGCTTCCACCATCGCTGTGTCGCTTCCACCATCGCTGATGATTAATAGGTACTAAAAGCCAGACGACACACCCAGATATTCCGTACACGGTTATTATTACAAAATATATATGTATGTAATCTGAAGAGTAATGATTAGCTTAATGCTGATTAATTACAGTTTTTGTTAAAGATATGTTAAATTTTAAACTAAAAAATTTAAAATTATACAAAAACCAGCCAATGACATCAGGAAAATCTATATAAATTGGTGATACGAATATATTTCTCTCAATCGCCAAATTTTGACCGGTAACGTGAATTGTGACAATGATTTTGTGGATTATTTGTATTTTACCGATTATATGCTACGGAATATTTCGGTTTAAACGTCGCCGATTATACGGAGTCGCGAATAAAGTGACCGGATCTGAGGATGACATACCGTTCTTTGGAATTGCACCTTACCTCGTTGGAGGCTCCGAACGTAAGCACACCCGCCCTTATTTATAAAAGGTTATCTAGCTTTGTACATTGTAATAACATTGTCTTATTATTGTTGATATCTATTCAGCACAGCGTAACATTTCTTAAAACAGCGTTATTAAACTTAAGTTTCCTTAACCTGAATAATTGTATAGGAAATCCAAAATATAACACAAATAAAATCATAAAATGTGTTAAAAATAAAAAGTGTGTGGTGAACTTTAAAATTTCAATTACATAACCTAATACCCTCACGCACACGCATAAAATCAATGATATAAGTTGACCTTGAGTCACCTCTGCAAGATCCATAATTATTATAATTATGATAATATTTTTCCATAATTATAATTTTAATTCACAAATTTTATATATCCCATCCTCTATAATATGTTATACCACCTACCGATAACGATACCTATAAAATTATTGAGTTTTATACCACTAACTAGAATTTCATGTTTGATTTTTATGTTTTAAATTCCACATACTAGTTAATTTATATTCCTTTTTTTAAATACCGGAAAGTATAGAGGTATCATAACATTATGTATATAACTTTAAAGCCGTTTTCTTTGCTTCCTTAACGATTTACTATAGACTTGAATAATAAATAAATAAAAAGGCGAAGATGGCCTCTGATGACAATTTAAAAAACGTGTTTAAAATACAAGAAATTGACTACGCTATGCCTTTTAAACCAATAAACTGCGCATTTAGGTAAAAAGTTAGGCAAATGTGAAATAACTGTTTATAAGCTTAAGCGCTAAAATGTGTTCATACAATTTACGTTTTATTAATTTTATGGAGGAATGAAGGTGCCGTTCTTTCTCCGACCTAAATACCTTGGTTAATTTGGTTCGGAATAATATTTGAGGGTATGACGTCGTCCCAGCGATTGAAGCTGAAGATGGTGCTGAAGCTACAGGTGTCGCTACATTTTTTTAAATTTAAAGTGATTTATTTACACAAAATTCTACTTTAGTCCACTTAAATATTACGGATTCGTGCTAAGAGCAATATACATTTAAAACCTTTTCATATCGTCAAAAAAAATATGTGTGTGTACTTATAAACAAAAAAAAAAAGAAAAAAAAAACGAAAAATAGAAAACTAGTTTTTTCTTGTGTAGAAAAAACGACACTAACAATAGAAAAAATGTATTTATTTCATTGAAAGTTATATTAAAACGCATTATCTAGTTAAATAAAGTTTATTTAAATATCACAAAAAAATATTTCCACATAATTAAATAAATGGACATTTTTTATTTTAAAATGTTGACTATGCTAACTACAGCGTGTCGATTTTTTGTGATGGTGTGCGCGTTCATCGTCAAAATTTACTCTCATCATTTCACGCGCCAAAAGAAGTATAACTTCAAAAAATCATATGTCTCAGTGGGTTATAATGTAGATCAACTGCGCTGATAAATATAATATAGCATGAATTTCTTAATGGAAAATGCAGACACATTTATTCGTTTATTTCTTTGGAACTAAGACATGTTGTTTACTAAATCTTTTCCTTTGACCAAGTGTTAATTGCCTTTTCAAAGACATGTTCATATGCTTAATTCTTTGCGCGAATAATAAGCTAATACTTGGACGCTTGATTATTTACCTGACCTTAAAATTGTCAATGATACGTTCGTGTTTGACCCATGTGAGTTATTAAATTTAAAAAAATATGATCATTAGTTTTATAATTGCTGTATTTTTTTAGGTGCAATGGATAAGCTTCAAGAATATGCTTACGTCACAACAAGTGTTGGAGGTTTTGCGAAGGCGTTTGTTGGTCCTTTGTTATATTACAGTAAGTATGCAGTATAAGTATTTTAAAGCTCACTCTTATGACTCTATTGCCAAGTTGTGATATGTTTCCATACATATTTAATACAACTTGATATAACGTTACAGTGGTAACCGATGCAGAAAAAGTTGAAATTATACTGAAGCAACATTTAGAGAAAGACAACATAATGCGTTTTATGCGATTTGCTATTGGCTACGCATCTATATTTGCTCCAGGTAACTAGTTTTATATATTCGCCGTTCAAACAAAAATTAAGTATGTAAAACAAAAGACGTAATCATCGCTCGTTTGATTGTCAATAAGCCAAACAATTATTTAATTTTTTGGTTTTAAATTCTAAACTCTGGATACATTTTTAAAATGGCCTAATGTATAAACTATTTACTTTAAATAACGTGTACTTATAGTGTCTATTTGGCGACCCCGGCGAAAGATTGCGGTCCCTTCATTCAGTCCGAAGGTAATATCTAACTTCGTGGATGTGTTTGCAAGAGAAAGCCATAAGTTGGCCCATAAGCTTAAGCCCACGGTAGGCAAAGGCCCATTTCAAATATGGAGATATCTTAATGCATATAGCTTGGACGCCGTTATGGGTAAGACCTCCTAGAAAACTAGAATACATCATTCTGACTGCTAGCAGTAATTATTAACTTCCATAAAACCAGGCTCATGACTATAATTTATATAATATTTTATATTAAATATAATGCTTAATTTTTTACTAATAGGATTATCGCAAATCATAAAAAACCACATACTACGTGTCTTTATTAAACATTCTTCAAGTTATGTGAATAAAAGATAAAAAATTTGACAAAAAATTTTCAACTGAAGACCTTTGATCTTTGTACCAACTGAAATTAAATCTAAATAATATCTGACCCACTACTACTATACGTAGCTACACTATTAAACATTAATCTTATTTTGATGATTTAAAATACTATTTACATTAAAATATTATTTATTAATTGTTTATATTGTAACGTTTTACAGAAACTGCTATGGGTGTCCATGTAAACGCCCAAGAAAATCACGACAATCCGATTCTCACAGCAACGAATAGAGCTTTGTATTACGTTTCTGAAAGAATTTTTAAACTTTGGCTGCAACCTGACTGGTTATACAGATGGTTCCCTCAATATGGAAAATTGGTGTATTATTGTAAAGTGTTGCACGGCTACACCGATGAGGTAAATCTTCCAAACTGGCTGATGGTTAAAAGATTAGAGTAAAATAATATTTTCACTCTGTACTCTAAACTTTTTTCACTCACGGTTTTATTCAATTTATCCGTGACCAGGGTTTATACATTACCTAATACCCTCACGCACACTTATAGAAACCAATTACATAAGTTTACCAATGTCACCTCGGCAAGAACCATAACTATTATAATTATAATAAATTTAGAATATCCCGTCCTCTATTTCTTGTCACCTACTTGACAGCAATAACTATTAAATAATTTAATTTTATGCCACTGACTTGAATTTCATGTTTAATTTCAGATAATAGAGAAGAAAAGAGTGCAAGTAGCAGAACAAGAAAAAGCTAAAGCGGAAGGTGCTGCTGAAGAACTTAACATTAGAATTTTATTTACAGATTTAATTATCGAGACCATTTGAAAATATATTTTTTTTCGACAGGTACAACTCAATCTTACCAACCTCTTAACTTCCTCGATGTCCTAATAAATCAATCTGGGGGTGAGAAGGGATACAGCAATCTGGAGCTACGTGAGGAAGTTATGACTTTCATTATAGCTGCAATGGACACCTCTGCTGTGAGCATGGGATTCACTCTTAAGCTGCTTGCGAAGTATCCAGAAGTGCAGCAGAAAGTTTTCGAAGAGTATGACTTTTTATTCTTAATGACCTTCTTAATGGAAATAGCGAGTAGCGAAAAGCGCAATTTGGAAAGAGTAATTTTTACACTCTTACTTACATCTTTTTCTTTTCTGTCTGTTTGTCCGGATGTACTTAACTTTATTCGAAACTACTAAACCACTTTTATACTCAGTGTGGAGCAACACATTCGGTATTTAAATTTATTGACACATTTCCTTTAAAATTTGGTCTGTGTTAAGTTAATTTGAAGTTTATACAAAGCCATAAATATACGGGAAATGGATACGATTGTCTCCTAATCCTGTATTACATTTTCTGTTTTTAATGTTACTTATGGCGTAAGCCTGCAGCTTATTCAACAGTGTGTGCCAGCCAATCAGAGTCGACAGTAAACCTATAGAATATGTTAACAACTATGTATATTTAGGAAAACAAGTATCTTTCGATAAGAACAGCAGTGAAAACGAAGTAGATAGAAGAATAAACGTGACTTGGAAGAAATACTGGACCCACAAGGAAATTCTGAAAGGAAACTACAGTCTACAACACAAGAAGATGATGATGGATTCAAATATTTTACCTAGTCTTACATACGCAAGTCAAACGTGGGTTTTCAGCAAGAAAACAACTAGAAAAATCCTGTCTTGCCAGCATGCAATGGAAAGAAGCATCCTAAAGTTGAGGAGAATAAACAAAAAAAAAAGGTTGAAATCCGTAAAAAAACCAAACTTACAGATGCACTTGAACAAGCTCTAAGGCTAACACTAGAAATAACGAAATGGACTGGACCTACTGGAAAGAGATGTATAGGACGACAAAGGAAAAGATGGACAGATGACATTGTAGAACTAGCGGGGGAAAACTGGATGAATGTTGCGCAAAACAAAGAAAAATGGAAAAATATGGAGGAGGCTTTTACAGTAAAAGGGGCCATACAAAAACTAGACATAAAAAATTAAAAATAAATCTAACTTAAATTTTGTTAAAACTTACTAACTCAACTAATACTAATATAATATTAAGGAATATAAACTAACAATTGTTGTATGTATGGATTAAATAAAGCTTTAATAATATTAATAATAATGGCGTAAGCACTTAGTACATTTTATAAAGCTCCCAGGGTATCAGTGTCAACCGAATCTCGCAGCAGTGTCCGTTGCCTGTACTGTGGCTTATTACATTATTACTCATAGATCCCCAGCAACAGTCGATAAAATTCATATACATGTGTAATTTGAAATTTTAAAAAATTTAACAAGGGTGTAAATTCCACGCGGTTGGAGCTACCATTCCTATTATTATATTATTATACTATTATATTATTATATTATTATATTATTATATTATTATATTATTATACTATTATATTATTATACTATTATATTATTATATTATTATATTATTATATTATTATACTATTATATTATTATATTATTATAGTATTTAATATCTGTTTCAGGCTCGATGCGGTTTTCGGTAATTCAGATCGTTTACTAGAAAAAGATGACTTACCAAAACTCCAATACTTGGAACGCGTTGTTAAAGAGACACTGCGACTCTATCCTTCTGTACCAGTAATCACAAGAACAACTACTGAAGATGTGGTGGCATTCAGTGAGTTCAAAATATTCTTTCAGGTCACCTAGTTCAACAACTAATTCAAAGATATTTCTGTGTTATTACAATTATTGACTTCCTAGGGTTAGGGTAGCTAATTGACGGCCAAGGCAAACAAAAGAACATATAGATGTTGTTATCATTCATATCAGTATTACCATCTGGGCCCTACAAAAAAGATCGCACCAAGGATACCCTCCATAGTTTATGTTTGTCTATGGAACTGAGGTACAGTTAAAACCCAAATGGACTTCCGATTATATATATTTTTTTAAATAGCGTAGGGGGTCAAATGTGTTCACGGGACGCCCAAAAAGGGCAGTCGTCGCAGCCCTTTTAAGTGGGTGCGTTGCCGGCCTTTAAACTTGATCATATACGAGTATCTTCGTGGTTTCAGAGGAAAATATGACATTGCTAAAGGGATCAGGATTTATTGTATCGATATGGGGAATTCACAGAAACCCCAAGTATTGGGGGCCAGATGCACACTGTTTTG
Source organism: Pieris macdunnoughi (assembly GCA_905332375.1). Taxonomy (NCBI): domain Eukaryota; kingdom Metazoa; phylum Arthropoda; class Insecta; order Lepidoptera; family Pieridae; genus Pieris; species Pieris macdunnoughi. Next base: position 414,319 of record CAJOBZ010000004.1, on the reverse strand, counting down.
ACCCAGACAGATTTCTTCCGGAAAGGATCGAAGGTGTTCCTCCTTGTGCCTTTATACCGTTTAGTCATGGACCTCGGAATTGCCTTGGTAAGTATTTCTAAATAATGCTATGTGCCTTGACAAGCTTTAATAGGACTGATAACTTCGTTGGAGTCAGAGAAAACCATAATTTACACCATTTAGTGGGAGATTGCTAAAGTTTTACACATATTCATTTCCTAGGTTACCAATACGCAATGATGTCAATAAAGACAGTGCTGTCGTCTATCCTCCGTCGGTACCGCGTGGTCGGGGAACCAGAAGCTGGACCCATCCCACACATGAGGGTGAAGATGGAAATAATGCTGAAGCCCCTAGATGGATTTGAAGTGACACTGGAAGAACGATGAAGACTCATTCTGTGCTATACTTAGAGATAAAATTATTTATTGTACTTTCAATGTCGTTAATTAAAATGTTATTTGACAATTAATGTACACTTTTAATTCACACCTGTTTAAGGTTAAAAAGCAAACCTAAGTCTAAAATACCAGTGTAATAGTGATATAATAAATCTATTTACCAAGGCATTTTTATCGAGCTTTAGGAAATTAAAAATATTTTTCATATAATACTACATGTAAGGTTTCTTCTTATAGGTATGCTTTCCTTCAACGTAAAAATCGAGTGCCGCATGGGCAAATAGACAGAAAGTCCATTGGTGCTCAGCCGGGGATCTATACTTCGAATAAATATCTGTCTAAATATCTGAGAGCAACTAGACAAGCACTTCAGTAGTACTGTTTATAACAACCATCAATAAATTATTATTTATAATTAAATAGAATATATCCCATTTAAGTCTCGAGTCTAAAGCAAGCATCCAAATTGTAGGTTTACCGTATTTTCTATAATTATGATAATAATATAATATTAATTGTAATTTAGCTTAAACTGTCATAATAACATGAAGTTTACCTTCCTTGGACCTGAATAAGGAAAAAAATACTGATTTACACATACAATGTCTTATGTAAATGAGTATACCCTCCCGCGGCACGGCTGCCTCGTGGTGCTCGATGCTGTGCATACCCACTAAAACCCCACGTCGCCACCAGCAATCGCCCGAGGCAAGACACGGTAACAGCTAATCTTGTCCGCATCAAGCCTCAACCTATGGCTTCAACCTATAGTCCTAGGCACAGCAAGAGCCATTCATATCGGTTAATTTGCCCTGATTTGTACAGCTGGGGGAGGTCGGGTCAATGCTGATGCATCCCTGTAAGCATTGCAGTTGCATTGCAACGGCGACGCTGTGGTCTCGCGGAAGGGCTTCGGGATCGACCTTCCCTGGCCATCTCCGCCTCTTCTTTATGGCGCATGACGGCTTTGCAGAATCAGATTAGTTAAACTAATCCAACTTAAATTAATATCATCACTTGCTCTGTATAATTTAAAACAATGAAAAACTTGTATTGTAACAATTTAAAGTTAAGAACTTTTGTCGATGTAACAAGCTAAAAAGATGCAAGGAACGAAGGAGGTATGAAATAGCCACTTCTTCCTTGAGTCTTTATCCTTCTATGTAACATAATTGTTTAGCAGCGGTTGTGTTTTCATCCAAAACACTATCGCCACTTAGAATCAAAAAAAAACCTAACTTAACTATCCTCATACTATTGTATGATGTCGACCAAGTCGATTTAATTCAATGAGTTAAATAAATGCATCCTTATTTCAGATTAAGTGGTGGTTTTGCCTCTTCTTTCTTTCTTGAAAGTTAGACTTAGTGCACCGGCTGCCAGTCCGGCGGAGAGAAAGCTTGATTAGAAAACTTAACAAAACGTTGCTTCAGGACTTTTGGTAGTATACACTATATATATATATACTGTTATTAATTTACTTGAGACATTTAAATTGGACCCTATTTGGATATAAGCCATTCCATTTTCACCTATTTTTTCCCTGTCTTGGGCAACTTCATCTGCATTAACGCGCTCTGTTTCTCCTTGGTCTGCCGGCATATCTTCCTTTCTCCGTTAGACTTGTGCCCCGCCTATTACCACTTTTGTTTAAGTTTATATTGTCTCCATTGAAGGGATAAGTTATTAAGCTTACCTAATAAAAGTTATAATTTGCAACATAACAATTCCATTTCATTTACAATTCGTGTATTATTAACTCTTGAAACCAACTTTCCTTATAAAACTGTTAGTGTTCTTTATTAAATTTTACAGATAGTATTTACTTCAAATAAGGGTTATTACCCTTATATAGTATTCACAATTCTAAATGAAACAACACAAAAACGTGTATCGTGAAGTCGTCCGGTCAAACTACTTCAAAATACGTTTTAAATTGTATGCAATTGTAAAGGTCTCTGGAATATTTATTTCAGTATATACTTGATTATACACTTGCGCGCACGATTATTTTACTATGTATTGGTGTTATTTTTGTATTCTATTTATAGTGCTTTCATGGTATACTGGATTCCGATATAAAAGGCGTAATATGTACCTCTTGGCGAAGAAAGTTAAAACACCGAAATTATTGTTCCCCTTTTTTGGAATTTCCTTCGAGGTTTTAGGGAACACTGAAGGTTTGTATCTGAAATTGGGATAACTTTTGCCGCTTTTCAATTTAAAGGAGTCAAATACACAATACCTTTGGGAGACATTACATATATAGGTGTATATATATATTTTTTTAAAATAAAATATTTGCTTTTTTGAAGAACATGATAGCGTTGTTTTTCAAACTATATTAAAAAATCTGATTAAAAACTGATATAGTATCTCTCCAAGGTTTTAAATATTAGTCTCTATTTATTTTAAATATAATTCAATTTCTCTATATACCAATGTTATTGTAGGTACTTATTTGGGGCTAGGCCAGACAGGGCGTATAAAGATAATACATAAAGTGCCTCTGCTTGTAAATATGATTTAGTAGTTTGTACAGTAAATTTGTGTTGCAGCTATCATGAATAAAATGAAATATTATAGCGACTTCTCAACGAGTTCCGGGGGTGTCGCCTGTGGGTGGCTTGGTCCTCTTTTATATTATTGTAAGTATTAAGAAAACATTTTAGGATTCTTTTCCGCGGATTTTAAAACGAGTTTATTTAGTCTCGACTCTAAATTGATTTAAATAGACTCAGTGTTTAAGCTTTACATAATAAATAATTTTCACCAAAAACTACTGCATGAGACCAGGTCGATGCCTCAAATGCGCAGAATCACACTTAACCAAAGATTGTCCTAAAGTGGACCGCAGTACCCCAGCAAAATGTGCCCTATGTCTCGGCCCTCACCCTGCGAATTATAAAGGTTGCGAGGTGTATAAAGAAATTCTAGCTAGAAAAACACAGCGCTCGTCTCTAAGCGCAAGAAAAGCTGCTACGTCACGCTCTCCCAATAGTGGTATAAGCCCAAACCCCCAACCTACAAACCAACCCACGAACCCACCCATAATAAATATATCTCTTAAGATATAATGACGTGGCTAAAAGTAATCATTTAGTCCGAGATACAAATCAACAATCTGTACCAGAAGTCAGTCAACAATCATTTAATAATAGAATTGAGGAAATATTTATAAAACAATCACAAAAAATTGATACAATCCTACAACAAATGAGCACCATCTTGGGGCTCTTGACTACACTAGTTAACAAATTACCACAACAATGAATAAACTCAAAATTGCTACTTTGAACATAGTTGGTCTAACGCCTAAGAAAAATGAAGCTGAAATCCTGCTAAAAATGCATAATCTGGATGCCTTGCTTATTTCTGAGGCGCACCTTACATCCAACAGCCAAATACATGTACAAAACTATAATGTGTATTCAACAAATCATCCCGATGGCACTGCACATGGAGGCACAGCTATTATAATTAGAACCTCCATTGAACACTATGAACTCCCACAATTTCGATCGAAATCCATTCAAGCCACCTCAATAAATATCCAGGATGAAAATGGGAATTTCTGTATCTCCTCGGTTTATTGTCCTCCAAAGCACGCTATAACTGGGGAACACTTCACCACATATATTAACAGTCTGGGTCCACGCTTCATAGCAGGTGGAGATTGGAATTCAAAGCATCTGCACTGGGGGTCGAGATTGATTACCACGCGTGGTAGAGAACTTAAAAAATGCGTTGACAAAAACCACTTAACAACAATCTCCACCCCCGAGCCTACTCACTGGCCAAGTGACCCTGGAAGATTGCCTGATGTAATGGACTTCTTTTTAATGAAGGGTCTTTCACGACTCTTTTATCACATTGATGGCTTTCTCGATGGTTCTTCAACTCACATCCCGGTGATATTAACTGTTAGTACCAATATTTTGGAGTGCCAACGGAAACCAAAATTGTATAACAGGAGAACAAATTGGCAAATGTTTCGTGACCTTGTAGAGGACGCCCTACAATTACGGATTTCACTAAAGAGTAAGGAGGAAATAGATAGTGCAGTCTTGGCATTTACGAGAGTGGTGCAGGATGCATGCTGGAGGAGTTCTGAGGGAGTGGCTCAGAAAAAGACCAGACAGCTCTCTGTACCCCACGAAATTTAGGGCATGATCCTGGAAAAGAGAAGATTACGCACAATAGTCGTCATCCCGATGACAAAACAGCACTAAACATCTACGCTAAACACCTTAAACAGGCTATAAAAGAAAATCTAGATGCTACTATTGAGGAAAACCTGTTGTCGTTAACAGCTACAAAAGACACCGACTACTCTGTCTGGAAGGCATGTAAAAATCTGAATCAACCCACAAACCCTAAACCACCTATAAGGCTAGATAGAAACAAGTGGGCTAGGACTAAACTAGAAAAAGCAAATGCTTTTGCTAACCATCTGGCTAAAGTATTAATTCCAAATGAAGCCACTCCTGCGTAGGATGAGGCAAAAATAGATGACATTCTCCAGCAGGATTTCCAATTGCATTTGCCCTTGAAGATAGTAACACCAAGGGAGGTACAAAGAACCATACAACAAATGGAGAATAGGAAGGCACCAGGTTTTGACCTCATTGACAAAAAGGTTCTCTCCGAATTACCTCGTAAGGCTATAACTTACTTGACGACCCTATTCAACCGGATTATAAGTGTTGGATACTTTCCAGCGCTATGGAAGGTCTCTCAGGTGATTATGGTCCATAAGCCCGGGAAATCGCCACATGACGTCTCGTCTCACCGACCTATAAGTCTTCTCCCGATCGTCTCTAAAGTACTGGAGAAGGTACTACTACGACGGCTCTCGCAAGCTATGCATGAAAATTCTATAATTCCAGATCACCAATTCGGGTTTAGAGCACAACACGGCACTATCGAACAAACTCACAGGGTGTGTAAATTCATAAGCAATAGCCTTGAGCTAAAAGAGTACTGCTCCTCAGCTTTTCTGGACGTTCAACAAGCATTCCATCGGGTATGGCACAAGGGGCTCTTATGCAAGATCAAGTCACTTCTGCCTCATACTTTCTATGGAATCCTAGAGTCTTATATCACCGATAGTACATTCCAAGTGAAAGAGATGGATTGTACATCAGGTTTTCATGATATACTTGCAGGGGTACCTCAAGGCTCTGTACTTGGCCCAGTGCTGTACACCATATTTACCTGAGATCTACCGCGTACCTCTGAAGTCAACATTGCAACCTATGCAGACGATACGGCAATCCTAGCTTCGAGTAAACAACCCGAAGAAGCCACGTTAAAGCTGCAGCGAAGCCTAAATGAAATAAGCAACCGGTTCGATAGGTGGAGAATTAGGGTGAACACTAGCAAATCAGTACAAGTGACATTCACACTGCGAAGAAAGACATGCCCCCCTGTAAACCTAGGAGGAAAGGAACTGCCTCGGAGTGACACAGTTAAATATCTTGTACTGCACTTGGATCGTAGATTGACATGGCAAAAACACATCGAAACAAAACGGCGTGAGATCAACATTAAATATAAGAGGGTAGAAACTCGAAATTTTCCATCGACAACAAACTCCTTATCTACAATTCAGTTATAAAACCCGTGTGGACCTACGGGATACAATTGTGGGGAGCTACATGTGACTCTAACAAAACTAAAATTCAAAGAACACAAAACTACATCCTTAAACAAATAAGCAACGCGCCTTGGTTCATAAGAAACGCCGAAGTACATGAACACCTGGGCATACCTACAGTCAAGGAGGAAATAAAAGTATACGCTCAGAAGTACAAGACTAGGCTGGAAAATCATCCTAACCATCTAGCTGTTCAACTCACCCTACTGGAGTATATAAACCGACTCAAAAGACGAAGAACCCTGGAGCTCAGCAGCATCGACTGAGCTAATATTATTATGGTAGATATTCCTAATGAGGAATATCTCCACCCGCAAATCATCCTACAACTCATCTGCTCATAGTCAGAAGACTGATTGCACGATGCGCTCTATAAAAAAAAAAAAAAAAAAACATAATTAATAAATGTATAAACTAAATAACCAACCTTTTGCCAAGTGACAAATTCTCGGTAATATTAGTTGTTTCACTCTTACGAATAAAATAAATTTGTAACTCGAGTTAAGTTCGGTGGTGGTTATTGGAGAGATGTTCAAATGTATGTTAAATGAAGCTCTTTGATTTAACCTGGGTGTCAACTGGGTTTAATCGTTTAAAAAACTAGCTTAAACTAACACAAAATTAGGAGTTGCGACGCTTGATTAACAAAAAACAAACAAACACTTTTTTTTTATCTTTTTCTATTCCAGTATTTTTCCTAGTTAAAATTTTTTAATGAAGTGTTTTATTGTCTACAGTCTGTGACAAGTCTAACAGGACATACATATTAAAACATACAATATTATTTAGATTCATTCAAAAAGTTAATATCACCTTTTACAGTTTTGTATATACAAATTATTATAAGAACCGTTTTAATACCAGCATAATATTCAGAATTCAGTATAAATTCTTTTCTTGATATCTGCAATTTAAAAGAAGAGTTTTAACTCAAAGAGATGGAACATAATTAATATTTATGATCATATTTCTACGTCTATAATCATTATTATTTTAAAATGTTTTTTTTCAGTGATTACAGATGCTGAAAAGATCGAGATTGTACTACAAAACAATCTTGAAAAGGACGGTTTGCATCGTTTTATACGAGTCCTCGTTGGCAATGCTTCAATATTTTCGAAAGGTTTCCAAGCTTTTTTTTATTTTTTCCTAATTTAACCTGTCAACCAGGCCTGATCTTCGATAAAAGCTTGTACCCTCCGTATTTAGAGTGATTTTTAAATTTTTTAACCAGCATAAAAATTAATAAACAGAAAATTTAAACTAATTTTTGCGAATACTGCTGTATTTGTTACTGTATTACTGTATTTGTTAATTTCAATATTTTTTTTTAGTTTCTATTTGGAGGCCGCGTCGTAAAATCGCAGTTCCAGCATTCAGTCCAAAAATTCTATCAGAATTTGTCAATGTTTTTTCGGTTCAATCGGAAAAACTATCCAACAAACTGAAACCTATGGCTGGAGCTGGAAATTTTAAATTATGGCCGTATGTTAATGCGTATAGTTTGGATGCTATAATGGGTAAGAATATACTATTGAAATTTGTGGCTATTTTTTTTTAAAACGCTACATTGACCCTAAGATATACTCAAATTTAATGATGAATAGAACTGATCGCTATACAAAGAAAGTGTACACAGTTATATCATACATATTTAGCCCAAACGGGGAGAGGACACGCAGATACCTAAAAGAAGATTGAAATAGAAACGTGTTTAAGTGTAAAAAGTATCTGAATTAAAAGGCTATTTTTATTATTATTTAGTCCAAAGATGGATGGATGCTCACCGTCACCTGCTTCCTTTATGTATCTTATAAAAACTCACTTAACACATATTTTAAGGTTTTGAACACTATTATATAGCGACATATAAATCTAACATAAATTTATAGTAACACAACTAATACTAATATTAAGAAATGCAAACTAACTAATTGTTGTATGAATTAATAAAGCTTTAATAATAATATAGCGACAACCAAATTCTCAATTTATTTTTTGTAAAATACATTCGTATTTGTATAAGAGAGTTCTCATTTCATCAAGCATGTCAGTCACACTCACTTAAAAAATAAGAATTTAAAATAAATATGCACTCCTTTATACAGAAACAGCTATAGGTGTCCAGATCAATGCACAAGACAGCCAGGGAAACCCAATCCTTAGAGCGTTAAACGAATCCCTTCGGCTATCTTCTGAGAGGATATTCCACCTATGGCTCCAACCAGATTGGCTGTATAAATTTTTCCCGCAATACAAACAACTTTTGTATCACACAAAAATAGTACACGATTTCACTAGTGAGGTACTGTATTATTATTTGGTAATAACTTATGGCTTAGTAATAATATTACGTATGAGGGATTCATACACCTTTCTGTATTCTGAAATCTACAAATAAAATTTACGTCCACAGCTATTTAAACATCTTTGTTTAGCACAAAAATGCATATAAAAGCAATTTTTATTATTGTTGTTCATTGCAGTATAAATTATATTCTGGATTTTCCTTAGATTATTCGAAAGAAAAGGATGGATATCAATACGAATATTGGTCAAAAACCAGGTAATGTAATTTTTATAACGATTTAAGATGATAAATTTATGTAAGTGGACTATCGTGTAATTGCTTCATGAATGCTCAGTTTAAATCTAAAATTTTATATCATAAAAATTATTCGATGTGTTATGAAAACTCCGCAAATAAATCCAATTTAATAAATAAAATACGTGACATTACGACCAGTATTTCTTAGAATAATATATAAGTATTTTATACTTTTGTACTTTCGTTCCTTCTCATAATAAAATATTCGGTAACAAAACTAATTTCTGAGTGCAACGGTCTTATTGTTTATAAGCGATCTATTCCAGGCAACTAAAATTAATCATTCGAGATACCCGTAAATTCTCCATTTATTCTCTTGTTAAACGTAGATATGTACCAAACGGACACTTCCATAGTATATATTGTTATATTATATTAATAATAATCTATTGTACTACAACCCTATCTTGGTCCCAGATCGCATCCGTTTTTTCGATGAGTTTTATTTTATAGACAAGCCGGTTGGTGTTTGGCCATCAATTTTAGTTTTTTTTATATTTTATTTAATTTAATTAATTATAAGTAATCTCACAGCTAACGTGTACGAATATTTCAGATGTCGTACAAGGTAACTCGGAGACTACGTTTTTGGATCTTCTCATACGTCAGTCTGATCTGCAAGGTGGATACACTGACTTGGAGTTGCGTGAAGAAGTCTTAACTTTCATTATAGCTGCCACGGACACCTCCGCTACGGCTATGGGGTTCACTCTTAAACTCCTAGGGAAATATCCAGAAATTCAGCAAAGAGTGTTTAAAGAGTAGGTCATATTTGTGTTTCTTATTTTTTAGCTAAACATTCCTTAGAAGACACAGAACTTCATAGTCCAGTCAATTTAGACATCCGAAGGTACAAAAAGTCCCTTTGCTTGTCAGCTTGTTGGGACTTTATGATATTATTTTTTATAGATAATTTTATGATCTACATTTTGGTCTAAGGTACTTTTATGATGAAACTTACCATTTTGCTGAAAATTGCGAAAAACTCAATTTTTTGACCTTTGACATTAAATAAAAAAATTCCATACACGGGAATGATGGAGAAGTTTTAAATATTATTTATAATTATGTTTTGAACAATTTTACTGATTTTTAGCTTGTTGGGACTTAATGTACCTTCACTGTAATTTTTTGGTCTAGATTGACCGGACTATTTAATTTAACTCTTCTAATAGAGATTTTCCCTGTTAGCTATTCCCAACCAATAATGTTAAAAAATAGCCCACAATAACAGGGAATAAAGTCTAAGTGAAAAACAATTGAAAGGCTACGTTTGAACTTGCCGGCCCAGTTTTTTAGGTTATCCCTCCTGGAGATTTTCTTGAAGTATGTAAATGCTGTAACACACTGTTAGAGAATTTACATACTTTTACAACACTGTTACATTCGTGTGTTACACCTTGTGTGAAATGTAACACAAAACACTGATGTGCCGGGAACTTTGAGGTTATCCTTAATTCCCCTCGGCTTACCAGGAACGTATACACTCGGCTAGGATCACACTTATTGGATGTAGATTAAGACGTCTTGTCTTGTTTCATGTGTTGACAAATTGACTTACGACAAACGGGATAACGAAAAAAATTTGGTTGTCTGTAAGTCGGTTTACGGACGATAATTTTACGTGATAACCTCATACGAAAATATTGATGAAAAATTGCATACTTTTATGAATCTAATTGAATTAATATCACTAAATTGTAAAATATAAAGGTGTTAATAGAATTTTTTTCTTCGATAAATGAACAGATGCACTCGGTATTTCAAAAAAAATGTTTTTGCTTAAATTATTACTTTATTAATTATACTTATTACAGACTCTCTTTTCATCGGCGGATGAATATTATCCGTAGGTACTAACCGTTATCGCGTCCACGAAATATAATCTCCGAAACACTTTTTAAATTTAATTTCCAGACTGGATGCAGTATTTGAAGGATCAGACCGCTTATTACATAAACACGATTTAGCGAAACTCCAATATTTAGAAAGGGTTATTAAAGAGACCCTGAGATTATTCCCATCAGTTCCGTTCGTAATTCGTAAAGCGGAATATGATACACAATTGAGTAAGTATAATATTTATTTCAATAAAATTTTCAATTAAAACACATTTTTATTTATAATTAATCTTGTATTTTGGAAGAGCCATATTGAGCTAGTGGCTTAAGCATGGAACTCTGAAAGGTTTTTTTTATTAAGTGCGTATTTAAAACTTGTTAGGAAACGTAAAGAAATCGGCATGCCTTAAAATCAAAAAGTTGACGTCTTGTCAGGGAGAAGGTTGGTCATCTACATGCCTGTTAAGAAAAGAAATTGTTAGGAAACAGATACGGAAGTTTAAGATTGACCAAACCAAAGATTGTGGCGCCACTATATTTTTTTAGCTATAGGTTGAATAGATTTTATAAGTGAACATACAATAATTTTCCTTCCAATTTACAGACGAAGACATTACGCTGCCCAAAGGTGCTGGTATAATATGCAGCATATGGGGTGTTCATCGTAATCCTACAATTTGGGGCCCTGACGCCGACTGCTTCGATCCCGATAGATTCCTGCCAAAGAGATGCAAGGACCTCCCAGCCTGTGCTTATATTCCATTTAGCTTCGGACCTCGCAATTGTCTCGGTGACACCATCTTTCTCTTTCTTTATTCCAGTATATTCGTTGGAGACTGTAATAAACTCTCTCTATGAGACCTAATTTTAATTATTTACAGGTTACAAGTATGCAATGATGTCAATGAAGACCGCTCTATCGACACTGCTACGTCGATATCGTGTGGTCGGGGAGCCGGAGGCAGGACCCATCCCTCACATCAGAGTGAAGCTGGAAGTGATGCTGAAGGCGGTCGATGAATACGAAGTAGCAATTGTGGAAAGATAATACCTAATATTAAATGTTGGTTTTTAGTTCAAGTACTAATATAATGTGGTTTTAAACTAGAACTGAAATGCCATCTTCCTGACTCCTATATGACCTCGAAGATCAGGAATCGGAGAGGTTTGCTAATTCGATGAAATAATTTATATTTTAGTATTGATGTTTTTCCTACGAACTTTAAATTTTTTGCAATATTTCATATGTTAGGCCAAAGTAGGAAATTTGAGACGACTGTAACAGATTATATGTTAGCAATCTTGTGCCACTGCACCATTGCTATTTTATCATATAAATGTGTAAAATTACTTTATTAAAATGTCTCCTTATTGAACATTACTAGGCAAGACCATTTTACAGTAGTTCTAATACGTTTTTATGTAATATATTTCTATTGGACCTAGTCTTAGTGACATTTTTGTATATTTGTGTTTGTCGTTTGCTACAGGTCCGATTTATATATTTGTAGTATTTTAAAGACGGAATTGGTGATCGGTTAATTATATTAAAGGTATCTCATAAATATACTAGGCAATATATTATTGTTTCGGTAGAAACCAGTCTACCTTCTACTCTTTAATTGCTTCAGTATATTTTTGTAATTATTATTTTATTACAATCCTTGATACATAACGCAGTCTTAATAACAATATTATTTATTTATTATATTGTTGATAAATACAATGGGATTTAAATAAACTTCTTCCTGCCCGTCTGCCCCTGTTCTAAAAAAAACTAAAAGTCTAGTGGATTGGGTGTGCTGTTTTCTAGACAAATCACATGCTTCTATGAGCGTCTGTCAAATCCGTCACTTTACCGACTGATTAATTTGAAATTTAAAACACATGGAATTTTTTTTATGTAGCCGTAATATTTAGTCAATGTAGTATCCAAATATGATAAATAGTGCATTTTGTATTTTATCAAATCCGACATTGTTCTACGATCATAACGATATGTACATATATATAAGAAGAGCGCTACCTTAAAGGCTGGCAACCCACCTTAAAACCGGTTAACCTTTACTTTTAATTGTTTCAATATTATAACACAGATTTATATTATATTAAAAACTCATTTATTACGTGCAAACAAATAAAATTACGTTTTACCAGTCTTTTTCTGAACTAAACTAAAAATCCATTTTTTTTGCAGTTATAAAAAATCCCACGAAATCTAGTTTTTAATCCGCCCAAAAATATTTATTTATCTATTTCTTAACAATCATTCTTTATTTTATTTTTAATTTTATTTACTATATAAAATCGTTATCTATTCTTTTTTTTATTATTATTATTTTGTGTTTCTGTGTGTGTGTTTTGTTAGGAATAAATGTTATGTCTATGTCTATCTTTTAACTATTAATGCTGTTATTTAACAGATCAGTTGTACGTGCTTCCGAAGGAAATATATACCGCTAATAAAACACTCACATTAAGGATTAATTTATTAAAATATAAGTAATACTTTCAGTTATTAAATACAGATAAATACGTAGTCATACTCATAATTCTATGTCACATTTAGATTAATTTTTATAACAAATTGGTATTCGCTCCATTGTTTTATTCTCATGGACAGTTTTTCTTGTTTTTTAAAAAAAACTTCGTGACGTATATATTATTAAGAATCGCTTTCATCCACCATTAAATCCACCACAATTATAATAATTAGCCAACTGCAAAATCGAGTTTATTGCGTTTGCGTGTTGTCCTCTCTTTTTGCTACCATATTATTTTTGGCACAGAGAGTATATTTGTGTATAATTTCCATATTATCAACGTTTTTCCAATCCCATTTGGTACCCATCAACAGCCTTCATCATGATATCGAGTTTCACTCTCATACTTGGTGCAGGGCTGGTTTCCTCCTCACCAATAATCCGGTATTTTCTCACCACACCGGTTATAGCTGTTTTAATTGACATCAACGCGTACTGATATCCTGAAACACAATAAATAAGTCGTAGTAATTACTGGAGAAACTAACGATAAGTTCAATTGTAAAAATTTAAGTTACCATTATATGTATGTTATTAATAATGCTTAGCATAGGATTAAGTTTTGAAGACTTCATACTAAAATCGATTAAAGGATCAAATTTTAATTATATTTTCTATGACTAGCATTTTTAACTCACCTAAACAGTTTCTCGGTCCACTACTAAAAGGCATGAAACTACAGGAGTTTTGAATACTATATCGTTCAGGTAAAAATCGATCTGGGTCGAAATTCTCAGCATCAGGCCCCCAATATTTAGGGTCTCTGTGAAGTCCCCAAATTGATACTACCACGCCTGAACCACCTGGCAAGATATTTCCTGACGCTGGAACAATCATTTACTTTCACAATATTGTATGTTTTAATAATATTATATTTTTATTTACTCGAACTACTTGATGTTTTTTTACTATAGTCTACCTATCTATTTTTATTCATTTACTACGAAATCAGGGTTATCTAGAACAAACTGCTCTCCGCAGTAAAACTGAATGTAGAGATTTTTATTTGCAAAGTAAGATATGATTTATAAAATGCCATTGTCAAAACACTTACGCAATTTCGTATCCGTCAGGACTTTTCTTATGATAAAAGGCACCGGTGGGAACAACCTTAGTGACTCTTTCACGACTCGTTCTAAAAACTTTAATTTATTCAAATCTTCCTTGACTAAAGGTCTGTCGGAATCACCGAATACTTCCTTGACCCTGTGTAAAGAGTATTTATTAATTAAACCATAGACAAACAGAAGTAATTATGAATATTTTATCTATTCACTTACTCGTCATACAACTTTTCTTGTATTTTGGGATACTTGGCCAGGAGTTTAAGCGTGTTGCCTATTGCTACTGCTGAAGTATCTGTACCAGCTACCGTTAGGGTAAGAACTTCCTCACGGAGCTCCACATTACTGTAACCTCTTTCTCCTCCAGACAACGATATTAGTAGATCCAAGAAACTCTTTCGTCTGTAATCGTCCAAAACTAGAAAAAGAAAATGTATTTAACCCGAAAATCGTTAATTTAGTTTTGTATTGAGCGCTTCTTAATGCTATTATTTATTATTAATCGTAAATATTTTATTATACCTATGGAAAGTGTTCTATTGGAAAGTCGGTACTTAGTATTTGATAAGAAAATTATATATGATTATCATTATTAAGTGGTATAATTCACATCTTAATTTTTTCTGCATTCGTTTTGCTCTTATGTATTATAAACTTATAAAAAGTTGTTTTTATTGGTTTTAAATGAGTTTTGAATTTATTCAGTGATAATTCTCAAATTTCGCTTGGGAGTTTGTTGTAAAAACGAATGCAATTTCCATATAAGGAATGGTTTATCTTCTGGAGCCTGGTTGGTCGTACGCTTAGATTTGTTCTGATTCGAGTGTTATTTCGGTAGCTTAAGTATGTGAAATTTTAAGATTATCTAGGCATTAACAATTACTGTAAAGTTAAAAAAACACATATAAACGAGAATTTATCGCGAATGAGGGAGACAGAGAAGGCCTCGCTAAGTCGTAATAAATTTGGCTACGGTACATCCATTAAATACTCTAAGTACTAGATTGCAGTGATGGTAACGTACACGAACGGAACTTAAGGTTAGAATGCCTAGGCCCATTTCGAGTCGTTGCGCTAGCGGAGTAGCTAAGTAAGCAAGCTTTTACTTTTTTTGGTGACTAAATATTAACATTGACATATGTATATACTTACGGTAATGTGTATCAGCTTCTGGTTTTGAATTTTTTTCGTCTCTCAATTCTATTCGTTTCTTTTGAATTACCTATACAGAATTTTATTCAACATTAGGTCAAACCTGTTTTAGAATTCATTATTGTAATAGGAATATTAGGGCTTCGTTTCAATAAAATCTTACGTCAGCCCGTCATCATATCATGCACCAGCTCGTAAATTAATAAGTATTTTTGAAGCGCAAAATGATTTCTATAAAATATTACTCACTTCATCAGTAAATCCGTACAGCACATCTATGCAATCTTTCTGCACTGTGGATTGAGGAAAAAGATTGAAAACCCAGTCCGGCTGCAGCCAGAGATGGAAAATCCTCTCACAGACCACGTTTAGGAGTGTGTTCATACGCGAAAGGAATGGTGAATCCGGATTTTCCTGAGCTCCCATTTTTACACCCATAGCGGTTTCTGTTAAAAAGTAAACAACAAATTCTTACACTGAATCTTGGTTAAATAACCTAATAAAATGATTTTATTAATGTTTCTCAAGATCTCTTGTGTAGGTAATAATACTTATGGTATCTTTATCTTGTCAGAACAATGCTGCATTTTACTATTGATCATCTCGTGAGCCCTTAGTACTCAGTATACGAATCTATATTTTGAGTCTAAAAATTTGGCTTGGCTAATATGATGAATAAATTGTATATTTTCCCACTTTGGGTAATGGAAAAAAAATTCCGCTAATTAATGCAACTTGGGACGCAATGGACAAAAATTTAAACGCTGCCATTCAAAATTAATCTTTAAGTATGAATTTAAATAGTTTTTCTTTTGAATCCAATTTTCAAAATGAAGAATAGCATTTTTAACTAAAATTGCTAAATTACTTATTAAAAACACGGTTTTCTTTTTCAAACAGGGACCCCTACATCCTAGCCTATCAGGCGCGCAATCAGGCAGATATGTGACCGAGTGGCTAAGCAGCAGGGGAGTGTCGAAATATCCTCTTTCTTAAAAAAGGGACATTATTAACTTTCGCCCGAACTCAATAACCATTTTTGACCATCTGAGATAGCTGTTTGTTATGTTTTAAACATAGACGTGTATATTTTAATGTTATTTGTACGGTTTTATTTACTTTATTTGGTTTACATTGATTATCAAATACGAGTATCGAGTGTAAATTCGGTAAAATGGAATGACAAAGAGCATTTTATGAATCGCCAAAAATGGATTGTCTTCGTGTAGGTATTGGGATGCAGATAGGACATCGATCGACTGTCACGGTCGAACGGCCCAGATTGAAAACAATCTGAGATCATTGTTTTCAATCTGGGATTGTGGATTAATTATTGGGTTCGGGCGTTAAAGGGTTGGCGTTTCCCGGCGGGCCCGGCGACAACTACTCCGGAAATATCGTCATAATATTTATGGGCGAGTCGGGCCCGCGGCCCGGCGCTACCCGCGGTATTTTAACAACACGGTTAAGGCAAGGCTACACGGGCGGTTCACCCGCCGCGGGAAACCGACGTCGTTAGTATCGACGTCACTTGAAACGGTATAATATGTAACCTTAATATTAATTTGTTACACTCAACTTACCACAAACTGAATCAAGAGTATACGATGATAAATAGGGCCACAAGCTAAATTGCCCTTTGCCAGCTGCGTTTGATAAAACGTTTCCCAGTTTTTCTGCCTGCTCTGAAAATACTTCGACAAACGTCTCCACTATCTTTGGGCTAAACGCTGGTAACAAGATTTTTCTTCGCCTTCGCCATATAGATACTATAAATAAGAAATTATTTCATTCGATGATGATAAAAAAATAAATATGTTTGAATTAAATACAGTCTCAACCTACAATACAATATTCAAAAAATAGACGAATAGAACACTAACATTAATTTCAATTTAAATACTTAAGCGTTGAGTGACGAAAGCACCAGCTCTGGGGTCACCGGTACTATCTACCAGGCGCCAACTTAAATCATTACCTGGATAACACTGAAAATGTTTAGAAAATGAAAAACGGCTTAATGTAGAAAGTTGCCAATACTTTTATTGTTTTTCCAAGTAAGCTCCGTTCCTTTCCAACGTCGCATTCGATGGAATCACTGAGAAAAGCAGTGGGCCCATTCTTCCATAGGGGTTCTCGCGTTAGGTTTATTTTCACGTGTAACAAGAGTTTTAGATTTGCCGCCAATTCACAAAAACCAAAGACAAATGAATGCAATATACTACATTAGGTTACCAAAGAGTTCTAAAATTGAAATTTAAAAAAAAGTTTTCATTAGCAATGTTTCTAACTGGCCAGTTCTAAGCATTTTCAGTTCTTTTTAGCGCCTGTGCATTTGAATCCCACGGCCTAAGAGTCTCTACTCCAAATGGAACAAAATCAGTTGGAGGAAACGTCCATGACTTACTACGTTACTACACAAATTAGAATTTATTTAATTATTTGATACAAAGTTTCGAGAAGCAGAATTGAAAATTTATTTTAATAATGTTATCGTTTAATATTTAATTGAAAATCAAGACATGATTTTAAGACATGCATAAGTAAAATTAGAAGCATTTAATATATATTTCTTTTTTGACGTTCATAAATGTACATTGTGTAAAAATGATAAATGATTTTTGAGTTTTGACTTTATTTTGTGTTTTTGTTACTAATAAATGTCATGTCTATGTCTACATTTATGATTCGGTATTTAATTGGAAATTAGCAGATTCTAAAGATTATCATTAAAAATGTAACATAATGAGCGACCACTATCGTAAATTCAATATATATTATGGGCGTCTACTTATAAATTATATAATCAAAACAATATCTGAATAAAAAACGAGTTATCTTAAATAATTACTGTTATTAAAGCTCCAATACCATAAGGTTTAATAATATAACCGCATTGCGAATCATTTAAATGCTATTCAATATAATTATAAGTTAGGTATGTTTTTTATGTTTACTTCTTTAGGCCTTATGATTTATAAGTGATTTTCATCCCCACCTTCCTTCAGTTGATTATAGCGTCCATCTACAAATAGATATAACTAACTTCCCATTTCTATTTCTTACTTCACTTACAAGAATTTTATTCCATACTTACATCTACATACATTTACCTTTTAACAAATATAGGAGTTTGAATTATTGTTTAAAATAAAAGATTCTAAAAGTACCTAGTTATTTTCATTATACAAGTCAATTTTATATGTCGTCTAATTATAATCAGAAATTGAATATCTAAATCATACTAATTAATATGATAAAATATTTGTGAAAAAACTGTCCAACCTTCCTGAGTCTTCAATACAATTGAGGTTACTATCCGTATGTATTATCGAGTATTATTGTTGATTAAAACTGAAACATGAACTTAATTAACTTTTTGTTTATTGCGTTTGTTACAGCAACTTTTTAGAAATATTCTACCCCTTTTCATTTGAGAACAAAGATTTAAGCCAATACTAATAAGGAGAAAATGAAGGCTTGACATATTACAAAAGTAAACATTTTAATAATACCTCATCTCAAAAAAATGATTACATTATTTAATCAAAACATGTAATTTTTCAGATTTAATCTAGCAAATATAAGGACAGAGACAAAACAATTTCAGTGGAAGTGCACTAAATTGAATAAAAAAAGAGTTGTCATCTTATCGCCTAAACATCAAAAACAAGAGGTGGACCCACCATCACCTTCTCCAGACACAATGGATATGGCAGAGATGATACCGCAACGGTTTGAAGTAGATTTCAATGAATTTGATTGTGATGGTGTCGAGGTAGGAATGTTAATTATAAATATGATGGTGATGTTCAAGCTCAACCTCTCACATAGGCACATACTTTATTCCCCCCTACAGGGTAGTTAGAGATATTGTATACCTCAAAACTCCTGTTGCTCTTGTAGTACCAAACTCTTCCACCAAAGTGAGCCCATTCCCACTTATAATGGACAGTGGTATAATACACCTTAATACCTGAGTGCCACCACTCACCATACACTTAAATTAATAGATGTTATTTATATATTTCAGGATATTACAAATAAAATCTTTTGAAACATTGATATCCCAAAAGCAATAAAGCCACTACAAGGTAATAAATCAGTTTTGACATAACTTGAATACTAAAAAGCCAAACAAAGGTGTGCCAACAGTGACAACATAACTTAACAATTTCATTATTTTGTAGGATTAAAGAAAGGTTAAAGAAAATCATGTCAACTATCAACAAGAATCCCCAAACAACTCAAAAGAAACCTACAAGGAAGACACCGGTATTATATTTAAATTATCTCTATCTCTAAATAGAATAAAAGAAAGTTGCTATCCAGGTCTGTAGCATGTGCTACAAATTATATTATTAACACATTTATATAATTATATTAATATAAATGTGTTAAAAATTTTATAATATGAATTATAATTTTTTTTATTTTGTAAGAGAATAATTATAAATATTTATTTATTAAATTTTTCAAATGTAAACTGAACTTTATTGACTATAATGACTCCTTTTCCAGTCTTTGATTATTTAATTATAATTAATTATTTGCATGCAATCAAAATCTATTTCTAATAATGCCAAAGAAGTATAACTTCTTACGCGCGTACATAAGTACACGCACCTTTTTATGTAATTGTTTACTTCAGAAGCTATATGATAAGGTCTCTTTGTTTTACCTTACTCGATTTATCTGCGGAAATCGACAATAGAACTTGCTTTGTACTTGTACTATAAATCCTATTAGATTCCACGTGAAAAATAGTTCAGAAAATTGTGACAAAATAAATAAAGAATGGGCGGATAACGGGCCCATTAGCACTAACACTACTTGTTAAAATATCTATGCAACGAGAAGCTCTTTGTTGTTTATTTCGTATATGTACAAATCGCTTCAAGCGATAATTATTTATCCTTACAGACTATGCTAATACCGAGAAAAATATAATAAAATATAATAAAGTATATATATATATATTAAACATACACAATATCGCTGTGAATTCACTCTGCGAACATATATACGTAAATACGTCAACGTCTTTGATAACGGGCTGACTGGCTGATGCACAGACCCCGTTCTGGCCCTTGGTATCGCAAATGTGGCACATATCCCGTAGGTACAAAAAAAAACCGAAGTTCTTGAAGCACCCTTGGGTTGGTTATTACTTTATACCATACAATTTTACATACCTACCTGTTATATGTTTTGAAATTTTAAAGCAACACAAATTTCTATATATATTTAAAAATAGCACTTTGATATACATATGTACTTTGATGTACATAAAATGTATATATATCCATCCAAGTGCCATTTTTTAGTTAGTAACAGGTTTTAATATAAATTTGAATATGTTTCTTAACTTATTATTTGTGTTTCACATCGTTTAAAACTTTCCTGATCTTCCTCAAATATTCCAAGATCATAATTAGCCAAATAGGTCCACATCTCGAGTTTTAGGAGGACAAAGGAACAATAAATTATTTTTATATGTACATTGTACACACTACCTAGCACCCCTCAACCGTGAGGTTGTGCGTTCGAACCCCGTTTTACTTTTTGTTCTCAATAATAGCTACGAGATTCTTTTAATTCAGTTCAGTTAAATATCGTAAAGAAACCGGCCTTCTTTTCTTTACAAATAAATAAATATTAATGGACGTACCTGGAGCGAAAATCCCGCCATTGCCAATAACATTTCGAATGAACCTGTGCAGATCATCCTTTTCCATACACGTTTTTAATACCATTTCTAAATCCACCGGATCAATGAGCACTATAATTACAAACAATTTATTTTATTACAAGGAATTTATTATAATAATTGTATATGGATAATTAAAGCTAGCATAACTTATACGTGACTTAACCAAGTTAATTGATTTTATTTATCGAGCATAATAAAGAAAATTAGAATAATTTGCTTGTGGTTAAAATATGCGATCAACATACGGGTTTTTTAAAGTTACACGCGCACGTTGTAGTTGATTCTCTGTGCTTAGAAAACCTTTTTAGATCCAAGGGAATCATAACTTACTTCCTAGAACAGCCGTTGGAGATAAATTTAATTCATTAATTATTTAACTTTATTTTTTTCTAATCATGCCTTTAAGAACAACCTATTTTCAAGCACTTCTGCCATTAATCAGTCTTTAACATCATAATAAGGCATAGCAAACAGTTTAATTTCACATTTAATTTAAATAATTTATTGACAGTGCTTGCGCCATTTTCGCCAAAAACTTATTTGAAAATACGAATGCAGTTTCATTGAAATTGTCATACGTCATCATGTCGAGTGAATCACTTGCGGATAGCAAGCAGTCGGTACTTTACTAACAATCAGTTAACGCTACACAATCATACCTGATGCAAGACTCCGACAGAGGTCAAATTTTGTTTGACCTCTGTCGGAGCAGGATTGTTGAGCAAATCTCATGGGCATATCAGTGCGAAATAATTTAATTTATTTTTGAACATTTGAAATACCAGCCTGATCACCTTTTGTCGCAGAACTAGACTCCGTGGTTCTTGGTACAGGTCGTGAGAGTGTGTCGTAATCTTCCTTACTCGACAATATCACACATTTCTGACAAACCCAGGTAGGACGGGTAACTAGTGTCTTATCGACTGATACTATACAATCAAAATGATAAATCTCTTTTTTTAACAGTCATATTACATTTTAAACATTCTCTTGAACTAACCATATATCTCTCATCGATAAGGCAGCGTTCGTAAGAAACTTCGTTCGACCGTTGCTTTTCCGCCTATCCGCCTATCCGCAGATTCGCCTACCACAATGAAGTCTTCCTTTTCATTAATATATAGCCTATGACACTCTCAAACAACGTGACTTTCTACTATATATTATATCCTATTATGTCTTATAACATATTTGACGTTCAAAGTTATGTTTATAATGTCATACAAATGAGCGTATTTATTTATTGATTGAGATCGATACTAATTGGTACCTTTTAGTATATTAAAAGTACTTACAGAAATATAAAATGTGGCCAAGCCATCCTCGCATTATTCCACCCTGATTCATAGTAGAATAGCTGAAATACTGTAAACTCTTCATAATATCTGAAAGTGAGGTTTTTTAAACTTTAAGGCGTTCAATATATTCTCGGTATAGGGTTTGTACTATATTATACTGATGAGGGTGACTAAATTATCTTTACAAAAAATACGTTACTTAATTTTCATAATTCTCCGTAATTACTATATTATATTAAATAAACTTTATTTCTTTCAAAACCTGGTTGAACCTGGTACTTGAAACTAATTAATAAGACAAAGGTTTTTTCTTAATATTTTTAGGATTCACTTCACAAGTTAAATATACACCCCACCCCAGCCATATTTGTTATACACAACTATTCCATGGACTGTTTATACATAAATATATATTATATAACCTATATTTTTATTGCTTGATCTATTTATTATTACATATAATTCTATAAGCATACTTTTGAAATGTTAACTTAACTTACCCTCAGTATTGCCTAGAAAATAATGGGCCACGCCGATAAGTGGTAATTCTTCTTTTGGCCCCGGTATAAGGGAGGCCAATTTCTTCATCCGCCTCCTCTTTATTTGAAAGAAGACAAACCATAGCGTACCCACTAGTATCAATAAGTAGACAATCATTTTACTAAACAGAACACATGACTAGATCACGCGAATTCAAACTCACAACTATGAAAATGCGCCCTTTTATATAGACATTTTCCGTGTACAGTTCACGTCGTTATAAGGTTGAGGGGTTCATGGAACAGCCTTCAACGTGGTAGTTATCTAGCTAGATAATGCATAAAATCTATTACACTATAATAATAGTAGTGAGTTCAATGTTTGTACGTTTTCCTTAAAAGGGTAAAATTTCATTAAAGTTTACGTTTTTTTTTTCACTGTTTGACAGAAATAGTTGGTAACTTATGGTATGTCTTTTCAACAGTGTATGGACAATATAATGAAAATTGTGTATGTAATTTTAATTAATAAAAGGTTTAAATACATAAATTTGTATACATGTTTTTTAGACCACACTTTTCAATACTTTTTTTTTTCTTTTTTTTCACACGTGTATTGTATTGTATTAAATTTGTCTCATTTCAAATTCAAAAATCATTTATTCATATAGGTAACAAAATATACACTTATGAACGTCAAAAAATAAATATATATGAAATGATTCCAATTTTACATTTACTGCCAGTTCTCAAATCAAGGGCGTAGAACGGAAGAGAAGAACTGGCAATAAAAATTCAATATCAAACAATAAAGAAAGTATAGGAAAAAAGTTAGTATAATTTTTTATAAATAATAATCAGGGCACAGAAAACGAACTGTTTCTGTTTCGATATTTTTATTATTAAACTAACAGCAATAAAAATTGTAACTTTCAATTGCTTCTACGTCGACGAAGTCGCGCGATTTAGGTCGTTTAATCATAGTCTATTTAAGTCACATCCACTTACAGATCTACGTAACGATTGTTTATAAATCTAGTCTAGTGTTGATTCAAACGAGTTACTTTGCTTTTGTTATTTGACTTTAAACCAATTAAAGAGAGACGATTTCCGGTCCTAGTGTTCTGTTCTGTCAAATTTTTTAGTATTTTATAAATATGGTTGACGAAGAGTTGCATTTAGGGGCAGTCGCAGTCACAGTTACTTTCCACGTCCCACAATGATTAAACAATAATGTTTCAACGGTGGAGCGGAAGAAGCTTCACTCGCCGTGTCAACTTCAATGTTATTTTGGCCTACGTGATCAGTGAAGTGAGACCCAGTGTCCTCCTTGGCTTTTGGAAGGATATCTAGCTGTGTGCTAATATTACATTTGATTTTTCCTGGGAGAAATAAAGATAACATTGCGTTTGTAAACTCATAAATATATAAATAAATTTATATTAGCTTCACCTGTATGTATGTATGTAACCGACCCCTTTGAGCTCGATTTTGTCCTACTTTGAACGATCAGATTTAATTCAAACTTTGCGCACCTGTCAAAGATCGATGACAATGCAATAATCCGATCAAAGCATCCGATTATCCTAATTTAATTAGATTCGCCAGGATTAATTAATTCCTTTCCGCATCCTTTGCATGCGAGTAAGAGAGATAGAGCTACCTACGTATGGTTTAAAGGCCGGCAACGCACTCGCGAGCTCTCTGGCATTGTGTCCAGGGGCGTCGGTATCACTTAACATCAGGTGAGCCTCCTGCCCGTTTGCCCCCTGTTCTATAAAAAAAAAATGATAACTTCGCCAGTCCTATACAACTAACGAACAATCAACTAGTATAAAAGAAAAAATAAAGCTCTATTTGCTTTTTCCCGTACGTAAGTTTAATATCAGCTGAATAATACTCGATTAACAGATTTTGTATATTTTTTTATTCAGCTCACAATACACACATTTTAAAAGATCTTTCGCCAACTCCTTCCCCTAATTCTTTTGAGTAACGAATTGTAGTAATATCACAAGAAAGGTCAAAACAGAGCGGGCTCCCTGAAAATAAAAAAAAATCCATGTAGTTCGTTTCCTTGAGATTATGTTAGTAAGAATTTTTTATGGCATATTAAATCGACACTTTGTATTCCTAAACAGTAGGTTCTCAAAACAAGCGGTAAAAACCTAAAGTTAGTCAAGAAAACAACAGGAAAAAGACCATTAAATTCCGCTAATGGCACACAGACTGCATTTAAATTCCGAGAGAGAAATTACAATGGCCTAGTGGAGTATTTCCTCTTTGTCTATGACTATAAATGATAACTTAAATTTTGTGCACGATTTCGGAGCTGTATACCGTATTGCTTAAATATTTATAGTAGGCGTTCTTTTTTTATCTTTGGTAGCATTAGTATGCTAATCGAGTTGATTAGCATTAGTATGCTAATCGAGTTGATTAGCATTAGTATGCTAATCGAGTTGATTAGCATTAGTATGAACATCAAGTTGTATAGCATGCTAATGCTAAACACCCGCTTTTTTAGAATTGGTAGTTAGTACTACGGGGCGTCACTAGCCACTCGCAGTGAGTTCCATGGATCCGTGGTGGTATCCCCAAAGTCAAATGAGTCCTGTCTGTTTGTAATATAAGTTATAATTAAATGAAAGCATTTTTAGAACATCAGAGAGACAACTCTGTTTTATACTTCTGTTATTCATCTATCACACATATCTGCGTTAGGTAGATACATAATGTGTTTAGTTAAGTACCTAAAATTTTAGTTACAATACTAAATGAATGAATTTCATGTCGTTACATACCTCTAATAAAAGTTCATACTCCACGATAAATAAACCCCGTGCTGTAAATTTTGGCGTTTGATGAACGATTTGAATCGACAGACGTAAAGCCTAAAAATAATATAGTCGTGTATATAACTAAATCAAAGAATAGGTGACGAGTCTAAGGGTGTCTCAATATGTGATGAAAATGCATACGTAGCTTGGTAATTTATAAGCAAAGATATTTCTAGCCTGAAAAATATTAAATACATACCTCTTCTTTTACAGACATATCCCAAGTGTCGCTGATGATTGTATGTACCAAGTATGATGTAAGTTTAGCCTTAAACAATAAATCAATTATCCGAAAATAATAATTCAAACTTAACCGTAGTATTCATAGAAATACGTACCTCCTTCACAATATTTTCACAAAAATAAATAGCAGATGAAATAATGGCTACGGCGAAGATGATCTGCCAAGACACATAAAGTAAGAAGTTAATGTATCTTTGAACGTCGTGAAACAGCCCGGCAGCGGTGGCTTCCATAAAGTAGTAAAGATATAATATTGTCAGTATCAACCAGACAAACATAGTCAGAAGCAATGCAAAACCGAATTTGTCATTCGCAGTTTCCGACGCTTTAAACAGCATACTGTATACTTTCCCACAAGCATTTATCTTCTTACAAACATTTCTATCTTCCATCCTATACACATTTATTAGGTTTTTATTACGAACAAACAGATCTTTGTCCGAGCGTGTTCCTAAGCCCTTAAGGACCTGATTAATTCTTTTATATCTATCCCGTAGCGCGTAGAGATACGTGCAAAAATAATTCGTCACTGTAAAAGACAGGGAATCAGAAAATGTTATTTGGAAAAGTTTACTGTAATGAAGTGATGCCTTTCTGTTGCCCATGGAAATGCATACAACGAATACACGAATGAAGCAGACGACAAAATGCGAAATCAGAACGAATAAAGATAGGGTCGCACTTTTTGAATAATCTATCTTTTCACCCAATTTCTCGATCTCAGCGTCGATCTCCATAATCTGCTGGATGTGTTCAGTCGATCCGCTTAAGTCATATGAAATCTTCCACATAGAGTACACAACATAGGCAGTTATCACAATATTTTCCACCAAATCCCCGTACTGCCTTATTTTAGTTTCAAATAGAATTCGAAGAATCGTTTGATCGGCAATGAAAACATTATACATAGACCAAAAATACAAAGAGTACCATACGTTGAAGGTAACGAACCCGAGGTAGCTAAATGTCGCAACTACTTTATCACGAGACCACTTTAAAGAGAAAAATGATGCACCTAGAAGTTTTCTCAACAACATTATAAAAACGTATCCATCTAAAATATGGTGAAATTGGCGTTTTCTTTTCAAAAATCGTTGAATAAACATCGTTAGTTCACCCTTCACAACGCAGCCTTTACTGAACCGAAATGGAAATTAATTCTAAAGTGGAGGCAATTCAGGGAAATGAAATAAAACAAATGACTGGTATTTGCAATCATCCAATGGACGATTAGATATTTATTTGTTCAAATGTTCACATTTACAGTAATAACCAAAATGAACGATGTCCACATTATAGTTATATCGTCTTGAACAAATGAAAGGCATATTATATACAAGGGATAAAAGTAAAAGTACATTATTTATAAGCACTATACAACTTTACATAATTAAAATACAAGCTTCGGTATATAATATAGAACATCTCATTGCCAAATACATCATTATTGCAATTTAAATTGATTAGGTGCGTTCATGCATCTGCGTATAATCACAATTCGCCTATTTCCGAACATAACGTTAAACATAAACAAGGAAACTCGATACAAACTGATTACTTAGAAATTAGTTGAAAGGCATTTTAAGCGGTAAATACCCTTATAGTCGAGTTGATGCGGTAATTAAACTTATAATGGCAATTAAACTGAGATTCGAATAGGATTCCGGTTGTAATCAAAGTATATGTGATCTATTAATAACATTTTACAGTCTCCATCAGATTATTTATGGCACGATTAATTAATTTACAAAAATACTTTTAAATCATATTCATGTCGACTAATTATAAATTAAACATTTTTTAATAACCGGGATGGTGATCAGTTTTTGTAAAAACAAAACTAAAAAACATTCATCTTAACTTGTTTTATATATCAGTAACACTTGATTCTTCTGTATCATTATCAATAATTTCACAGTATTTTCCTATTTAGAAACACAGGAAAAACGCAATTTAAAAAAAATTGACTTATTACATATCTAGCTGTTCTAATAAAATATAAAAAAATAATTGCAAATCTTTATTGGAACGCGGAATGTCCGAAGGAATTATTTTTTACCACGACAGAGTTATAATAACATCATGACTATAAAATCAAGTTAAATGCGAGCGAAATAAATCTTAAATTAAAAGCGTTGTGACAAAAGAGGCGGTTTGTTTGCTGTTTATAGCAATAATTAAAATTAATCGAAAAATAGAGAAGACATACACACAATAGTAATGTGTGGCTGCAATAACTTGAAAGATATCAACTTTTTACTTCACCTATTTACGCCGTATATATTTTAGAACTATAACAACACTTTAGCTGCGCTTTACTTAAATATTCGAATATAGAAAACCGATTATATCATCTAGAAGTTTCGATATAGAATTTACAAGGCCTTAGAGCTGCCCTAAGCATTTGGTTCAGGTATCTATATATAATGAACACTATTTGAAATTGTTATGTTCTATACATTAACATAGTTTTTGTATCATGAATATACTTCTATTTAATAAAGCATCTATTAAACACGATTCTATGTATACTTTGTTTAAACAACTATTCTAGCATAGTTCAGTGACGTAATTTAAATTGTGCGTCAGATGTTCTAGGTGTATGATTCGATTCAATTGAAAATTATATTAACTTTATTTCATAGATTTCTATTTTCAGTTATTCAAGCGATTTTTTGTACTAATTTCCATGCAGTATTTCTCCTTGAAAGAAAGAAATAAATCAAAATGTTACCATTTTATTGTTAACATCTTCATTAATCACGTTTGCAGCGTAGTCGGTCTAACTATTATAATTAATAGACAAAGAAAAACCCAGGTTAAGAGAACATGACACTTGCGGAATCATAATTATTCATCAACGTGACAGGCATCGTCATTACATATATTTATGTAACTAAATTGTATATCATTATATTGCTTTTATCTTCGTCATTTCATTGAAAAATTTAATTGGTCGTTAATTAAATGGGGTTTTTAATACATAAATATTATATTTAATATATGATAGAATATGTAAAAAATCGTGTATCATTTCCTCATCATTTTTATTATGTTTTCAACCCTAAATACCCAGAAACCGGCTCAAAGAATGTTGAATTATAATTATTAAGCGCTTGAATAACTTACCACAAAGACCAAAGGTTATGATGTTTTTATATTTATTATACCATTTATATGAAATTACTTTAAATGATTTCCAGGTATTGAAGCAAAAGTTAAAGGTGACGATTAAAACTATTAAAATAATGTGTTCATATACGTTTAGAATAAATATATTTAATCGACGTGCGTGCACGCTGTAACTCACGGCACGCGTACGCAACTTTAGCGTACAAAATAAAAACGTAAAATGTCCTTAACTTAAATGTAATGTCATGGAGTGCCACATTAAAATATCATTAAATATCTTTGGATTCAACCAATATTTTTTTTATTATTTAAATCACTTTCAAAGTTTTAATATCTTAGAAAATATTGCTTTTACACGAATTATTTAGTATTAAATAAAATAATATTTTTAATTAAGTGAATCTGAGACATAATTATCTAAAAGCGGTCCATTTTAACCCAGTAAAAGTCGTTTTGATATTTCGTCTCGAGACTAGAATAAATGAAAAAAACATACCGAATTTTCAAATCATTTTGTAAAATTTTAAGCACATTAAGAGATCTATTATCTACGATCTTCCTAGGGATTAAGTGATCTATTGGTCAAGAGAGCTTTTAGAGATTTAAGTATTGCATGCTTTTATTATGCGAAAGCTATTCCGAGATATTATTATTATAATAATTGAGATTCGGTCACAGAAGATCATGAACGTGAGACGTGTCAAGGTTAGTGATCAATGTCTTCAGAAATGTCATTTCTTTGCGCGCATTCTCCAGAATCACCCTGGGGTCCTGTGAGGTGCATCGGAGACAGTTCGGAGCGAACACCATGGCCAGATTGGCTGAATCCATCTTAGTTTGACTCACCACTTCAGGCGCATTGAATTGTTGCAGGAAGCTTATTAAATATGTCAGTACCTGCGGAATATACATGTTAAATAAAAATGAACTTTGAAATTGAAGATTTATTAATTACTAGTGATATGAAGTTCTTTTGGGTGATTTCAACAGATTTTTTAATCAAACTAAGGTTTCAGCAACTCGAATTGATTTGTCATTGATTAGAAAATTAATACACCTTCCAGAAATGGACCGTTAGTTTTCTTCAATACCGTAACATATATTCTTAACTAAATGATTTATTATTTATTTATTGGTGGATAAAATATTCTTATACGTTCTAATAGTTATTTAAAGGCCTTATTTTATCGGATGCTAAAAAGGATTTAAATAAATGTATAAATAAAAAAAATGAGAAAATTACCAATCTATTAAGCGCGGGCAGCCTCTGCAACGCTCTAGTACAGGCGGCGAAGTCACTCCCGGCCGCCACGCAGGCCCCGTACAAGGCATCCGGGATCAAGGGTTCGTATAACTCCCGGTACCAGAGCTTCAGAAGGCTGGCCGGCGCGTGCGCATCTAAATAATTATTGTAGCTTATTTAAAGTAAATGTAATGTTTTATTTTTTAATATAGATGACGCGTTTTTAGGAAGACCCCTTAATCTTATGAATACATAAATAAAAACAGAAATAATAAATTATGTTATTGAACTCGCACACAAATGACATTTTAACAGTGTCACCCGGTTTGACTTATGGTCAAAGTAAAACCTTGACTAACCTGTCAAGGTTGAGACATCGGGAAGTTCCCAGTTGTCGATCTTGGCCTTCAAGGCGTTGACTTCGTCGACATCCGCCGACACTCTGAAAATACCCTCCGTCTCTCTCCCGTTGAGGGCCAACACTTGCTGAGAGAGAGCCACCTGCACCCACGGCAGCTGCCTGTTCGGAAACCGCTCCTTCTGAAGCATCATCACTTCTTGGAGAGTGTTCCCGAACATCGATTGGCGGAAGATTTGTATCTGGATGATAATAAAAAATTAGTTTGTTGTTAAAATATGTTTATTTACCACGCCTTTTCTCGAAGGGTAGGCAAAGACGACGAATCACCCATAATTATGTGTATTAAATTATAACACGCTATTGTGTTATAAATTCAAACACAAAAACATTAATAATTTATCAATAACTAATTATTTAAAGTAAAATTATAAGCATTAAACTCTAATGTTATAGTTCATTTATCCGTGAGTTGTTTACTGTTATCTTTGAAAATAACATTGTTTGAACAACAAATTAACAGTTTAACCATTAACCATGCCCCACGGCACATTACTTAGTCACCCACGACTGAGGGCAGAGCATATCATCTTTTCGAAAGGAGTCTCACCCGAGCTTGGTCGATGTCGTCCGTAGTGGGCTTCCTCGGCTGTCTTTTGCCTCCGAAGCCGATTCGTTCGAGTCGTTTGCACGCTACGCTCGCGTAGTGGGACACTTGCACGTGAATTGGCCATTTTCCGACCTGCATTAACAATTATTAATATAAAAAAACGTGTGTTACTTATTTACACGCGTTAGAAGTTATTCTTCTTTGGCGTAACAAGATAAAATTATTTCAAAAAATGTTATCTTTCGCCTTATTCTACGTTTGTAGAAAAAACGACACTGACAATAAAAAAAAACTAAAATGTTGACTATTGGTGCGTTCCACTAAGCGCTCACGACGATCAAAATTCTCCTTTAGCCATTCCACATACCGACCGCGGTCGTTGTGGTCACGGCGAAAACGTCACTCATGACGTCATGACTAATGCTCACGCAAGGCTCACAACGACCCATCAAAGAGGTGGGTCAAAGTAAACGTTGAGAATAATTCGGCGCAATTTTTGAAATTGTTTTTGTAATATGATATTCAAAGCTTAAAGATGGCGACAAGAAAAATAACATTATATGATTCTGAAAGAGAAATTGTAGTAGAAGCTATCGTTTCTGAAGCTGAAGCTGCTCGTGCAGAAAGAGGTAAATATAATTATGCAATATAAGTTTAATAAAATTGATTTTAGTTTATATTCAACAGCTATTTATACATTTCCTAAATAATGGATAGCATAACCTAACTCAATAAGTAAACGATATTTATTATCATTAATAATATATATATATTAGGTAAATTTATTTTATTTGTAGATGTATTTTTTGCAACTGAGCTGTTAAGAAAAATTATTAATCAAAATTCTGAAGCTTCCGCATCTGTTGAAGTTGATCAAGAATCTAGTGAATTATACGATGAAGAGACTTCAGAGAGTTTTATTGGAGAAGAACGACTTGATAGTGATAATCCAACCGATCTCAACTCTGAAACTCCAGAATTTGAAGGTTTAATGAATATCTGAAATTCTATTATCATTTTATAAAATATTCAATTATTCTTCACTTTTAACATAAATAAATTTAAGTCCCAAATATTAAAACTTATTGTTTAGGATTACCTAACCTCCTTAAAATTCTACTATTTTCAAACTTGACATTTGTAATATTTACATGAACGCCCGAAACGCTCCATAATCCATTCCACTTGAGTTAACGACAGTAACATTCACAATCAAGTGGAATGGGGAAATCAGCGGTCGTGAGCGTGAGCGTTGTGAACGCTTAGTGGAACGCACCATATAGCTAACTGACGGTTTTTTGTGACGGTGTGCGCGCGCATCATTTTTCCCTAACGCGCCAAAAGAAGTATAACTTTAAAAATATCAGCCACACAAATATTACCATTTTCAGAGAAATCGTGGATTTACCGCTATATTTAATTGTAAAAATAATGAATTTTTGTATGTACCCACATTTATCACTATATTTGACTCACCTCAGGGAAGCAGTCGGCAAAGGCGGGATCCCGATGCCTGTTGACATAATTGGTGAGAGCCGGTTGGAAAGCCGGCGAGGGGGGGACGAAGGCCAGGCACACGGCCAACAGCTCCCACCCGCGGAGCAACGAGTCCCTGAGAGGGTTCTCTGTGGTCTGCCGGCACAACTGCACGTACAGCTCGTCGCGGAGCCTGAGGGACACAGGCTATTGATATACCATATGACATAGTATAAAATACATTTGAAAAAGAAATCGTAAAAAAATTAAACCGACATTATTCATATCATATCTCAAAACCTTAGAATATGTTTGAAAATACCTGATTCAAGTAAAAAAGGATCACTTTGATATGTTATTTGAGTTTCCGAGAAACTTGTGGCCAAATACGTGCTATGAAGACTCGATAGTAGTAATATCGTAATCAAATATTACAATTTCAACAATATCACATACACAGGGTCACACTGATAACCTCCTTTTAGTAATGTCGGTTTTTGACCCAATAGAAGTAGTCACTTTTATCATTAATAAAAAAGGTGACCTTTTCGACTGGTCCTACGAGCCGGAATTAGTGATTGATCATCAATTGATCACACTTGCCTTGCCATTTAATAATCTCTAAGATTGCGGGTTCGATTCGAGAAAACTCAATAATTAGGTACTGAAAAACACCTCTAATTGTAAATTAATTACTGAAAAGTTCCACGCCCAAACAATCGAAATATGTTAGAAAGTAATGAACTCACTTTTCATTAGTGAATGTAGCGTGTAATATATCCTGGGCCACCGAGTTGAGGGTCATACCGGGACGAGCCTTCCGGTCTCCCATGTATATCTGCACCAGACGGAACAGATCTATCGCGGCCTTTTTGTGCCCCTTGTCCCAGTCTGCCCCCACCATTGGGGCACTTATCGATGAAGACGTCCAAGAGAGCATATCGCGGACTGATGCCTGAAGATAAAATTGATTTTTAAATAATGGTGAATGGGAATTTTAAAATAAAGCAATTTTCTTTTAATAGCTTCATCACTACTATCAAAAAACTAAATTCAAACAAAAATACCTTTCTCCTAAAGATTCCCTTGCTGAAGTTGAGGTTGTCCTTTGCGAATATCTCAATGTCCTGTTCGGGTGGGGGCATGTGGGGCAGGAGTGGGGGGTGACGCGGATGTGACCGCACGGGGCTGTACAAGGCTCCACCTTCGGCTCCGTCTGGGACACTGGCCGATGTGCTACCTATACTGGTATTGCCACCGCCCACGGATGACGTCTGAAGACATTAAATATTAAAAAAATCAAAGTTTTAAAGATTTATTATGGTCTCACTTAACCAAAACTTTTATTAAAAATTAAATAATGTTTCTAAAATATACTTTACCGGATCAAAATGAGCTTTAATATTAAATGATTGTAAAAATTCAGTTTTTGAACGATGAAATGAAAAAAATTGCAAAAATAAAGACCAAACTGACCCTGTGAATGCCCGGCGACGGCTGCCGATCCCGCTCAAAGCCAACGAACGTATTATAATAGGAGACGCCATGATTCATATATTCCACATCTAAAGGCCTCTGCGTATACGTGTGAGGCAGGTACACGCCGGATCCGTCGTCGTCATCCGGCGTTCTCGCTCCACCGTCTGAGGATTCGTTATCCGGCTCGTGGCCGGACAGTGACCGGGATTCGGAGCCGGATCTGGAATGCGAAGATCCGGATTCGTTCTCCGAGTCTGAATGGCCGTAGCGGCTTCGGCCTGAAAACGATAAATGTAACGAATTTTGGGGGTCCTTTTGTAAAACGATAAGATGCGGGGCGGGAATTGAATTACGCGTTAATTATTTTCGACTTTCCAGTACTTTACACCACATAATGGTAACTTTTAGGTATAAAGAGTCACTGGGTGTTCACAAATCGTTTTACTATTGGGTACAGAAAAACGTAACGGCGCATTACATGGGGGGGTCAATAATTTTCAAAAATTGTGTGACGTAATACTTATATATAATATATTAATCATTTTGTTAATAACTACTTATAGTAACAAAGGCCACGAAGACACGAGCAACCCGTAAATTATAATTATTTATTTTTAACACTTACTGGATAGCTTTGCCTGCTGTATGATATAATCCTGCAGCGGCAGCAGATGCTGGAGTCCTCGTAAGTCCCAGTTGCAGTACAAGGGGGAACCCCCCTCCTCCTCCTCTTCTCCCTCTTCTGCCTCCGCTGCTCGCTTGTGACCTTTACCAAAAGTATAATGGTTAACAACGCTATCCAATATACCTTCTAGAGGTCTAATTTGTTTAACATAAAATATGAAAATACAAACGTCGCGATTTAGTTCTGTCCCTTGTGGTAGTCCTCTCGAGTCTCTGGTTATGTTTCTGGACATTCGGCTCCGTCAGGGCGGGCTCCAAATTCACGCTTTTTAACTTATAGTTCACTAAAACAATAATATTATACATAATTAATGGTTTCCTGATTCTTTTCTTTATTTTCAATCTAATTTACAAAAATACTTGTATTCTACAGGATTAGACAGGTGACATATTATTTACAAGAATGCCACGTCATCTTTGATTTGTGTCAGTGTGTTTTTGTGTCACGTGACTGAAATACTAATCTATATATATATTTCAATCACTATGTGCCACTTGCAAAGCGTGGCGGGATACAGCTAGTTTTTATACATATATCTTTTTTTAATAAATTTATGATTATTTACAAAATATTTCGCTCTGCACTATTATTAAAGTCACGTCTTCTACAGATAAAAATATATATTAACTATAAATAACATTTTATTTTTATATATTAAGTACGATTCTTCCGTGAAAATATAAGAATTTAAAACATCCTCATCCTCAGACACCTAACATTTTTTACTGTTATACAGTTGAATGAGGTAGTGGAGTTGAGGAATTACCAGCGGCGACGTTGTCGGCCTCGTTGGCGGACGAGAGCCTCATGAAGTTGTGTTCGTGGGGCCTCTGCTGCTGTTTTGAGGATTTGCTCGAAGTGAAGCGCTCGGGCTCTGCCTGTTGGCGTCTGGAAATTGACGAACTGTGGAACAATTAATTGGAATTTCTTTTTTTTAAAAAGCTAGCATATTTACTATCATTGTCTATATTTTTTCTATTTGTCGAAGTTATTTAATATTACAAGTAGTTTTGCACTTCTTGCTTTTTTCTTATTTTGTTTTTCCTCAAAGTCTGTTTGTCGGCTTGGAGTAGATCGCCCGTTGTTCACTTAATTATAATAAAATAAAAATAAAGTTATGTACTTAAATTTATCATTGACTGGTTTTGTTATATATACATACACACACGGCACATATATTTTTTGTCAAAGAAAGCCTGATCTAACCTTGTAAACTCCCTCGGCTGATGCCAGTTGCTGGCATTATGGCGGAGGTCGAGGCTGGTCTGGCGGAAAGGCTTGTCCACACTGTATACGGCTTGCTTCTCCGGGTAACGCTCGATACGGTCCAACTCAGCTAAACGATCTTTGTCTAGATGCCTGTTTATTAAGGAAATTGAGTGTTCAATTTGTGCTTTAACAATTACCTTTTACACATATATCTAACTTTCTCTATATTTTATTTAAAAAAAACTTGGTTTTATGACACAAAATTACATGAATCACATAATGACGTCATTAATAAATGAGGCCATTACTTAAATTCGAATTTATCAAAGCAGACAATCATTAGTATATATATATATATATTTATTATGGTGTTAGATACAATTTTGTCCTTAATATTATATTAGTATGTTAGTAAGTCAATAAAGGCGATTCGATACATGCAATAAGAATTTGTTTGGAGTTATCAAGTATGGTGAGGTGTTTTATATCTAAACAGAAGAACTTTTATCGCTCAAGTATTATTCATGTAGTAAATTTGAATAAAGTATGGCAAAGTAGTTTTAGTATGCTCACCTATCCGAATACCTCTCCCGCGAGTGCCGTGAGAGATGATGCGGTCTTTCCAAGCTCAGCATGTGTCTGGCGCCACCAGCCTCCGTGGCCAGAGATATCGACGACACCAAAGATGGCCGGGCTGCTGACGTCTGAAATATAATAAAAATTCAATTATATTTTTACCAAATATATTATATACAAATTTCAATACAGAATGACCAACCCCAAGAACTCGTACCGCTTATGTCGATATGAGAAATCAAATTTTCGTCATAGATTATAGATTACATGTAAAATCGATAGTGTGTATAAATTTTAATGAAAAACATAATTCTTGTTTCAATCAAATCTTTTTTGGACCTTCGAGCCAGAATGATTTCATTTCAGATATACCTGTAAAAACGGCGTAGGTTGGGGCTTCTGCAATGGACTGCTGGGACTTTGAGGAGATGCTGACTCGCACGATGACCCACCCGCAGATTGCTGCTTCAACTGTCATTATTAACATTTATTCGTGCACTGTATAATTAAAGATTTTTAATTTGAAGAATTAAAGATTTTTAATTTGAAGAATTAAATATTTTTAATATGAAGAATTATAGATTTTTAATTTGAAGAATTTAAGATTCCCATTGATGATAAATTCACACGAATAATATATATTGAATTTGAAAGTATTTGAAATTCGATTACACATAAAAATTATTACTTAGTCAAAGTTATACCATAATTTCCCAACAACCTATTCCACATTAAAAGACCTTTCAGCTTGAATAAAACCCGTGAAAATGTTCCACTCGTATGAGAATCAAGTTTTAAGAGCTCTCAAACTTCACAAAATGAAATTTATATAACATCTGTAGGTGTATTACCTTACGTCTAGTTAATGGAGTGCTTTCGACGGATTTAAAATACTTTTCATGCATCGAGTCATCCGATGCGTCTTTTCGTGGCGAGATAAAACTTCCACTGCGGTTTAATCCTAAAAGAATAGGGATTAGTTAATTTATCAGCTTAAACATAAAAAAGATTTTTTTCAATTCTGATTATAAATCCTTAGTAAGTATGAGTTGTCAACACCATTGCGATAGGTCAGAATCGCAATAAGTAAAAATCGAAATAAAACTGATTAAAATAATAATACGATCGTAGGCATAGGAAAGTAAATTGTCACGGCCAAAATTTTTAACTGTTATTAATTGCTACCTGAATGTGGTGACCATTTATCAGTTTCACCGTGGGTGGGAGGTGGCTGGACGCTGCTCCTCTTCTTTAATTGTGGCGTACAAATTGGTGGATTACATACTGCACTTAGTTCCTAAATGGACAGAAATATTATCTACAGTTAATAAAAAGACGTCCTAAGGTCGATTCTATACATCGGTCATCTTAACGTTTCAGAGGAACAGATGAATTATTAATACATGAACTATTACACTTTAAGCGTTATATGTGATCTCTCGCTTACGGAACAACACATTTTCGAATAATAAAGCGATTATTTATCACCAAACTTCGAGTACTTTGAAGCAAAAAAGATTAAATGATTCTGGTATTCAACGAATGATTCAAAGGCCTTACCTGTTTCCGTCTCTGCTGTGCGCTACTAATGCTACTATCGGAGGACCGTCCCGAGTCCGTATGACGACAAAGAGGAGTCGTTCCATCTTCACTAAGCCTCCCCCGACGGCTTTCGCCGCTGTTTCTATGGATCATAATAAAAACCAAGAATAAATAATAAAACGTTAGTCCTCCCCCAATAATGGGAGATTTCTAACCGGCGTTCTGTTATTATACAAACTGTTATATCGTCAATGCAATATATACAACCTCTTACATTCATACCTCTAACATTTTTGTCCCTTATTCATTCCCAAGGATCAAAATCAACGGAATCTCCTAAACTCTCTCTGTTAAGTGATTATCTCAGTTCTTTTTTCTAGACTGAGAGGCGCCTGAACTCCCAGGTTACGAATACAACAGAATAAACACTACGCATTCAGAGTTTGATATATTCGGTAGCGGGGTGATCAATGTTAAAAAAAAGCGTAGTATATTAGGTGCCTAAACTGCATTAGACGATGAAGTCTAAAGTAACTGTTATATTAAAGTTAAGTATTTCTTTTGTTACTTCTCTTTTTTGGAAATGTTTTTTGTTCGTAAATCTTATGTCAATCGTTACTGTCATATATTTTAGAATGTTAGATTGTAACTGAAAAAAATTCACAGCAACTTTGTGAGCACGCTCAAGAGATTATTAAGAAGTCGTTGAACATCTGCGTTAAGTATCTCGAAATCGAAAAGTAGGCAATAGGTCGTGACACCACTGATCACTGATGTATAACAATGAATTCGCTCAAAATAAACACTTGCAGTGATGTAATATTTATTATAAGCAACCTATTTAGTAGACATTGAACCCAAAATTATTATTTTTGTGCGGTGAGACGTAAACCCATAACGCCTTACATTCGATATACTTTTTACATAAATACCCTTTTATATAAATTAAGATTTTTTATCACAAACATGATGTAGGCGCCATATGGTATTTGAACTCTATTCTGCACAATTTCGTAACTTGATATCATTTAACAGAATGTGTTTATTTGTGAAGCATTAAATTACTACAGTACCTCTCATATCATGTTCATATCTAGCAAAATATGTAAAGTTTGACCTTTTAAACTAGTTATAATTTAAAATTAGGCCATCCACAATAGATTAAACTACAATGTTACATAGGCAAACATTAAAGTAACGTTTTGAATCTGAAATTGTAGAGTCAATTTTGCCAATAGTCATTTTACTAGGTCAAAAGAGTAAAGCTGCCAAAAACCTAGTTAGCATTTTAAAGTGGTAATATTTTGAGAAACTTCCTCACCACCAATCCAAAAATAAAATGTAAAAGCCTACCTGTGATGGTAATGAGATCTCCTGGTACGCACTGGACTTGTTTGTGTGATTGTAACGCTTTTGGTATTGCATGGTGATAATTTACTGGCACTTGCTGTACTGTTGCCATTACTGTTAAGGGGGTCTAGTGTTGATGGTACCTAAAAAGTTAACATTTTTGATGTATTGAAGATAGGCATAGCAAACGCAAATCTTAATACAAAGCTGACAAAACAAGTTTGTTATAAAATCAATACGTAGATGTCCATGGATTTTTCTAAAAAGTTAGGACTAACTAAATAATATAACCCTAGATAATTGGATAGAGATTATATTATCCCTTCATAAATTTTATCTGGTTGATTATTTTTAGACCAGGATACATTTTAGAACATCCATGTAAACAAAATGTCACTCAAAATGTTGAAAAATTCAAAACTATCTCATATTCATTTAATTACTACATTAAAATAACTAATTTAACTGGAATATTAAGTGACTATTTATGTTTTTGTTGCATTTAATTAATTACTATCAATACTGAAAGAACATTTACAAACAATGTAGTCACAGTATAACTCATGCTCTATAAATCTGAATAAGTTTTGAACAACCTTTGGCACAGGGCCAAGTTATCAAAGTGCAATAATGTAAAAAATTCACTTTAGAAAAAGAGGTTAACAGGGTAGGTTGAGATGCTCACTACGGGATAAAAGGCAGCGTAAAGTGCACAACACTTCAACTGACAAAGATGGAATTTATGATTAAAATCATATTAAGTTTGAAGTTTTCAGGGAACATAGATTACTTAACAGGTTACAAATAAAATCTTGAAATTTCTATAGTTATTTAAGGTGATATTTGGACCAAGTGACTTCTTTAGTTTCAATATTACAGTAAATGTGGCCAACAAAGTAATTATTGAAATAAATAGTATTGTGTAATTGTAAAATTTATCACAAAATATATTTCAATTAAAACACATACCTATTTAAGTTAATAAAAGATGTAAAAATTAAAATACAAAATTTACATTAAGAAGAGCAAGAATTTTAAAGAACACACATACCTGCGGTGCTGCCAAATTAGTCTGTGTTGAAGTTTCTCTCCTTTTTAGTGGATCAGTATTCTGTTTTAATGTTTGTAACTTTGCTAATGGTATTATGTCGCAGTCTATGGGTCTATGCCACACTGTTGTCTGGGGATAGAAAAATAATTAAAACATTTCTTTTTAAGTCACTCTATATTTAATTCATATTTTTCATTAACTCACCTGAGTTGATGCATTATAATAATAAAATCGATGAGTATTGATGTCAAATAATTCCCACCATTGCGATGAGTCTGTGCGTTTCACTTTAACACCCTAAAAATATATGTTTTAATAGAATTGACATTGTATATTAATTATGCGATTGTAATAAATATATCATGCAAGGTCATTGACACGCCAGTACAAATATTAGTAGTACATAGTTAATAAAAGAATAAATTTCAGTTGATATAACCACAAACTGCCTTTAATTGTAACCACTAATATAAAATTAACAAAGTACTGAAAGTCATATAAAAGTTAAACTACAGATAAATAAAAAGACAAATATTACCTCAGGTGGGTCCCATACACACTCTCCTGTGGTAAGGTTAGCATACATATGCTCCTTTGTCTTCGGTTCTATTATCTCCACCCATTCCACCCTAGAATAAAACATGACTGTAATTCATAATCAGGTACTGCATCCCTACCGCACAGCAACAGACGAACGCTGGGCGTGACATTAACGATTTCCGCGTATACTTTATTGATTTTGCAAGTTTATACCGATTTGTTTTTTAAGATATTGATCATTTAAACAGAAATGTGTCAGTTATATTTTAAAATACCTTTCAGAAGACATTTTCAAGCCTTTTACTTTTCCTATAAAACTTTACTTAATCATAGTATCAACATTTTAAAACTAAAAAAATACGTATAAAATTTTATGGAAACCGTCCATGTTGAGTGTTTACTTCACAGCACAGACTAAAAATGTAAAAACACGATCAAAAATCTTCACACTGTGCATCTGACATTCATTTAGCAATTAGCTTTACACAGATTATAATTTATTTTGGATCCTTGCTTTTACATAATATAGACTCGTTTGTCTGAATTTGAAATGATTCTTTTTAAATACTGGAATTTGCAAACAAAATCTAAATAAAGACTGGACAATGAAGTATAAGTATAGTATGATACAACGTATTTGTTAAGTGTTATTACTATAACATATATGAAGAGATATGTGGGTCCTTTATTTCCTAACACCATTCTATTGCGTAAAAAAGAGAAAAAAACATAATATTGTTTATCATATTTTTATTTACGTAGGAAATATCACGCAAAAATTAGATTTTATTTTTGATTAGATAATTATAGCGTTAAAATATGTGGTCGCTAAAGAATAGGTCATCATTATAAAATTAAAAATACATCAAACTCCTTGTAAGCGACAGGGCCTTGTGCAGAGTGCAGTGTCAACTGTCAACTGTCAACTATCATGTTTGCGGTTTTCCGTTTTGCTATTTTGCAGCATAAATTTGCTAATCACTTTGCCACCGTCCCGTAGCATAGTTGTAGTAAATTAATTAGTAATTACATGATATTAACCAGATTTTTGGGAAGTTAAACCAAAATATAAGTCGGCACACAACATTGTTCATTGAATACTGTATAGCCTTAGTAAGTACTATTATAAATATTATAGTAAAAAGGAACAATGTTCCGTTCTATTGTTAACTTGTGTAGGTGCCGGCGTGATTGTGCTAATTCATATCTTAATAAATACAAACGATACTGCACAAAAGCTCCAAAGTTGAACACAAATGAACCTGTAAAGCTGATTAATGGTCAGTAGATGATCTATATTTATTTTGTTCTTATTTTTTTAAACCTAGGCGTGTTGTAGTAATTTCTTATACAGCTATCACTCTGATCGCACCATTTGATAATATATCAAAAATAAATTAACTTTTATATATTTTACGTTTCAGCCATGGATAGATCGCATTTTCTGTTACCTAACAATCAAAGGTTTGTCGAATTGGACAGCTCTCAAGCTTTTGAAAATTTAACTAAACAAGAAAAACTATATGCTCATTACTTAAGTCAGGTAAAAGACCTATAATTCTTTTTATACTTCTTAAAACATTTGTGATGATAAAATACTTTAGAAGTGAACATTTCCAGGCTGCGTGGAATGGAGGTCTGATTGTCCTTATGCAAACCAGCCCGGAATCTCCAAAAATATTTTCATTACTACATAGAGTTTTCTTGGAAGAGCCTTTGGAGAACCTTAAGCAATCAGCTTTGAAAGCAGGTGTTTCAGAGGATGATTTTCAAGTAAGGCAAATATATATCTATAATATCTTAATAATATTACAATGGTAAAAGTTTGTCTGTTCTTACAAATAGTTCCCATGGGTCTATTCTTATCTACATCCTGTGTGATAATATAGGTTGTGGTTTTACAATACACTTATGTTTTTAATTTTTATCAGTTATACAAAAATATGTTA
Source organism: Pieris macdunnoughi (assembly GCA_905332375.1). NCBI lineage: Eukaryota > Metazoa > Arthropoda > Insecta > Lepidoptera > Pieridae > Pieris > Pieris macdunnoughi. The sequence goes on along the minus strand of CAJOBZ010000004.1, from coordinate 371,278 downwards.
TTGATTTAGCTAGCTACCTACTTATAAACATTTTAATATAAATGCTATTTAAATAAGTCTTAACATATTTAATTAAAACACTTAAATAATTATATTGTAAAAAAATATGTATGATTAATATTAAATTGTGTGATTTTTCAGGCATTCCTAGTATATGCTGGAGGAGTATTTGCTAATAGTGGAAATTATAAAGGTTTTGGAGATACAAAATTCATTCCAAATCTATCTAAAGAATCCTTTGAGGCAGTTGTTAAGGCATCCAAGGCATTTGAAAATGACAGCACTCATATTACAAAGTTATTGCAAAAGACACAAAATGCTATCTACAGTATAGCCCCAAGATTAACTAGTCTTGGCCTCGCTGAAAAGGTTGTTATTACTTTTAATATTATAACTTTTTCTGTTTTATTTACATAATATTAGGTCCTTACATATGAAATTGGCGTTTTGTATGGGAGGAACAAAAAGTCGAATATTTTTAAATATAATATATTTAATTAATCAAAGTATGAACCATTGTTTTCTATGCACTTTTGCCATCTCATAGGTAGTTAATTGATCCCTTTACTAAAAAAACAGTCGGACGGGAATCAATAAAATCTGTGAAGGCGATTTGGACTGCCCCATCAGAGTTAAATTGTTTCCCTTGCAAGAAGTTGTCCAAATTTCGAAAAAAATGCTAATCTGTTGGAGCAAGGTCCGTGGAGTACGGAGGATGTCTTAGACATTCCAATTGAAGCTCTTCTAATTTGGTAGCCATTTGTTGTGCAGTGTGTGGTCTAGCGTTGTCGTAAAGTAGCAGTGGCGTGGAGCGATTGACCAGCCTAGGTTGTTTAGCCGCTAGCTTTTCCATCATGGTTTGCAATTGCTGACAATAGACATCAGCCGTAATAGTCTGGCCAGATTTGAGAAAACTGCAATGAACATTACCGGCACTAGTCCACCAAACGCTTACAAGTAACTTTTTTGGGGTTAATTTTCGCTTGGGGCAGGATTTGGCTAGCTGGCTAGGATCCAACCATTGCGCTGAGCGCTTTCAATTATCGTAAAGAATCCGTTTTTTTCATCACAGGTAATGATTCGGTTTAAAATACCTTCATTATTGTGCCGGTTCAGTAATGTAACGCAGCAGTCGACGCGCGTTTGCCGGTTTGCTTCAGTCTTGAGCCATCTTTCAAGCTTTTTAATCTTCCCAATTTGCTTCAAGTGAATTAAAACAGTTTTATCACTAACACCGCAGCCTGCAGCTAACTCGGACGTGGTTTGCGATGGATCCCCTTCCACAATAGCCTTCAATACTTCATTATCAACTTGGGTCTCAGGCCGTCCACGGGGCTTGTTCTGCAGGTCGAAATTTCCAGAACGAAAACGTTGGAACCAAAAACGAACTGTGTTTTCTTTTGCAACATGACCGCCATACACATCATTCACCCTTCGAGTCGCTTCCGCAGCACTAGTCCCACGGCGAAACTCGTACTCGTAAATAATGCGATACTTTAAGTTTTCCATTTTGTAAAATGAGTGACGCAAACAGAAAAAAACAGAAGAAAAAAAACAAATGAATGACGGTCATCGAAGCACAAATACAATAAATAGCTGTACAAATTTGAATTTGGAATTCCTTACCAAAGAGAAGAACATCGTGATTAAAGTGGTCAGTACGAAATACGCCAATTTCATATGTCAGGACCTAATATAATGCAATACACTACATAATTATGTAATTATATTATTAAGTGATAAACATTTTAGTATTATAATAATGTAACTGTATTTATTCAAACTCAAAACTCAAACTCAAAATATCTTTATTCATGTAGGTAAACAAGTACACTTATGAATTGTCAAGTTAAATTACCAGAATCATGTTTAATTACTTTTAATTTACAGTTATAAGGTGATTTTCTAACCACTCCAAAGTCTCATTATAGTTGTACCTATATATAGTTATGTATGTTAATAGGCTTAAATTTAATGTTGAAGTAAATATATTTATACAATTAATTTAATTAAAGGGAGTTACCACATACTTTTCAAGTAACTGCACAGAGGAAGATTCTAATTTGGTCAATGACTGGATGAAAACAAAACTAATTGAAGCATACGTCTGCAGAACATTCAAAACAGTTGCAGAGGATGGATGTAAGTTGGATTGGACCTACTATATTGTTTAGTTGTATCTCATTATCTTAAATTTATTTTCCATAAAGTATAATTGGTATTTAAATTTTGTAATGCAATCAGAATTATTATATTATATAGTAGGTACAGACTTTTTATACAAATTGATAATTTCTTTCTTTTTCAGTACCAATCTACACCATCCATCTGGCCAGTGTAGAATCATCACCTAAAGCAGGACTTACAATGGAAAAGGAGAAATATAAGAATGCCTACTTCCAAGTCACCCGTGGTGATTATTCTCCTCTTCTTAAATTGGCTTCCGAAAACCTCACAAAAGCAGTTGAATTTGCTGCCAATGATAATGAAAAGAATATGTTGAGGCATTATGTAAATAGTTTTAATGAAGGCGATTTGAATGAACATAAAGAAGGGAGCAGATTTTGGATTAGAGATAAGGGACCTATTATTGAAACGTAAGTTTTATAAAAACTACCTTTCTAGCTAACTTCTTTGCACTTCTTCTATGCACCTGGGTGCTAAATTCTGTTCCTGGCAAATTAGTAATTATTTAGAGGAAGGCAAACAAGATTGATTACCTTCTTTTAAATAAAGTATGATTTTTAATAAACTTATTATCACCAATAATTCATTCATCAACAATTCTTAATTGTGAAATTTTATAAATGAAAATCGTGATATTTGTTAAAATATGTAAAAAAAAAAGGATTTTTGTAGCTTTTTTGCATTAAGATTCTGTATAAAAATTCATCAATTTTATAAATATTTTTATGTGAATTAGAAAAATTAAATCTGTCATACTCACAAACCGTTCATGTATCACAGATACCAGGGATTTATCGAAACCTACAGGGACCCAAGTGGTCAGCGGGGAGAATTCGAAGGATTTGTGGCAATGGTGAATAAGGAGATGTCTAAGAAATTTGGTGATTTAGTTGATGGTGCTGAAAGGTATACTCTTTGTTACGTTTTAAAGATGAAAATTCCTACATCCCTTTATTACAATGTTATAATAATAAGTTGTTAATTATTTGATTAATTATTATAATTTTGAATAGTACATTCAGTATATATATACAATAGTACAGTAATTATATAAAATACATTTAAAACTGCTTTAAAATAGTTATTTGATTAAAAAATATCTTTAAATTATCAGTAAATTTACCAATTAAATGTAAAGGTTTATCAAGTTGTTGCCCTGGGGTCAAGATTTGGAAAAAGATACCTTCCTGAGGCCTGACTTTACTAGCCTTGATGTTCTTACATTCTCTGGAAGTGGCATTCCAGCTGGCATTAACATTCCAAACTGTAAGTTTAATTTAGATAATTATATCCAAAAATATACATTATGATACAAATGTATGAATCTAATATATTTGCTTAGTTTATTAATATGATATAGTTTACGTAACAAAATGGGATAATATGTAGGTTACAACAACCTATATTAAATATAATTGAGAAATATTAATAAAATTAAACTTATAAACATAAACTAATAATAATAAAATAATATACATTGAAATAAATAACGAAACTTAACATAAACTAAAATATATCATTAAAAGGAGTCCCTTTAGGCAAGGTTCCGAAGATACTGGCAGCATTCCCCCTTTGAATTGCTAGACTAATTCTTTGTCCGAGGTAGCTGCCAGATCTTCGGTCTCCTGTGATGTCGACTAACCTTTTTGAAATTTCTTTAAAAAGCCTTAAAGCGCTAGGACCCCACGGACCAAGGGTCTCGACACCGAATGGGACAAAATCATATTCAGAGCCCAGACCCCTGTATTTGCCTGCTTTATTTTTTTCAGCCGCTTCACAAGCCGCACCAGCTCTGTAGTTGGTTCCATGTAGATGGGAAGGGGCCAGCGTGTCTGAACAGGTTGCATCCCATACCAGTACCCGACCCATCTTCCATGGAATCAAACTCATACCGTCCGGTCTCTTGCCATCGTCTCTTGCAATACCACTTGGCTCAAGAAGACTTGGCACGTTGACGGTGGCAAGGGAACGGCGTATGATATCGTTAAGTGCGGCATGTCTCGAGAAGCGGCCTGCACTTTTTTGGCATGACAGGCCGTGATGTCCTAACTTGTCGACATCACTGCCACAGGGACATATATGAGGAGCGCAGACCGGAACCCCAAGCCGTAGACAGGTTGCGATTCGAAGCGTGTCAGGCTCAAGAAAAGTTCCTGTATTTGACGATGGGTAAGCGTGAAGCCAGTAGCCGGCCTCATGCGTGCCCACGGCCAAAAGCCTAGCACGCGCCGAACCTGTACTACGACTCAAAAGATCGTCAAAAGTCAACTTGCAGTGTATGTCATCCCAGCTCCTCTGTGAATTTAGAGATAATGGAAAATTTTGACCTGGGCATGCAATCAAGAAAGCGTTCTTCCAAGCCAGCAATCTCAAAGTTTGAAGGGGATGCCCTTAAAATCATTTAATACAAAGATCTTTAATTCAGTATTCACTCTTTTTGTATGAATCCAATTTGATTGACTGAAATATTCCAGATGACGAGATCCGTCAGAACGAAGGCTTCAAGAACGTGTCGTTAGGCAACGTGATTCCGGCTGCTTACAAGGAGTCGGTGATTCCTTTCCTCAGCGACGAAGACAAGCAACTGCTGGAGAAGTATCGGGTTGCCGCCTTTGAGGTATTTGCAGAATGCGAAATTCCACTTGTATCACCTCGTCCCCCACCCCGACCTGTTTCTGGCGACCACAATTACTTTGCGGAACCAGCAGCCCGCTGAAGTATTTCGAACCAATTCTTAAAAGGCCGGCAACGGACTCGCGAGCCTTCTCGCAATGAGTGTCCATGGGCGGCGGATATCACTTTACATATGAGCCTCCTGCCCGATTGACTCCTGTTATAAAAAAAAACTATTTTACTCATTTTAGATAACTGGCTTAATAGATCTCCTATTCACCTTAATGACTATATAATAAACCTGTGATTCCTTATTATCCTGAGATTGATGATCATTTTGTATAAGCCGGCAAATTCGCTGTTTTAAAAATGGTGTGTAACTTTACGTTAACCATGCCTGGCCTTAATCAAAGCTACAGGTTCCGTAATATTATTAATTTACAGAAAATACCCTCGAAATAAATACATCGTATATAATATTTATTGGACAGGTTCAAGTTGGCCTTCACGAGTTATTGGGTCACGGCAGCGGTAAGCTGCTTAGACAGAACGCTGATGGGACTTTCAACTTTGACAAGGAGAAAGTCAAGAATCCCCTGACAGGTATACTTACTACCCCAATTTAGTGATCCAATTCGTCTTCGATTGTGATTATTTAAACTTGGTAGTTAAATAAGAAAACATAATAATTTTGTATATCTCCTAAAGGCAAGAACATAGAGTCGTGGTACACGGAAGGCGAGACCTACGACAGCAAGTTCACAACCCTGGGCTCCGCCTTCGAGGAGTGCAGGGCGGAGGCCGTCGGGCTGTATCTGTCTCTCGACCAGGAAATATTGAAGTGAGTTCTTTCTCAAATCTCGTTTTGTCTTCAGATCTGTCTACGCTGCAGATGGCATTTTGACACATCTTGGAATACTAGACAAGGATTTGACCGAGAGTTAACCAGAATTTTCTGATTAATTTATAAATACACAGTTCCATCATTTTCAAAGTTAATGAATAAATTTTAAGTATATAAATAAATAAATCAGAAATCTTCTGAAGAAAAAAATATTACTTTTATAGTCTCTTTTTGCCCGTTTGCTTGCTTTTCGTAACCTAGTTTTGTTATTTAACTTACAGAATCTTCGGTTACGAGGGCCAAGAGGCGGAAGACGTGACGTACGTGAATTGGCTGAGTCTCTTGTGGAACGGGGCCGCCAAAGCGACCGAGATGTTCCAACCCACGACCGATACGTGGCTGCAGGTAATACTCTCTTACCAAATCCCTTCGAATATGTTATATCAAGTAAAATTTATTAAATGCTGTCTCACGATGCCGATGACGTCACTATAGCTTTTCGTGCGCGTCTCTTCGATTTATCAACTTAGAAAAAAATATAAACTCAATTACCTCGATATATTATAAAGAAATAATTTATATTTTATATAAAATTATTTCAGGCACATGCTCGCGCTCGGTTCGTGATAATGCGTCTATTGGAGGTGGAGGGCGAAGGCCTATTAACGGTGACCGAGACGGAGCCCGGCAGGAACCTGCTGCTCACGCTGCAGAAAGACCGTCTGCGCACCGACGGCAAGAAGATTATTGGTAAGAATGATGTACCAATGGAATACCGAACCTTTTCCGCTTTTTTACTCGAAAGAAGTAATCTTTCGACAGTATTTAATGGCCGTCAAGGTTTTAGTCTAGCGTCACATCACGGATTCGAACAAATTTATTTCTCACGGTATTAGAATCGCACACACAAGTATTTTACATGCTTTTAATTATTGAAATGGAAAATGTTTATCGATTATTTTCGACCGTTTCGAGAGAGGCGCTACCATAGATTAAAAAATTGTCTAGATTAGCCTTCCTATCCGATCCTCCAGCTCGTTACAATATTATCAAAATTACATAGGTTAAGCGATTGTAAACACGATTCATCAATTCGTCTTTGGTTTTTTTTTTTGTTTTAATTTATATCTTTCAGGCGACTTCCTGGTGAAGCTGCAAACGATAAAGGCGACGGGAGACTTTTCGGCGGGAGAGCAGCTGTTCCAGAAGTACAGTCGCCTGGAAGCGCCCTGGAACCGCTGGAGAGACATTGTTCTGTTGCACAAACAGCCACGAAACATATTTGTACAGCCCAATACTGTCGCTAAAGGTAATTAACAACTTCAGACTTCAGTTTTTGTCTATTGAGCATAAATGCCGAAACCCACTGATACACAGGTTATAGATGAGCGACGTATATTATAATGTATGGATATATTTAACTTCCAATTAGAAGAAGAGAAGAAGAAAGAGCAAAAGAAGAAAAGAGCAGTGTTGGCCTAGTGGCTTCAACGTGCGTCTCTCATCCCTAAGGTCGTAGGTTCGATCCCTGGCTGTACATCAATGGACTTTCTTTCTATGTGCGCATTTAACATTTGCTCGAACGCTGAAGGAAAACATAGTGAGGAAACCGACATGTTAAAAAGTCGACGGCGTGTGTCAGGCACTGGCGGCTGATCACCTACTTACCTATTAGATTTTAAAAAATGATCATGAAATCGATTTAGAAATCTGAGGCCCAGACCTAAAGAGGTTGTAGCGCCACTGATTTATTTATTTTATATCTTCCAATTGCGATTGTGATTACTGTTTGTGTTCTGTGAAACAAATTGTTCATAATTTTTAGGTGAGGATGTGAAGCTGACACGTTATCCAGCGACAGCCGAAGGCATGGTGACGTCGTGGGTCCAACGTTTCCCCACTACCAAGGTCGATGACATTTTGGAGAGATTGGCCGAGGAAGACAGCCAATATTTCTCGGAAATAGAGAAAATCGCCGCATAACAAGCCCTTGTTCAATGAGATAGTTCATTTTGGATTCTGTATTTTTTCTATTTTATAAATAAAACCATCTCGGCAACCGATATCTAGGTACTATTAAAGTTTTAATAAAAATTAAGAAAAAAAATTAAGTTTATTTCAGAAAACAAGGTTCCATAACTATAAGTTAATGCTTAATAAGAAGCATTAATTATTTGTCTTATTTATTTTTACATAAAAAACTGCGGTTTCCTCAGAATGTTTTTTTTCCATCACCGTAAAAGTTAAATACCCATATAGAAAGAACTCCATTGGTGCTCTAACGGGGTGGGATGAGTGTCACTTGCCAAGCCACGACACAATTCATGAATGGATTTTTGAAGTTATACTTCTTTAGGCGCGTTATGAAAAATTTATGAGAGTGAAATTTTACAATGCGCGCGCACCCGTGACACAAAATTAGGAGTGTGATTATAGCATGCGCGAGCGAGATAGGAATAAGACAATCTACAAGTAAAAAGAAATAGAATATGCGTGAAGTTCGTATGCCAACAATTTTGAATGACCATAATGACATTTGTCATTTACCTTTTAAACAAATAAAGGAGTTTTAATTATTTTTTCAAAGAAATTTAGCGATGCTTTTTGAATTATAATCAGAAGTGATTTAAATTGAATATTTAAACCAATACTAATTAATATTTGTGAAAAAACTGTGCTCATCAACCTTCCTAAGTGCTTCAATACAATTGAGGTTAACTATCCGTATGTATTATTATCGAGTAATGTTTTGATTAAAAAATTAACCACATTGTTTAATCAAAACATGTAATTTTTCTCTAGCATTTTATAAGAGAAAAAGAGACAAATAAAAGAGACAAAAAACAATTGATGAATCAGTGTAACTGCACTAAATTGAATACAAAAAAAGAGTTTTCATCTTATCGCTGTGAAACATCAAAAACTGGAGGTGGAACAAAGCCAAACTATTTTTAATATTGCCAAAGAAGTATAACTTCTTACGCGCGTACATAAGTACACGGACCCTTTTTTTAAATTAAGTTTCGACTTATCTACATTATAAAGAGGTTTGTTTGGGGATAAAATCGAAGATAAGGGAAGATAGTATTAAAAATAAACAAACTTCAACTATATAATTTATTGACATTCAATACAAAACGTATGATGGGAATTACAATATTATTCAACACTTCATAGTTTCAAAGTATCAAAACCGTGACCACGAAAACAGCATTATACCTCACACAAATAAATAGCGCAATACGTTACGATTACAAATAAATATGAATATAAATGATAAATTATTTCTTAAAAATTATTAAATCGTATACCTAACAATGAAATGGCAACAAATTAAGTTAAAACTACTGAAAATACTTCTGAACGGTCAACAAAATAGATATTTCCTTAGAACACTGTTTCTACCTTATATAAGACTTAATACGTTAAATTTCTACGAAAATCTTCAACTAAGCACCATTCTATTCGATATCAGTTACTTGACTTAGCAAACAATACTTTCTGATAATAGTTAAACTAAATCCAATCGCTGCACCCGAGTAATGAATACATCATTTGTGCAGACACGCGTTAAATATTTCGACAAATCCAGTCGCGTAAAGGCACGTGAGTCAATTCTTAAGGTTTTAGCAAATCAATTCGATAACTATCAATTAATTTCATTAGTGTATAATATAATGGTAATAAGAATAAATATTTGGCGTAAGATATACATATACAAAATCCATTGAATATAATATAGTGTAATTGGCGATTAGAATACTACAATTCTAATTCGTTCGTCAAACAACGTCCGCTTCGACAATCAAACGCATTGAAGTAAGCGAATGACTCGAGAAATGATTATGAGATGAACACTTACCGATATTAATTCCTAATTTGTCACTAAAGAGATTTCAATGTGCATTAGTCTAAGTACTAACTATGAAAATGCAAGCGACTTCTACCGTTGGCAAGATGTCCCTACGCTCGGAGTTCAGATCGACAATAGGAAACAATGAATTACCTAGAAGAGATTCAAGAAGAACTAATAAATAAAACAGAAGAGAAGCGCTCAACTCGTCGTCAACGCCTCTCAGTCGCCTTTCTCAGAGCGTTCTGCACCGTCGCCTTCGCCTTGAGGTGAGCCAGCGGGTCTGAAACATATCCACGTCACTCTAGCTGACGACAGGCTCCACATCCAGAGAAATACGATAGACGCTACTGCGAGATACGCGAGCGAAAGAAAGTAGTCTGTGTCACGAATATTAAGTCTAACTACTTTTAAAATAAGTCTCTAGGGGATATCAAAATATAATGTCTAAACCTAAAGCATTAGTGCTGTCAATTTAATACAAAGCAAGAAGCGTGCATCAAGTAAAAACTTTTCGAGAGTTATTCATTATTTACGAAACAAATATTAATTACAAAATACACACCTCGACGTGGAATCCTTGTCCGGGTCCGACTTTCTCGTCACTCTGATCGAGTACTTTCTATTGCGAATTTTTTCAAGAATGTTTTCCGGGCTCGGTTCCTTTTCGCTCTCTTTCAATATTATGGCAGAGTTGAGTTGGGTTCTCTTAGGGCGATACGTGGCGTAGCTCCCGGGGGCGTAGAGAGAGTTCGTCCTGTTATACTTGTGCGGTTCCTTCAAAAGGCTGAGGCCGAGATTGTCGGAGCCGTCCGAAGTTTCCAACAGTGATTTCGTTCTGGAATATCTATTCTGGCCGTAAGACGACGGTTGGTCGTAGTCGAGATAGCTTCGTGTTCCTGAATATTTTCTTAGGTCACTCCTGTCCAGAGATCTATACGTGTCTACTTTGTCGTTGAGGCTATCGTATCGTAAATTATTTCGAGCTAGGTCGGCGAGCGAGGACCTATACCGGTCGGTCGAAGGAGACGCGTCCGAAGAAACGGAAAAGCCGGGCGAAATGTCATACGTATTGGGGGAAGTGGGCGAAGCGTCGTATTTATCGGTCGAGTGCGAGTATATTCGAGCCACGGGATCGTATTCGACGGCGCCGGGACCGACTAAGTTACTTTTTCTTCGTTGTTTCTTTTCATTAAATCTAGAGTAAAAGCTTTTTCTGCGTATTCTATCCCCGACGTCTTCTTTCTCTGGGGTGGTCGAATCGTGACTTCGGATAGGGTAAAGACTGCTGGGAGAGATAAGGGTTTTCTCTTTTATTTCAGCGCTATGATCGGATTTAACATCAGAATTAGAATATATCGATCTACTTCTAGATCTACTTCTACTTAAGGTATCCCCAAGTCTAACTTGGCCATTCCATCCGCTAGACAATCACCATTTGTTTCACTTTTTCCAACTTTACCTTTGTCCATTGACGTATCCATTATTTGAGGTTCTATCACAGGATTAGTAGGAACTATTTTCTTCACTCTAGGAAGTTTTGAAAAGTCCAACTTTAGTGTGCTACGAATGCTCTTCGTCTCCTCTTTCTTCGTTAATTTTTCATCATCATCAGTAGGAAGGGCGGTGCAACTATCGCTACTAGTCTTATTATATTTATTACTTTTACGACTCACGCCATTCAATAACAGGGACGATGGTCTTTGAGGTTTTTCGATATCACTTTCAATTTGTGCAGAAATGCTTTGTTCATCAACATTGTTTCGTGAATTTTCTGAATTAAGTTTCACCTGTTTTTCTTTAGGTTCAAATTTCTTAAATAATCCCAACACTTTAGACACTGTCGTTTTATTCTGTGTACTGCTTTGGTTTTCCAGTGCAACCACATCTGTGACAGTCACAGCTCTCTTGATGAGATTCGATTCTGTGGGCGGTTCTACCGGAACGGAGTGTTCCCTTTGTGTCCTTCGTAGTTTACTAGTTTCTTTTTTACTAGCCTTTACCGAGCTATTTTGGCATATTTTCTCCGGTGAGTTAGATTTTGAAGAAGTCAATTTTTCTAATTTGTGACCTATCGATTGTAAAACTGACTTTTTCTTAGTAACATTATTTTGTTTACTATCCTCAGGTGATTTTTCTTTATGTTTCTTAGCGACAATTTTCTTATCATTTGAAGATTTAATATCATTCGGTTTCTTGTCGTTTCCTAATTCAGTCGTCTTTGACTTCGAAGCTACTTTTTTAATTACTTTCTTTTTTACAATCTTCTTTTCTTCTTTTGACTCATCTTTAGGAATACTATTATCTCGAGTAAAACCATTACTTGAGATGTTATTTTTTATGGAATTGGGATAATTTCGTTTTCGTAGAGCATCTGTAGTGTCCACGATACTCTCATTTAATGTATTTTGATCCACAGCTGAAGACATTTCTCTCTGTGTGGAATTAACTACTTTATACTTTTTCAAAACAAGATTTGATGAACCATTATCTATTTTCGTTTTATCTTCTCTAGCGTTAAGATTTTCACTTTGAGTGACAACCTCTGATGAATTGCTCGTCGGGGTAGGTTTTGTTTTTCTAGGCAGTGTTATGTTAAAACTAACTTCTACATCAGTTTTTGCTTCCGGTGTAGGAGAAGGGTTTTCATTTAGGGTGGAACTTTTGCATTCGTCTTTACTAGTCGTGCGGTTGGAATTAGTTTTATTTAAAATATTCGAATTATTCGGGTAACTCTTAGGTCTTAATAATTTTGATTCCCTAGACGTAATATGCTTATTCTCAGATTCGATTTCTTTACTTGATTTTCTTTCACTGTCGGTTTTGTTAGCCTCGTATGTTTTGATGCTTTTGGCTGGATAACTTTTAGGTCGGACTATCCTCGTTTCTTGGTTCGTCGCGTTTTCATTATTATTCCTGATTTGTGAGTCTCGTGTTTCATTGCAGATGTTTTTCGTTTTCAGTAAAGTTGATGAATCAATTGCGTTTTCCTTAATATTATCTAAACTGGGAAAGAAAGGCGTGGTTGATCTACTTCGATCTTTACCAACTAAAATACTCGTAGGTGACAAGCACTTGCGCGTCACATCCTCGCTTATATAATTCTGACCTTCGCTCACATCAGTGGGGGTCGTCGCTGCACCGTCCGAAGCTCTACTTCTCTTCTCCCTTATTTCTTTTAATATTTTTTGAGTTTCCAATTCTTTTTCTTTTTTGTGTTTGGTGTAAACACTTTCGTCCGGGGGCGACTCGAAGAAATCTGATCTGAGGAATCTGGAAATACGTTTTTTCGGACGATCGCCGGATAATCTCAGGGAATGTCGTCTGAAATTTGGACCCGTCGAGTTACCGCAAGCGGGCGACCCGTACGCAGCGATATAACTGGGGTCGGTGACTAGACTGCCTCCGTCCGACGCGTACGTGTCGTCTAAAGAAGTCGTTCTTTCAGATAAATATTTACTCAGTAGAGGTCTATCGGTAGCGCCGCGGGACTCCGGGCGCGATCCGCTCGAGTCCCGCGGAGCCGCCATTTTGTATGTACAATCGTCGGCGAGAGGGGAAGATGGAGTCGCGGGTTCGCGCGACGCGCTAGAACGTCGTCTCAAACGCGGCAGAGTGTAGAATTGGGACGCGGAAGCTCGCGGGACGTCGTCGACTTCGGTGTCGGGAGGTTCTCGAGAATGTGCGTCGTCGTCGGCGGTGGCCTCTCGCGGGTCGTCCGCCGGCTCGGATCGGTCGGCGCCGAGAGAGAGCGTGCGTCGCAAGGAGCGAGCGGCATGGGGCGGCAGATGCCGCAAGAGCTGCCGCTGCAGGCGCCGAGACAGCGCCGGCGTCAGGCCCGACAGGGCGCGCATCTCGCGCTCGGAGAACCGAATCGAGCTCAAGTCGAGGTCCGAGAGATCTAGTCCCGCGTCGCCCTCACGCTCGTCGTCGCCGTCGCCGGTCCGCGCTTTGCCCTTCTTACTACTACCTGCAAAGCAACAGGAAACACACCATTTCGATCATGCGGAACGCTCGCGGGGACGCTATGCGTATTTACAGTGCTCTATTCCGATGCGACCCGTCGCGTCGACCAGGGAAATAGATAAAGTTTAGGGCCGGTTATGTCGTTCGTTTTTTCGTTAAGTTTGTGTTAGGAGTTAATAAAAATCGAGTGAATTAAAAACCAGAAGTTAGGTCAAACTAAGCCATCGCAAACCAAGAATGAAAGTGATGCATTAAAATGTTGCTTTTGAATTTTGATTTTGCAAAAAAATGCATTCTCACAACAGCGATCTTAAAAGTCAAGTGCGGCCGTATCGCGAGAAGCGCAACACAAAACAAGAGTAAATAAAGGGGCGAGTACCTATTCCTGCGTGTCGTCGGCGGCGGGTCGGCGGGCGCCGGGTCCGCCGTGGAGTGAAGTGGTCGGAGCATGCAGAGTAACGCGCAACCCCACTGCAACCACAAACCTCACTTCACTACGTCGAGCCGCTGCCCCCACTTCCCCCCGCTTTCCTCACTACGTGCCACCACATCCACTATCTACACATTTATCACGTACGCCGCACGGCTCGCGTGCGACGTACGCGGGGTCGAGCGACCCCTCGAGTGCCTTGTGCGCTTCATGCAATTTACTACAAAAATCTAGAGCAACGCAACATTTTCCTGCTATTGTTAGCGGGTAGGAGAAAAGTCAATACCTGCACAGAGAATGCTATTTGAATACATTAAAACACTACGGTGCACAAATTGGTTAAATTAAACTGTTAAGGGTTTAAGTGAAACGCTGATGCCCGACGGAACATGGCAACTCCGAGAATTGTTATGTTCCGCTGCGACAAAATCGACGTTAATAAAAAACACTCAAAGGAAAACGCCACTAATATCGTAAATAGCCGTCGGTCTCGAACTGTAGTCATGAATGAATGATCGTTAATAGATTAAGAAGCCAGCCGTTGTCAATAATAGCCTCTAGTTGTGCCGATATATTTCGTTCAGTAAATCAGATCAGAATTTATTTTAAACCTGACGTAGAAATTTCGAAAAAATACAGCCAAAGCGCGTGCTGACGTGCCATGAGTTGTGCACGGGTGAGACCTACGTGAAGCTTTAGGTATCGGCAGCGTTTTCCGGTACTCAAGCGATGCACAGCTACCGAGAAGAATACTCACCGCGCGGCGTCTGACGCGATTTGTTGAACATGGACTCGAACGGCGACTGCATGTCTCGCGAGCCCCAGCCTTCGCGCCTGCACAGACAATGTTGACTTAAGTTAAACCAGATATCCAGATAACCAGATCGGCATCGGCCAAATAGTTCATATGATAAATTGATAATAATTGAGCTCCGAAAATTTAACTTACGTCTCCGATACACTCCGTTTACTTTCCGTATACCTGTGTGTGCTGCATGGAAATGTACCAGGTTTTTAATAAGGTTATTATGTTTATTGTGAGCCTACAGTCTGGACATGCCGTTTTCATCGAATAATTAAGAGATTTTTTTTTCAAATATTTACTTAAAGTTTCACGAAAGCCATAAAAGAATTTCATTTCGTCATATTGTGATATTCAATTAAATAATTGTAGGTAAATAGGGTTGTCGTCTATAATCGTCTACAAATTTAGTATTTCCTATACTCTGATTTTTAATTCCGTAGAATTCTGACAGCTATCACTTTTTGATATGTCAGAGATTATAAACCTTTTTGGCCGAGCACATTTTTCAATTTCAATGCGAGTCTGAACATCTGACTCTATACATACATTTCATTTCTTAGTGAATGTATCCATTTTATTAAGTACGGTGCTCAACATTAAAAGCGTGTTACGTCCCTTTTCATCACAAACAGTAAATACGCACAAGTAAAGATAACATTTTATTTTGTTTGAAAAGGTTTACTAAGGTTTACTAATTCCAGGTCTAGTAGACCTGGAATTAGTAGGCAGTGATGCCAGCTAAAGAATAAAATTAAGTAATTAAAGTTAATTCTATATATTTTTCGTGATATTGAAATATTTTTTATTTTTGTATTTAGAACCTTTTTGTAGGTAAAATATAAAAATATGTAGCATTTTGTTTTATTGCCCTCAAATGGGTCAAATTTGTCTCTATTTCGATGGAGAACTTTTTTAGTAGCAAAACTTATGAAATGTCAGAATTCTACGGAATTAAAAACCAGAGTCTGGTACGAAATAAAAATCTTAGTTTATGCAAAGAGTATAATTTCAGCTTGTGTGCCTGTATTGTATCATCGCATGTAGGCCATTTCATAGATCACATTTGCATTCCACAGTTTTAGTGTGAGGTGGCTTGCTTAAACCGTCGACTAAAGTGAATCGAACTCAGTTATTATGAAAAAGAAATTATTAATTAATATTTGTTTCTTTACTTTAGCGAATCAATTTTACACGAAGTTATATAGTTTATATCTTAATATTTGCAGAGCCAGCAAAATTCAGCTATTGCTATTTTATTGCATTTATATACCATGTATTTGATAACACGATGTACATAACTAATCTAGTTAAAATGTAAATTATATCACTAAGTTAATATAATTCTTTTAGAAATAAAGTAACTTTGAACCGCAAAAGACGATTATAATTTAACATAAAATATCATTTATGTCGTTGCATTCGATTCAATTTAACAACTGTTTAAAGATAATAAGAACACTGACGTAACATTGTAACGACGTTCAGTTTAGAAACGAAATCGTTAGTATAAATGTTGTATTAGTAAAATTACCTTATTATCATTGTTACGTTAATATGAAATCTGCCGTTACGAGGTTAGCTTATTGAATTTTATTGTCAAAAGTGATCTATCGAATCGGCCTTCTTATGTTACCACAAGTATACTCACATGAAATGCCTCCTCGGCAAGTGCGGGCTGCATGCGAAAAATCACGATTAGTAGCTAAATATCACAAAACTTATAAGTAAGCAAAACGTCACCTGCAATTATTATGAAATTAGTGCGTTCAATTGCAATTAGTTCAGGAAAACCTGTCTTATCGGTCAATCCAAAGCTTAATTCGTAAGTTACCTATTGAAGAACGGCGAATGCAGGTTGTTGAAGAGCGAGTGCGGGTGTTGGGAGAAGCCGGGGCCCTCTTCGCCGTTCAACCGCTGAGTTAACGCGCGAACCTGGTGAGGAGCATTGATTGTGCATTATGAGTTTTAACAACACGTCACGAGGTTCTGCAGTGCGCCAGATATGTTTGCCGAAACCTGAGAAGGTCATACCATCATTCGAAGGGTGGCATCACTGATGCATTGTGTTACCCCAATGGTATCCTGAATGTGTTGATTATAAAGAACACGTTTATCTTAAAACATTGGTTTTATGGATTATTATATTGAAATTTGCGGGTTCTTCTTGCCGTATTTAATAAAAGTGCTTTTAGAATAATATAAATACATTTCGGGAGGTCTAACAATTTGTTAGATTCGTATGACTGATTTGGGTTATATAACACACCTTTTAATTTCATTTTTAATATATATTTATTATTATTATTAAATCGATCTTTTAATTCTATTCAACTACTTAAGATATGTAAATATACCTAATTATTAAATGTATCGTGTTACACAATATTTAAACTGTTTTAAATTTGAAAAAAGAGCGCTCACTCGGTGTAACAGCGTGGAGAAGAGGTTTTCAGCTGTCAAGAGATGGAAACCCTCGTCTTCCTCGTCCTCTTCGCCAGAGGACACGGATTCCGCTCGAGCCAAGCGGCTTGATCTGGAATTATAAGCAAAATATTATCAAACTGGTTGTAAGCTAATACCACACCCTTATGGTTCATTGTTCGACATCAGGCCGTTCAGTTGGCTTTTAGCCTTATATAACGTACTAATACCAAATTAATAAAAAATAAATCAGTGGCGCTACAACCTTATTAAGACTGGGCCTCTGATGTCTAAATCTGTGAATCAAATAAGCAAGTTAGTGATCAGCCTTCTGTGCCTGACACACGCCGTCGACTCTTTGTGGGTCGAAGGCAAGCACGGTTTCCTCACGATGTTTTCCTTCACCGTTCGAGCGAATGTTAAATGCGCACATAGAAAGAAAGTCCATTGGTGCTCAGCCGGGGATCGTACCTACGACGTCAGGGATGAGAGTCGCACGCTAAAGCTTCAAAGCCAAATTTGCTCTTTTTACCAAATTAATTCTATTATAACTTAAAAATATCTTATTTTATAACTAAAAAATTATCCCGTCCTTCATTATATTTTTTTAGTTTAACCTCACCTCAATCGATGCATATGTGTGTCATCTTCTTCTTCAGATTCTCCGCCACTTACTAAGCTACTGTAAATTAAAAAATAAGATATATAACTATTCAGCGATACTACTAAAATACACTTTAAATTGAGAAATGAAAAAGAAAATCTACCTGATGCGCCGAGGTGTAAGTCGGGGGGGATGCACCCTAGGCGAAGGCGACGCGTCGGGCTCGAGGCTGCGTTGTCTGGGTGTGACGTACCCCTTGCCCTCCACCGCAATGGGTATAATGAACTCTCGAGCCGACTTCTTTATCGGCTCGCCCGTGCTGGGACTGGGCTCGCCCGTGCCCGTCGATTCCGTTGACGCCAGACGTCTTAAAATAAGGCCAAAATTATTTAACGACTTCGAAGGTACTACTCATATTTGGTCGTAAAAACCGATAGTCGTAACAGCCGATGACGTTGTTGTTAAGAACCTAATACAACAGAATTCAGCCGGGATTTGTGAATTTTGTCAATATAACCGGTTATTGACTTCTATATTTACGTTTTTTTAAATAGTGTACTTTGACCGTTTCATACCTAAGTGGCGTATGCGTCGACCTGGGCGCGGGCTTGTGCGTGGGAACGTGCGCGTTCGTGGACGGAGACGTCGGAGACGTGGGACTGTCCTCCGTCGCCACGCTTATCGGTATTATGCGCTCCACTGACGGGCCCCTGATGAGGAATATCGTTAAATTGACAGTAGTTTATTTAGGATACGATTAACGGTGTTAAATTTGCGTGAAATGATACCTATTGCGGTGATCCTCCACCCGATGGTGTGCCTCCGTTTTGAAGACTTTGGAAGAGGCGGAGGGCGGGGCCGCGGGGGGAGTGGACGGCGGAGACGCCAGCGACGTCACTCCGGCTGACGAAGACCTACCGTAGGGCACGGGAGGCTTGCCTGAAAGAGGTCATTCGTTTATTTTTTTATAAAGGTGAACATTAATTAAGTAAACGGTTGAGGCAAAAATCAAAAGGCCCATGACCCAAACGATTAAACACTCACCCGTCCTGATGGCAGAGGAAATAATGTCTCTTGCGGCGCGGCGTCTGTTCTCTTCTCCCGCCCGTTCTTCTGCCAACTTCGCCATCGAACTTTGGAGACTCCTGATAACGAAATAACATTATAAATATGATGATGAATGTGTAAATAACTCTTGTATTTAGAAAAGGAGTATGTTTGGGTTTTAATAATTAACTAAATTAAGTAGACAAATTTTGTAATTTTTTTAAACAAGTCCAACATTTAGCGAAGTCTCTCGATGCGCGAAGCGCAGTACAATGATATATTTAGCCATTCTCTAAATAATTGATATAATATATTATAAACAATTCATCACCTCCTGGCGTCCTGAAGCAAGACCGCAGGGTCAACTTGTGTGTGGTGAGTGGGTTCGCTCTCAGTCTTCTTCACTCCACCCCGGTTCATTTGCGTTTGAGGCTCTTCGAACGGCACCGACTATTTAACAGTATGCAAAATAAAGTGTCTTTACGAAAAACTGTATAAAACATAACTTTAAAAAGCGATATAGAGTGAAATATCTTATAAATAATCGTGAATTTATCAAAAAAGCTATATTTATATTTTAAAAATTTTGGTGTTGCAGTCTCGTGACACAAAACACACACATATATATATACATACATACTTAGCATTTTTGTAAATAATATGTCTTCGCCTGTTCTAATCCTAATACTGTCGTGGAGTTTAATTTCGTCAAAGAGATGTTGATCAAAATATAATAATTAGCACTTGTTTACAAGCATGAGACGTCAGAGGGACGCCATGAAAAAAAGAAATTAAAAATAACGAGTTTTATAGGTTCCATAGTCACTAATATATAATCTGAAACGGTTCATAAACCTTGTCAAACCATCATCAAGTTATTATAAAAAAAATTATTCGTACACTAATTTTAAGAAATGAAAAGAAAGAAAATTTAAAGTATTTTATCACTTGAGCCCGTAACGTATAAGACAACAACTCACCGGCGACGGCTCAATGCCGATCTGCTGAAGCCTCACCGTCCCGTTGTCCAGAGGCTTGTTCAACTCCCGGTCCTCGCTCTGGGCTTTCGGCTTCGCGATCTTCGACACCACTGAGTACAAATTTATATATCAATAATATGCAACATATATGTAAGGAATCGACTTTTGTTCCAATAAACACGTACCGGGTTTGGTGACGGTCCGTTTGACTTCCGGCGGAGTGGTGAGGGACGCTCGTCTCTCGAACTGCTCCTTGAAGCTGCCCACGTGACCTCCTGAAATAATGTATTCCAATATATTACGGAGCGTTCAAGTGTTACGTAACGAATTTTGGGGGGGGGTCCCTTTTGTACAACGTTACGATGCGGGGCGGGTATTGAATTACGCGTTATTGTTAATATTCTTTTCGACTATCCAGTACTTTACACCACATAATGGTAACTTTTAGTTATAGAGTCACTGGTTGGTCACGAAACGTTTTTACAGAAAAACGTCACGGCGCGTTACATGGGGGGGATCAAAACTCTCCAAAAATTGCGTGACGTACTTGAACGCTAACTTAGATTATAAATTATTTAGTATAATTATCTTGTAGTACGTTATTGTTAACTGAAATAGAACTTATATTAAGAAATAAATGAACCTATAGATAGCTTCTTCGGTTTGACGGGAGCGGAGGCGGGAGCCGGCTGAGAAATGCTCAAGGACGTCAGCTTGTCTGCGGTGGCCGCCACGGATGGCTTGCCGTCTTCCTGCAATTCGTTTTCCTCGTATTAGGCAACGTATACATGAATATCTTGGGAAATAAATTACTTTGCAGAGACAACATACCTTAGATTCGTTCTGCTTCTCCGGTATGTCAACTTTGGAGAGGACTTTCTTAGCTTTAGGCTTTTCTTCTTTTATCTCTTCGTTTAGCGCACGTTTGACCTCTTCGGTGGGCGCTTTGCTCACCTCCACTGCGGCCAGAGTGGGAGATATCGTGATGGTGGCCGATGACTTCAGAGAGTGTTGAGGCATCTGGAAAATGATACAAGTGGTTTTATATACCAGTAAATAATTACAAAACGCATCGATTGACACTTGTGACCGACAAGCAAATTATATACGTTTGTGTCTGGTTCGTGACAACGTTCTCTTTTGAAGTTTGTATATTTTTTTTTAACTTTTTATAGTATTTTTTTTTTTTGGTTAATTCGCATTTACTGTTGATTTGGAAATGCTGATTGTTGTTACTTTGTTAATTTGCATTGCAGCTTTCTTCTTTAAATAAATAGAATATAGCCTTCCTCAATACAAATTTTTCAATTCCAAGCGCAGTTCCATCTCGAGATAGCTCTCAAAATAAAATAACTTTTCCCGTTTTTGCAATATATTCACCATAACTATTACTTTTAAAAGCACTTTTTGACTTACTTCACCACTAGAACCATCTTGCAGCCCCGCAGTGTCTTCATCGGGAACGCAGGCCTCTTCCGGCAGCGCGGGCGCACCGGCTAAGCTTGCAGAACTAAAGAAATTCATCAATAGGTTACACTACATTACAGCAATTTCAAGATTTTATTTTGATAAATAATTAATTTAAGGAATTAACATATATAACTCAAAATAATGGAATTGAAAATAGCAGAATAATGTTAAAATACCTGGCAACCCGTTCCCTCTTCCTCTGCAGGCCAGTGCCGGACATGGCGAGCTCCAGCTTGCGTTTGTTGTCTGCGGCCGCCACTATCGTGCGCGTCGGGGAAGGCTTTATGGCATCCTCGCCGCCCTCTGTAAAAAAAATAATCTTGACAACCAATTCTCATGATTTAACAAATAATTTGACAGCTTGCACCACTATAGCTTTTCACTTTTGCACTATTTGGCCGAGAGCTTTCACAATTCATGATCGTGAATTGAATGAGAAAATGACTTACCGCTTAAAAAGAATAAGAGCAAAACAGATAAAAAGCTAGAGGCAGGATTATTAATGAAAGGCACTTTGGCAGGCTGTGCAGTCTATTTAAAGAAAGTAAATAATACCTGCAACAAGTTCCAATATCCGTTTCTCAGCAGAATTGCTGGGCTCCACTGCCATCGAAGTAGAACTGGTGAGGTCAGTGCAACTCTCAGTTGGACCACCCAGCTCGGCTTGCTGCAAATATTTCAATGTAATCTACCATAAAATGCCTTCAAATAAATCAATACGAATGTCTAATTATTATAACAAATAAATAACATTATCACTGTCAAAAGCAAAAAAGATGAAATCACTAATAACTACTACTACTACCAATTCTTTTATAACTAGTGTTACATAGATTCATTCGTCCATGCGTACACGTGCACGTACGTACCTCTGGAACAACCACGCTATTAGTGTTTGACGCAGCCGCAGGTGCTAAGGACAGCAACAGGTCGAGTCGCACCGGAGTCTCGGCTGCCAAGGCCTCCGCTATCTCCAGACAAGACGCTTCGCAGCCCAGGTTCACCCACCTAAAAATATTACAGAAATTCCTTATTCACCCTATTTGTAAAACGTGGCCTAAAGAGACGTGTTGGTTACCAAATAATACTCTCGGCACCTATTTATAGTCGACGGTTTATAATAAAGTTGAAAACTTATAAAATTTCGAATGTTAGAAAACTAAGAAAAAATTGAGAGACTTGGAATGTTTCTTAGGAGATAAAAAACCTTACGGATGGTCACAGATGTAAACGATGTCCGCTCTCTTCAAAGGGTCCACAGTGAGCATGTCACGGATCAGAGGAGATGCAGCTGGAATATTTAAACGGATTTATTAATTAAAAGTCGGAGGAATAATTTTACCAACAAAACTTTTATAGTTGACATGAAATAAGATTCCGGCCAAACATAGGCAACAATGCAACCTTATTTAAACACAATTATAGAAAATTCATTAAATTAAAAACAAAACTTAAACATTAAGAAATTTTAAGGATTTTAAATAAAAATGTCTTACAAGACGGGTTCTTGGGCTCGTAGTAATCCCCGTTGCTGATCTGACGAACCAGTCTCTTGAAATTGGAGCCATCGAAGGGCATCGCCCCATACACCAGAGTGTACAAGAGTACTCCCAGGGACCAGCAGTCAACCTGAAGGTAAAGAACTTTGTCAGGATATGTTAATGGTTACTAAAATCAACTTTTTTTTCTGTCAGATATTCTGACAGTGAATTGTGTAATTCATTAAAGATTTCGTTGAATGTTAAGAAAGAGTGGCGGAGAGTTTATTGCCAGTTCTTCTCTTCCGTTCTACGCCCTTGATTTGAGAACTGGCAGTAAATGTAAAATTAGGAGCATTTAATGTATATGGAACTTATTCCCCATTTTTGACGTGGAATAAGTGATACATGTATCTTATGTTCCATAATAAACATATACTTCTTTTTTGACGTTCATAAGTGTACATTATCTATATAGGTATGTATATATATATATATATATATATATATATATATATAGTACTGTTACCTACATGAATAAATGATTTTTGACTTTGAATCGAACCTAATCCAATGACACGGCCAGGTTGGATGACAGAATAAAGACTTACTTCGGGTCCGATGTACGGAGTGCCTTTAACGATTTCCGGCGACGCGTACAAAGGAGACCCGCAAAATGTCGCCAGCAGAGACGTCTCTTTGAACACATTGGAAAGACCGAAGTCTGCGATCTGAAAATGGAATAAAAATCTAATGTTCTCTGATATATTGTAGTGTCCCGTGTATTGTAGTAACATTTGATTAGCGGTTTGATAAATCGCAGACTTAATATAAACTATAATCTCCTGTTAACTAATTAGCTGTTAAGTTATTTATAAATACATTTAGTTGTGTACAGGAATTACACCTATAATAAATGTAGAAATCATCGAGTGCAAGCGAAATCGCTTCTTAGCTCTACCCGTTATTTTTTAATAACAGGAGGCAAACGGGCAGAAGGCTCGCAAGTATGGTGCTGCCTTTTAAGCTCAGTTGTGGAACAACAGAGGGTAGAATTTCGTATTTTGCCTCGACATGATATTTATGTAGAATATGAGAAAATCAAATGTGATATTGACAATTAAATACACATTTATTTTGCATACATTTGCAACTTAAACAAGTTAATATAAATTTATTTATGAAATAATATGGGGACTGTACCTTGGCACTACCAGTCTCGTCGAGTAAAACATTCTCTAATTTTAAGTCCCTATGGCAGATTTTATGTATATGGCAATAGTATACAGCGGTCGCGATCTGTCGGAATAACCTGCAAATAACACACTTCCAATGAATTAAAACACAAAATGGCAACTTCAACTACATTGCTTGCAGTAATAAAAATATAAGAGTTTGCGATTAAAGTATGGCGGTTAATTTCTGAAGAATAAAGAGAGACGTATTATGACATTGGAATCTCTCTAAGCAGAAAGAACTTAAGAGCGGGCACTAACCAAAATCACTCAATCATTTACTATAATTTAAATGGTTAACTCTAATTAAAAACAAAATACAATATAAATTCCTTGATACAAAACACAAAGTAACCTCTCTCCTCAATCATGGCGACCATTATGGTGGCAAAATGGGATTACAGCACATTAGTTTGGCCGAGAGCTGTTACTAACGATTTTAATAAATATTGTATATCTTACGAGTTATTTAAATAAACAACATTTGGCGTTTACTTTATTTCTGTTCCGCAAAACACTGTATTGAGTATTCGTCTGATCTTACGCGAATTTTAGGCACACGTTTGTTTCACTAGTCACTAGAGCGGCCGAAGGGAGAAGCGCGTGTGAAATCATGAATTTTGCTAGCCTAATGCGCGCTGATAAAAAGAGAGAAAGAGACTTCTGAAAAAAAGTTACCTCCTGGCTTCGTCCTCTTCTAAAACTTTCTTTTGACTTAGATAATCATACAGTTCACCACCCGAACAGTATTCCATTACTAAAATCATCTTTTCACTATTTTCAAATACTGCAACAAAAAAGAACATAGGTATACGTAAAATCATCACATTACTTACCTATTACGCGCTCGCATTTAATACATTATGTATTTCTATATATAGCCATAAATGTACACATTCATTTTCAAATAATGAAATAATCGGTTATATATGAATAAATAAATAAGTTAATGTGTATATGCTAGCGTGAAATAATGTCAATTCTTAGTTTAAGTGACAACCAAAATTATCTTAATTTTCCTGTTTGTCTCGAGATTTCTAGGGAGACGGAATTTAGTGACGTGTCACACATACAACTTATAACTGTGACAAAAACTGAATGGTTAGAATCACTTCAATCGAATCACACGCATATTAACAAAAAATCATAATCGTGCTTTGTTTCACGTTCCTTACATCAACACCAACTATGCAAAACATTCAGTTTTGTATCCCGCAGCCCGGACATACAGAAAATCCATAGCGCTAAATCACCTGCATCATCAGCACACATACACATCCTCGCGTACATACGCTCACACACCATCCCACAAAAAAACCGAATTATGTATTACATAGTTAAATGTATTTAATATTTTTTATTTATTTTTCCTTTCGTAAATGTTTGAACCTTTTTGTATACATTATATATTCCATCTTTGGCTATATCTTTAGTATAATTGTTTTTTGTTAAATATATCATTTATGTTAGCTGTAGGAAAACTTGAGTACTTACAAGCTACACAAAAGTATTACTATTAAATTTCTTCCAAGCTTATGTTACCATAAATCACCGAAACCTTGACCTGTTTGCTTAGAAATATTGTGAAAATTTATATTCTATTCAAGTCTTAGCAAAAACTAATCTCATCTAAATAAGAGTAAATCCCTTTCGTGTAAATAATTTAGCTTACTTGGAAAATTTATTACGTAAGCAACTCCGTAGTTCTGTAATTTTTATAATTTAGTATAGATGAAGAGTCGCTTTTGACTCTCTCACTCTCTTGATGAAGAAAACTCCGTACCTTCATAAATGTGTACAATATTGGGATGTCTGACCGATGACATAATCTGCACCTCCCGTCGGATTCGCACCAAGTCCGCTTCGGTCTCGATTTTGCATTTCTTTATCGTCTTGATCGCCACTTCCTGTCCAGTCTTCTTGTTTATACCTAATTGGACTTTCCCGTATGTACCTTGGCCTAGCTTTCTTACTATGTCGAATCTGAAACGTGAACGACGTAGAATCACTATGTATCTGAGTAGGAACCGTGAAATCAATAGTAACGATATGTAGACAGAAGAAAGATAGTGTCGTGTTCCCAGAGACCTTCTAAAATATTGAAGTTGGAGAAAACACTAAGTGTGAGATCTATAGTGCGCACTTAGACTTTGCTCTGACTTAACTATCGAGCTAAGACACAGTCGGTATTTATAGAGCAAACTGCGAATCTCTCCCTAGTGTTGGCTTAGCTTAATCTCAAGTCCACGAAATCGACGACTTACCAAAAACTTTGACTATAAGCCTAACAAAAATAATGGCCTAAAATTTTCTTTACCATCATATCTTTAACTGGACTTTTTTATTTTTGTCGGTTTTTAATGAACGGTGTTGCCATTTTGTATCGGAGTTCCATAGACTTTGGGAAAAATAGAATTTGAATTCAAAGAAATTATAAATGATCTTGATAAATACCTATGAAATGCATGAAATAAAATAATTACACATTATTATGGTATTTATTGTTGTTTATTTATATTATTTATGTAATTGTTCAAACCCCATTTTTGAGAAATCTTAAAAATAACTGGTGTGATTTTGTATGTCACCTGGCAGCCCTGGCAATTGGCATATTATAGTGACAACGAAATTCAAACTATAACCTAACCAAAACATTGCGATCCGTTCTACGTAATAAAATTATTGTCATCTTTAAATAATTAATACATTTTCTAAAGGTTACTCGTAAATTTCTAGTTATTGCAATAATAAAATAAATGAATACATAAATAACAATAAATTGAAGATATATGTGTACCGTTTTAGATGTTTAAATATTTGTTATTGTTTACTTTTTTAAAGGATAATAAACAAAGTATGGCATGAAATGAAACATCAATTTGTATTTTGACATTTTCTGTCTTAGCTTGGGCTTAGCTTAATCTCACCGTTAAAATGTCTATAAATACGAAATCATAGTTTAACCTTAGTGTACACTAAGCAAAGTTTTTCGTAAGGTAAGTCTAAGCAAAGTCCAAGTGCGCACTATAGATCTCACACTAAGTGTGTACAGTCGACTCTCGATTATTTGAAACTCTAGGGATCCAAGTTACCGAGAGTTCAAAATATCAAGTGTTTAAATAACTCAAGTAAATAGGAGTTTGATTAAAATTCGTGATTTAATATTTCTATATTATAATTATGTATTAAAAATTAAAGGGCAGTGTTGGCCTAAGGGCTTCAGCGTGCGACTCTCTTGTTAAACCGTAAATTCTACTGTTAATTATTTTACGTAAATATTTAGGAGTGTAATATATCTTCGTTATTGTTATAATTCTCTTTAACAATAGCTGTTGGTGAATATTTTTTGATGTTCACAAACAAGCCACAACAATAAACATTATGAGCACAATGACCTTTTGTAACGCGACATGTCGTCATTTATTTTAAAATTCATAAATATCGTATTTTTACATTTATTGAATATTGTTATCTCTTTAACTAACGACGAAATGGCACGGACCTGTCGTTAGGGCTGGTAAAGCCTTCCAATTGTTGAACAAATTGGACGTTCGATAATACCCTCTTTCGACTGACATACAAAATTTGAACACAAGTAATGAAAATCTGGATCTAAGTCTAAATTATAAAACAATCCCATTCTTAAAAGTTCCCTTAGATATTTTTACTTTCTTGTTACTTCGAAAGTCAATCAATTGAGTTCACATTTTAATCATTATATTATCTCATACATACTTTCATTAATTAGTATAATGTCATTTAAACACATGGGTGAAAAGTAGGATTTTTTTGACAAATATACGATTAAAATTTTTATAACAATTGGTCCATACATGTCACGTTTCAATAATGCTTCTACACAATAGATTTATCATATACACTCTCTTTTACAATTGAACAATACGAACTAATAAAGACAAACATCTTTTATTTTTTCTACCTTGAAATACCGATTGCTTTGACTGGACACCGTCCAACCGTCAAGGCCACGAATGAAAATCTAAACTAGATACAGGTAACATCAATAGTTTTAAAATCTATGTATATCAATTTATCCCATATCAAGTAAACTTTGAATTATTTGCACCGTAATCAAATTGAATAAATGTCTAAACTATATTTTGATAAAGTAAAACCCTTTACCAAACAGATTACGATAATAACAGAAATTGCTATTAAAATCAAACATCAATAAAACGTGACGTCACCAACAACCTTTACACCCACATAGTTCCGAAGAGCTGAGCGTAGGAGCATAAATCTATACCCAAAATGCGGTCACCGGCTGCGCCTTACAACAGCATATTCAATATTAATTTCAACCCAATCCTTATTACTGTTAAGCGCATCGAAAATAACCCCGTAGGGTAACTGTACTTCTATGAGCTTGACTAAGGGCCAGTTTTTTGATCCGTAGTAAAAAATGGTTTTACCATTTGTTACATTAACTATAGTTAAATGAATAACCATTGGTAAAATCGTAAATGCGTTTTTCAATGCCTTTTTAACTATAGTTAAAGTTAACAATTTGTCAATTTGTTGCCAGTGCAATGAGCAATGACATCCCAAAAAATGTGGTTCTTTTTTGTGGGGATCATTTATTTTGTATGACAACACTAGACTATTGAGTGAATGAAATCCATTTTTGCCATCTTCATTCGTTATTTGCGCTTTGAAGAGTTTGAAGTGTCAAATTAATCTAAATAACACGATATAAATAAAGTTGTTTTTCTGTGATTTAATACGGTTTACATTTTTACGATACTTAAATATATAAATAACGATGTCCGCAAACAGCCAACGGTCAAATAAGTAAGTTCAAACATATTTTCGTGTTATTTATTCCGGTTTATCTTGTGTTTCGTAATAGAAAGTAATACATTTATGTTTTGTTAAAGGGACCATACTGCTAACTTCGCCAAAAAAAAAACTGCCAAACTGGTGATGCTTCTCAAGGATTACACAGTCGTAACCTGCAAACAACTGATCACTGCAGCAATCTACAAAAAGTGCAGCTTGGAAATCTCTGTGACGTTTTCAACTCAATGGGTCTAGACACCGAAGTGTTAAATTTAATATACATTTAATGAAGGTGTAGGCACATTTTATATTTATTCTTGTATAGCTGTGTCCTACAACAAAAGGAAAAAATCTTTTAACCCTTTGGAAACAAGGAAGCGGATTATGATCCACACGGATAAAAAAAAATTGAGTTTAGAAACAAAGACAAATAAAGAGGATGATTTGTTCAATTATGCTTAGGAAGAGCATCAAAAACATTTGCTGCACCAATAGAGGCCCACGGCCCACCAAAAATTCATACTGCATAAAGAGGAGGTGCACCAAAAAGTGATGCAGCAGATGGAAGAAAGGCACAATAAATATATGTAGCAGCAAAAAGAGTTGCATCAAATTGAGGTGAAATGCAAGAAGAAACAATTAGAAAATATTTAATTGCTACTTTAGGGTTTCATGTAAGTTTTGTAATGTTTTTTTAATAAAAATGGTTTGTATTTAAGTTATAATTAAACAGTTTATTAATCAAGTCAAATGTTTTATTTATAAATTCTTGTAATAAAGTAGATAGATGCTAACTCACAAATGTAATAAAAGCCCTAAAAGAATATCATAGGTCCTAACTAATGTGTAGCTGTAGTTTTTAGTATAAGTACATACTTGTATGTACTTATAATAATTATAAGTTAATATTATTAGTAATATATAAATAATATTAACTCTAATTCATTATGTATTCTATGCCTATAATATTAACTTATAATAATTATAAGTTAATATTATAGGCAATAAAACACATAATGAATTAGTAATATACTTAATTATATACTGCTGCGGTTCTGTAGCTAGTAATGAAACAAAATAGGTTTGTATGAGCTGCTGTCTATATATACTCTTGTTCTTGTATTTTATTTAATTATAATAATTATAAGTTAATATTATAAGCAATAAAACACATAATGAATTAGTAATATACTTAATTATATACTGCTGCGGTTCTGTAGTTAGTAATGAAGCAAAAATAGGTTGGTATGAGCTGCTGTCTATATATACTCTTGTTCATTGGCAGTTTAAGATCATTCCCAATTTCAGTAACAATCAGAGCACTGTTCCCTTCGATAGGGGTAACAGTGACAAAAATCTACATCATCCCAGGTTTCTAATGGCGGATGACATTGCCTAAATATTTTTGGTCACTCATTAACACATTCTCATATAATATTATCGTCTTCTTCATCGTCTCATTAATTAAAGTATCTCAATATGTTTAAATTCATCATTAGATAGTAATAAACGTATTTATCATAGTTTTGATTTCTGTGACAAACAGCTGTTAGTATATAAATTACCAGCGGCCATCTTTTTAACCCTCCGATACTGAGTAGTTAACTTTTTTTGACTAATGGTTAGATATTTTACCATTGGATGCTCTTACCACGGATCAAAAAACGCATTTTGCTGATATTTAACTAATAGTAACGATTTTTTACCAATAGTTGAGTTAACTACGGATCAAAAAACCGGCCCTAAGTATTAACCGACAAAATCTTGTTCAACATTTTTGACGTTTACTAATTTCTGAATCTCGCACCTGTTACGATTAATACAAGTACTTCAATTATTTAAATACTATCCTAATTATTAATTGACTGTCATTCGCCAGACACAAAAAAGCCATTTTTAATTTCAGTAATTTTAAATATCTATTCGTAATTGCTAATTAGTCCTAAACCATAATGCAACTCATTGCAAAATTTTAAGTTTATCTTCTTATACGAGACAAGGCTGTACATTTTGTTCACTTACGCTTTCTTAGTTTTATAAGCGTGACGATTGCCTAAATCGTCGGAGTTACGCCCCGAGAGTATAGCCAGACGTAGGCACTTCGACTCCTTCGACTGTTACATTGCATTCATTCGTTACACAACAATTAACATTTCATTATTTCGCTTATATGAACGATAGACGTTGTACGCGAGTGGTTAATGTAGAGTAAAAATGAAATCCTCCATTATTTAAAGCACCCCGATGACCCAGGAACCGTACACTACTCCTCTCATGAAATAAGATACTTTATATTAGACGTATATAGAAGACAGACTACAACAATATTACGCATTAATTATATTAATTTAATGTAAGTACACGTAATCCACTTGCCATGTATGAGCGTATAATAAAATAGCTAATAAGTCTTTGATAAGGCCTTTGAGGTTGAAGCCTTCCAATCACTGCGTAAGGCATTGAGATAAGATTATTTATTACATCTATAAGTTAAAAGGTTAGTTAATTTTATACTTTTATCGAAGAAAGTAACGTCACTTGGGTTTATTTTGAAATATAATCTAAGTCATAATATTTAAAAAAGGTCAAAAGAATCCGTTGAAAAATGAAAGAAAACAGAAGCTATAAGTTCAGAAGGTTTTGTCTATCTGGTAGATTTGAGCAAAAAAGTAGTGAGACATATCGAGAGCGGCCTTATTCGAATCAAGGATTTCTCAGTCATTGCCGGCGTCGAAAGTTGATTGTACGTATAAAATAACTGCGACTACGTCTACAGCAGATGGCTGTTATCAGATTACAAACATTGTTTTTTCAAAACATAAAAAAGTAAAGGATGTATCTAATTAATTTAAAAGCGAATGAAAACTAAAACCTTACAAAGTAAATAAGATCTTCGTACTTTTTAGTCTTATTAATATATATCAGAACAATTGCCTAGTCATTACAGCTTGGGTAAGATTTATAGTCGAGTCTTAGCACTAATTCTATTCAAACTCTATCAAATAAAAAATAAACCAGTGGCTCTGTTTATCTCGGTAAATCTGTTTCATGATCATTTGTCAATCTAATAGGCAAGTAAGTGTGATCAGCCTCCTGTGCCTGACACACGCCGAGGACTTTTTGGGTCTAAGGCAAGCCGGTTTCCTCACGATGTTTTCCTTCACCGTTCGAGCGAATGTTAAATGTGCAGACAATTCATTGGTGCACAGCCGGGGATCGGACCTACGACATCAGGGATGAGAGTCGCACACTGAAGCCACTAGGCCAAAACTGCTCTATTAAACTCTTTTTTCCCTTTGTGCGTATTTACCTCTGTTTCAATCGTAGCCGATGGTCGTGCAGCCTGACGTCGCCAGTGTTCTCAATGCCGTCCATTATGTTGGCCGTACGTTTATTCTCGCCCACCACCATTTTGTCTGGAATCAATAAATCACATTAATAAATTATACACTATATTAAGTATTTATACACAACACTTATTCTACACATCTGTTTACTCCTTGAAGTAGTGGAATGTATAATATGCGAGCTAGACCCGGTAACCAAAATGTACATTGATTGCGTGTAAACAGGAAAACCCATTTATTATTACAATAAAATATGTTACTATGGCCTAAGTCATTTAATAGTGTAGTTGTGTTTTGCAATGTTATTTATGCTACCAAAAATGAGACGGACTACGAACAAACAAACAAACTCATTATATTATTAGGATAGTTATATTGATATCAAATTTAAAAGTTTAACACTATAGCGAACAGCAGCTTGATAATGTGTGATACTAAGATATATATTTAGTAGTAGTACGTAAAACATGCAAGCAAACAAATTTTATTTTCTACGGGTTTCAAAATTATAAGTCATAAAAAGTGAACAAAATATCCTGACAACGCCCACGAGCTAACGTTGACAAAAATACTCGCCGCGTAAGCTCACTTTCTCAATGATGCAAACTTTTCGGTAATTCTGTACAATACCGAGAGATCGTTACTGCACTTCTAAGAAACACTTTGACCAATTAAAATCAAGGTTTCTTATTTGTGTTATTTGATTTTCCTCAAAAACTATATTGTGAACATGGAAGCAAGCTATTTCAAAACACCAAATCTAAATCGATTATAATTAAAAAAAAAACCCTAATTGCTTTAGCTGGATTCTAAAAATTGTATGCTAAATATACTATTCTATCAAACCATATTTGAGTAACGTATTGGACGGTAATATTAGTGTAACAACTCCCAAGTAATTTATTTTATATAGAGAATTGAGAAATTAGACAAGAACGGAATTTAATTCACAAAATATATGAATAAAAACTATGTGTGGGAAAACTATGCATAGTTTCTTATAGAATTGAGGCAAAAGGACACACACAAAACGTACTATAAGAGTTAGGAAATAATTAGTTTAAAACACTTTAAGAATAGACCCCTGTTGTTCTGCGCTAGCTTTTGTCGCTTCAAACTTGTCAACACAAGACTTTAAAATGAAGATTTAAAAGCCTTGCTCACTTTTCATGAAAATAAGGGATTTCACAGCCTTGGTTCTTTTCATATCCATTTTAATAAACATAAAAACCATTACTATATTTATATTTAAAGTTGCAAACAAGCTATCGCTTATGTCAATTAGATTACTGCCCACAGGGACACCAACTAATTTAGTTTATTACGACCACTCTTTGAAATTGTTAATATTCCTATTTTTGTTATATTTTTGAAGTACTAAACTGAACTACTTACTGCTAACACATGATAATAGATATATATATCATTACAGTAGTTAAGTATTATTAATAAACGTCACGTACTGCAATCAAATTCGAATTTAATACTACTTCGGGAAGATTGAAAAGCTAGTTTGAAACAAAAAATTGCAAAAACTATTTTATTTTTTATCTATAGCTAAGAAACTTTGCAAAATTAGGAATTTCATAAATAGTTAAACGTCGAACAGAATGTCGCGTAATGCATATTTTACTATATTATCAAGTTTTAAAAATGAAAAATAATTGGTAATAATATGTAAGAGCTTAGAGCTGTGGAAATACGTGTCGCTGAAATAGAACAGATGAGTTCGAGACAGTCGTACACCACCGCCCACTCGCCTTAAAACGAGGCATTACAATTAACATAGAAACATCGCATGGAACAAAAGATAAATCAAACACGAAGCTTGATATTTCAAAAAACAATCGATGCCAAAAAAACTTTTGAAGTTCTACTTCACGTTTAAGAAAATCAAAAAATATAACAAGTTTATTGTTTTAATAATAATTACAACTAATAATTGAATGTAATTAAATATCTAGTAAATTATTAAAATAAATAAATCAGTGGCGCTACAACCTCTTAAGGTCTTGGCCTCAGATTTCTGAATCTGTTTCATGATCAATTTTTTAAATCTAATAGGCAAGTAGGTGATCAGCCTCCAGTGCCACGCCGTCGACTTTTTGGGTCTAAGACATGTCGGTTTCCTCACGTTGTTTTCCTTCACCGTTCGAGCAAATGTTAAATGCGCACGTAGAAATAAAGTCCATTGGTGCACAGCCGGGGTTCGAACCTACAAGCTTAGGTATGAGAGTCGCACGCTGAAGCCACTAGGCCAACACTGCTGCTATTTTAAAACCAGCCAGCGTTATCTGTTTCTAATTATTGTTGGAGATATTGAATCCTGCCAATTATTAAGTTCATTCCTGGAGTGATTATTGTTGTCTTACTTAGACTAACTACTTAGTACCTGTATTCATCTTCAATCAAACTAAACCTGGTTCAGCCTTACGGATTTAAAATTAGCTATCGGTGTTGTTTACATTATGTTGGGCACAATTCAGTCCGCGCGTGGTAAGTGTCCATTAAAACAGTGCGGAACCGGAACGGACTACTTTACACGTGATACATAATAATAGAGACATCGTCGTCATTATCAAGTGGAAAACAACAATTATAAAGAAATTTCACTCTTAAAATGTATGTGTTTAGCTGAAACATAGTTTCATAACATTTTTATTTGTCTAACTACACACCTCAGTGCAAATTTTGTGTTATCGGCTCTTCTTTATTAAAAAAAAACGTATATATAATGAAAATTATAATTAAAGAGAGCAAAGTCATACTACAAACTACATATATACCGTTTGTATATCTAATTAAAAGTACATACATACGTACATAGAATCTGTAAAAAATATTCCTTTTAGAATTACCGACAGCATAATAGAAATATTTTTAGGTATAAAATAAAAATTGTTATGTAAGCAATAATCCTTCCATCCACTCTGGTAGTTTACAATTAGTATGCTTTTATAAATACAACAACCATTTTTAAACCGTGTCACAGTGGACGCGTCATGAATTATACAATTATTTTTTTCTTCAACACTGCTATTTCCGTCTTCGGTCTCTTTAAAGTTTTAGAACACTTTAAAATAATTTTACAAAAGGTGAAGCCACTTTATAAAGTACTTTACTAGTAACAAGCACTCAGTGCGAACAATTATCCAAGAAGAAATAGAACAAACCCAACGTAATGAATAAAACATATCTTAACATAATTTGAAGCTTCAGGCTTCACAAACTTTACGAAAGTTGTCGTCAATTATTCTACACAAATATTTCAGTTTTGGCTACAACGTATTGACTCTCCATACAGTTTGTATAGTTTACACACGTATTTCATTCGAACGATGCATGTTTGTGCTAACGTTTAGTTCAAAATACGCCCACAGGCCACAGCACGCTTTTTAATTTTCTTGATTTTATATATTGTTCACGCTAAGTCCACGGGACACAGGACTGAGTTTCTATTAAAGAAATAAAACGATCATAGAAATACATATACAATGTCGGTTGTCTTCCAAGTATAGCATCAGTAATAAAACGAAATGTTTTAAAGCGTAACTAGGACGCTTGGTAAACCACGCATTAGATTTTACATAAAATGTTTTCGCTGCGATGTAGAATATCATTATTATATTCTGTGTTTTCCCTGTTATAATATCGGAATGACTGATATTATCCTGTTACATGAATAATTCAGGCAAGGTCACGAAGTACCAAAAGTACTCGACAAAATAAAATTTTTGCCTACTTCGGCTAAAGCTTATAGATCAGTTAGAATAAAATGGTCTTTACAGCGCACCTACGTAACGTGGTAAGGGCGTCAATGTTTATTGGGCTAGCTGATGGCATTGGCGTTGCATGAACGGTCACGTCCAGAAAAATGCGGAGCAAGTAGCCAATTAACATGCGGCATCGTGAGGCCGGCGTCTCGGCGCCGCTATAAATATCCACCAAACACTGCCACAGCCGCAACGCCGCCGTAACGTCGAAAATGCAAAACATAAATCAGGGTATCCATCAGGGTGACATCACGAACTGATACAATGGCTCGTTAAATTTTAATATCGATATGCGAAATTGGATTCTACCAGACATTAGCATGGATTTCGTGTTCGCCGTTTAACATCATTATTATAGAGAATATTTCAGCAACGTGTAACTGTTTGGAATGTAGGTGAATACGTAAATCATCAGGTCAGTGAGTTAGGTCGCATCCCGGAAGCACAAGTGGTCTGTGAAGCGTCATCAGAGGTGCGCGAGATGCCGCTAGTGATCGCGCTATTTTTGTCTAGTCACCAGTTGAATAACCTCGATCAACTATTCGCACTTACTTCGCCTACTATACCTTCTACATAAATCTTCCTATATAATTAATTTATTGTGGATGGCTTACAGATACTACTGGGTAGTGGGTACCTATTAACGACTTGTTTACCCGCAAAGATTATTAAATATATTTTATAAAAACTCGTATTATAAATATATATTATATACTATTACATGCCTACGGCAGCGTTATATTTAATAAAAGTGAATGTTTTCTGTTATTAACACATGATTAACAGACACAGCCGAGTGGTCACGCATAATTTAACTTACATTACGTTTAGGCATGCATGTTTTGTCATAAAAGTTTATAATTTGGCAAGAGTCTACAACATGGGCCGATGGATGTAACAAAAATAGAGTACATAATTCCATGCCACTGACTCAAAAGCTTTAGCGTAAATCATTACACTATTACGCTATTTATTAGGAATACAAATGGTAATAAAGATACAGAATTTGGCTACAAAAATTCAAATTACAGCAATATTGGGTGTATTGAATTCCATTTTATTAATCCCGTGACGATTCTGCATACATTGAAAACAGGCCAGATCAACAAGTTCATATTTAATGAAAATGTTTGTACATTGTATAATACAAACATTTTGTATAATTTCTCTTAAAGGATCCAAAAAATGCTTCTTCATCTTGCGTTGCATAACTTTAACTAAAAGCAGGCCAACTCAATGTTTGTAAATTAGGTTTATACCAAAACTTTGTTCTGTGTCCATTTATGTTTAGACAAACTAGTGAAAAATACTTTATAGAATATTGAACCGACACGTGCTTAGACATTCAAGTTTTGTCACAATGTTTATCTTCAACATATGAGTTTAAATTTTGCACAAAGAAAGAAACACTGTGTGTAGCCGTCACATGGTGGCACGTTAACCTAATGCCGGCTGCTCAGATTTGAGAGCATTATAACAACTAAACTAACAAACTAGCTCAACAACATCTGACATGTGGAGTCAATATATATTCAATCAGTAAGATGGTAGTTTGGAGATACGTTTACAATTTTTAAACCAATCATCATAATAATGTTCATTTTGGTCCCATTATGATATTTAGCATATTCATTGAACCACGATAATTGTCAGCCTATTTTATAAAATCTCACAAAATGTATATGTATATACTGTGAGATACTACCATTGTCTGGTAAGTAGATTAACAGTGAACAGTTGTAATGCAAATAATATGAATGTTATAGTCATTAATATTTAAGTGTTTAAAACAATTTCCCTATCATAATAATTGTCATCAAGCATACTCTTGAGATGACAGACATAAAGCACTTTGCCAAGAACCAGTCTGATGACACTTATCATTATATTTTATCTTCAATTAAATTTATTAGATTTCATTTGAAATGTCTGTCTTGATCCTTAGAACCTGCAGTAAAGTAATAATACTTGTAAGAAATAATATTAATAAAAATGTCTGAGAAGTTATGGATTTTCTTAAAAGTTTAAATTTATAAAAACCTTTATCCATCATTTCAAATAAAAACATTCAAGCTTTGTAAATGACAATAAAATATTGATACAAATTATGTAGACAAGTCTAAATAAGTATAATTCAGTAAAATCTTAATTTGTATAAAAGTATAACTAATAAAAATATCTATTTATAAACCTAAATTTTAATAGTAAACAATTAAAAGATAAAATGATTTTCTTCACAATCGGAATAATTATGAA
Source organism: Pieris macdunnoughi (assembly GCA_905332375.1). NCBI lineage: Eukaryota > Metazoa > Arthropoda > Insecta > Lepidoptera > Pieridae > Pieris > Pieris macdunnoughi. The sequence continues at coordinate 333,169 of CAJOBZ010000004.1, read as the reverse complement.
AATATGCAAAAACTGAAAATACCAATTGTTCCTGTTGTATTTAGAATTAACATACATAAGTTTATATTCAAGGTCAGTGATTGTTTTGAGGTAACTTTTCTAACATAATTCAGTTTGTTATCTATTTTAAATAAGATTCCTATCATAATGAAATTACAAAATGTGTGTAAAATAATAACTAACCGGTATCCATTTACTAAAATGTAGCATATAAATGATTAAATTGTACTGGTATATTATAAGTATTAGATAGACAAAGTAAAATCAAGTTTTTAATTATCAAAATAAAAATAGTACAAACTTCAAAACATATTATGCATATTAAACATTGTATCCTTTTAGTATGAGTAACAAGGAAAATAATTAAATAGATTGTATAAGCTTTTTTCTCCACAGATTTTGTACTGATTAATATGTTTAGATGAATCAGTATTCAATACTCTACAAGTTTACTTAAAAGCAGTTGTACTAGTTACACTATGCTAGTGCTGATGTCATGAAACTAAGGCTACACTTCGAGAAAATAATGATAGGTACTGTACCATGCCTAATCGCAAGGTACGAAAAGTTCACCAACCTTTAAGATTATCTGACTAAAAGTAAACGAAAGTGCGATTTTGAAATCTACTTCCATTTTCAGCAAGGATATTTTAAATTTAATGAAATATATGAGAAATAATACATCTACAAGGAATATTTTTAGCGTAGGAGGATTAAATACCTTTTTTTGTGTAATCCAATATCCTAAGAAAGCAGAGAGTTGTCCAATTTACACACCAGTATCACTGTCAATAATGTAAAATTCACTATCACATAGAAACACTACACAATATTTCACATATTATTGTTAAATTTTGTGAAAATATCACATAATGCGCCATTTTCACATTAAATCCGATGGACAGCCGTCGACACTCGCTGCCATCTTTTTTGTCAAATATCTAAATTCTAAAAACTAAATATAGCGCTCCATACGAACTCTGGTGTTATTTTTAGAAATTAAAAAGATGTGTCAGTATAATGGATACTAGTGCCATCTACATAAACATGGTTCCAGTCACACTGTGCTAATAGAGGGCGCTTGAAATAGTAAACGCAAACCAGAATGTATATTGTACACAATATATTATAATATGTAGGTGGCAGTATAAGTAACTAACCAAATTTTAAATTGATATTTTTTTATTTATCTAATAAGAAACTAAATAAGTGAAATAAAGTACTTATTATAAAAATATACCTAAGACTCAAAGAGTACAATTATAGATCAGGAAACTGATTAGGCCGAAAAACTGATTAGACAAAAAAATCACAATCAAATCTTGTGTTTTGGGATTCATACATAGCCCTTAAAGGAATTCGATTCGTTGTAGATTTCTGTGAAATTTATTAAGAAATGTGACATCTTAACTAACGACTTACGTAGTCGTTATTTAAGATGTCTTATTGGAAATAAACTTTATGCATTCATTTTATAATAAGCTACTAAGAAAGTATTTTTGCTGAACTTCTGTACGACCAGGAACTGTATTACAGAACAAGAACACGACTCCAAAAATGGGTATAAATGATTATTGCTTTTAAATTTTTGGTTACAGACAACAATCTGAATGACCAAATATACCTACGTAATAGATGCGTCACATTCGTTTGCGCCTCTTGTTAACGATCGGAGAAAGTGCTTGTGCAATGATGCAAACCGCGACGCTGACGCCCTACTGTTAATATAAGACTTCGATATACTGCACTTTTGTTTTCAAGGACCTATCTTTATAAACAAAACTTTTATTAGTTTCGGTCTCACTGCAATGCGAAATTAGTTTAAACGCCTAGTTAAAACTTCAAGACTAAAACACCCCTAATAGTAGGATCTCTTCCATTCCATATTATTATTACATAACTATTTACTAAACGTAATTGTAAAAATACTTTGAACATAATCTACATATTATACAACAAAGATCAAAGTGGTCAGCTGTGCATAATAACATATTAGATAAATGAAACGCATAACATATACAAATAAACAATGCAATAAAAGGTTCTAATCATTTGCTGGCATAATCGATGTTACGTGGATGAAACGGAAAGAGGAAGTTATGTCCACGTTAACATCGGCCAAAATACAACCAGAGCACTGATGTAACTGTGTGGGGAAACCACATTTCTCTTGGCGGAGTTTCTCTATGCGCCCGCGCAGTTAACGCCGTGCCGTTCAGCTACGCGTATGCTTTGGCCCCGTTCAAGCAAAAGTTCAATACGACGTGTGTTCCTATGTGCCTGTGTTTTGATTATATGTTACATTTGTGATAGGTGGATAAATATTTTGGGTCAGCCAGCCGTGTCCGACTAACTGTAAGGTTTGTCTAATTAATATTCTCATACTTAGACCTTACGTGATATAAGCGCATATGTTTTCTGTGGCATTGGCTGTTCTGCTTAAGAATTGATGATAATATTTTCGCTTTGCTAAGTATATTGAACATTTTATAGTTAAAATAAATTATCAATATTTTACTAAGGCTTAAAGACCTAATTAGCAACACAACATCAGGAACAAGCTTTTTAACAACTCGTTGAACTTATGTTGAAGTGAAATTTAGTATCCGAGTAATATGTACATTTAAACAGCTTTATTGTGAAATTTATATTCAATAAACTTTGAAATGCGAATCATCATCACTATAATAAACAAACAAGCGAATCGATAAAAATTAAGTTTTACCATTAAATATGTATAATAGGTCAAAGACTGTATTGTGTTGGAGTTGTAGAAGTATCTGCGAACGTTAAAATCAAAACTACTTAACCGGTCTTCGTGCATTTGTCATATGATATGGAGTGCATATTCTTAAGGAACTATTTGTTCTTCCACAATCAATACAATGAATGCATTTGTTTCTATATGGCACAGAGCTAATTCGTTTAAAGAGAAATATATACTATGTACTTCTTTTGAAGAATAACTCCTTTCTTACGGTGCATTATAAAACAAGCAATTGCTTGTAAACAACCTTCGAATGTCTTCCTGCATCTGCTATTTATTAATAATTTAAGCAGAAATTCCGACAAATTGCTAACATGCAACGCGTTTCCCGGTTTTTCTTCAAATTTCCTTCGAACAATGGATTGCAACAAGTTTGTACAAAAAAGGTTGCATACGCAACTTATTGTTGGCGCTCGGTGAATGTCGATAGCTGTGAGGAAACAATGCGTGAAGTGGTATATCAATTAGGTTGCTTACGAAAGTGCCTTACTGGATAACGGTATGGATTTATGGAATCCTTAGGTATCTTTATCCATCGTGTTGATGTATAATCAAGACTCTTTCAGACCGTATATCTTTTACTTGGGGGCATTATTTATACAAATGCTGGAATAAAAATATATGAATTGACACAACATAAACTTAAATGTATTATATTATGTACTTAACTTGGCGTTTCGTGTGTTTGACAGCAGTTGCCGTCTGCAAGAAATGCTTTAATATCCGGTAAAGATGTTTTATATTTTAATAAGTAGCTTTTCACGTAAACAAAATGTATTATTATGACAGAAGGCTCTTAATTAAAATTAGTTTTGAGCCATATATACAAAAATTAAAATTAAAATGAAAACGCGTTGAACTCTAATATACGGAGAATGTAATAACTAATATTGTAATCATTGCCCCAATTACCTTATTAAGTGCTAGTTAAGTTAGTATATTTAATAGTAACTGAAAATATCTAATATTTGTCTTTGAGTTACATAAACATTAGCACTCTTGAAAATTATTATTTATATATTCAATGTGTGTACATAACTTTGAAGTTAGCACTAAGCACGTGCAGTGCTCCTACTTTCACCTTAATACCGCCTATTTAGGATTTTAGTTGCCCATGTCTTCCATGATTTTTACTCCAGGAAAACAATCTTGATTTGTTAATATATTTGGTTCATTAAATATATTACTGAGAAATTTAAATTTATTCAAGTGAAGCTACATGGGAAGTCTGAAGCTTATTTTAAATGTTATATAATCTGTATCCAGCTTTTACTTGGTCTAAGGATATTCCTTATTAGATTTAACATCTGATTTATTATTCTTTGTAGACTCTAGTGTAGAATATCTTATAGCTACATAATTTATTTGATCAGAATTGCGATTAATTGAAAACTATTAGGATTATTGTTTTGATGCTCTTTCTGATTTAAAATTAGTTATATTGTTAACTATAATAATAATTAAATAATTACATCGCATTGTGTTAAATTACTCGCTTTTAACACAAATGTGTTTTAAAGACATTCACAATAATTTTGTAATAAAATCCATAAGTAAATATTTTAATGTTTTGCGTAGTTCCCAGATAGCTGTTCACCTTGGCGACGCATTTTTTTACCTTACAATATTTAGTATTGAATTGTTGCCTGTTTGTCATTGACCCTCTAAACTCTTTAGCCTTCATCATTAATCTCTATGAATAGCACAAATTATTTGCTCTAAACCAACAATAACGTAATCAAAAATAGAATAGTACCAGGTCAAAAACAGAAAAAACTTATCTTAACTTATCTATGCAAATTGGGAATCTATTGTTCTACTATAAAAAAACAATATTTCACAAACGGCCTTCGTGATGAACTCAGCTTTGAACTTTCAAATTGAAGCAAGATAATACCATGAAGCGAAGTGAAAGTCGCACTTCTCCGTCATGCATCATTGTGTTGTTAGAAATTAGACGATCCCATAGTAAAACGTCTATAATTTTCTAATTATTATTTTATCGCTTTCATTACATATTCTATAGGAAATATATACAAGCTTTAACAGTAAATGCATTATTTCTGCAAAAGAAATATTTTAATTCATCTTTTGTGTTTAAATTTTAATTGCAGAAAATTCGTTATCAAAACCGTTTCGACATACTCATAAAACTAGGTAAATAGTTTATAAAATTTAACTAAAGTAGTTCAACTGATTACATTTGGCTAGCCATGAGGTCATCGCGCGTTATAACATGATGAGTCCATCCGCAATTTACCCTTGATTTAGAGCTCGGGTTGGATAATGAAACACAGTAGCCACAGTATATTAGACGAAACCAAAAAAAAATGGAGAGCCTCTGTAATTTCTTACAAACTCTTTTGCGAAATAACACTAAATAATATTGATTATGCTATCGTGAAATCGCAATGCTCAGGCAATGCTTAATACCTTTATGTGATGCATAAGCGATTACGGAGGGCGTAATATGTATGTAATGTTAAAAGGAAGTCCTTTTAACATTACATATACCTTAACGGTACGATCTTATGATAGGGTACACCTATTACCAAATATCAAGGAGGACAAAATGCGTGTCTTTATGAAAAATTCGTTGAAATTTGTGATTTGTCGGATTTTACAGTTCAAACCCATAAAATTAGTGTTTATTTTAGAAATGATATTCAATAAATATGCAAAATATAAAACCTTTCTCCCGTCGAAATTATATACTCATTAACTAAAATAAATCTTTTTTAATCACAATGTTCAACGGACACATTAAGATAATAATATCCGCAAGTAATCGTACGCTATAAACCTATTTAAAATGTATTTATTGATGGTATGCGGAAAAGCAATCCGTTAGGTATGATCAGATTTAAATCCAATCGGAAATATATCAATTTCATAGGATCCGCCTCCGAGCATCGTCGAGCCATGAAATTAAGGTCGAACCTTCGCGTTCGGGTCACTGACGATCATGACCGACATGTTTGATTGCAAATAATGTTGATCCAATCAAACTCATCATTACTCTGCTCACGATAGAACATTCAATTAATGGTGATTGCTTTCATCGGTGGGTATAATTGAAATCTAAACCCGATTTCTGAATGCAAAGCATGCAGAGCTTTCATATACCTACCTACAACCTAAATTGAGCTAAACTTGAAAGCATAACACTGGTTGATTCATTTACAACAATAAATGAAATCAGTGAACAGATACTAGAATATTCATCATGTTCTCTAGTATTGAATATATCACTATATCCTTGTAGTATATACATTTATATTTAACGCTTGTTTCTGTTACTCTTAATTACTTTGATTACTTATTTAATACATATATCTTGAGACAGTCACCATAAACATTAATCATTACCTTCCACAGAACGTATATATTATCTTACTAAATTTAGTAATATTTTCTGTCTACGAGCAATAAGATATTGCCAAATGAAACCCGTTTAAGAGCCCGCATGAAAAGTTACATAAAACATTTCCCCTACAGACGAGTTGCTAACTCAACCGGACTTGCAACTTGTTAAAGTCCTGGTTATTACCCCTACAGTAATAATAATAATCATTACATATAATTAAATAAACCACTACGCCACTAAAAGATATCACTCTCGACATTCTTAGAAAAATATGTTTATAGACGAGTATAAACATCGCCCAAAAATAGTTTGCCCATAAAAGACACCTAAATTGGACATGGACATAGATTCAAGGCAACCCTAAATATAGGGAAAATTGGAGACGGACTTTTAACTAAAACAACTGAATTTTAAGTAATTGAAAAATAAAATGTTTCTCATAAATTGGTCTCTAATCTTCAAATTAATACTTATTAATGTGCAAAAAGTGCAGGACAGAAATGGTGGGATTTGGAGGAGGCCTTGGCCAAAAACGGCACACAAATACCTTCAAGAAGGAGATACAAATATGTATAGTAAATATGTAAATATGTTATATCAATTAAAAGTATCTGAATCAAGAGGCTATTATTACTATTACTATTATTATAATGTGTATAATGGTCAAAGGAACAAAGTCGCTGTTAGATAATACTTATATAAATTACAAATCGTGAAAGAACAATACAAATTATGATATGTATTTTTATTGAATTAAGGTTTAAAAATAAAGTGACTGTATCTATATATATTAAGTGCAGCAACAATTGGACGAGGTTAACCTGAATATCAAAGGCTGCCTTTCATTTTTATTAGCATGTGTGTATGCGCCTTCGTCGTCAATTTTTTTTTTAAATATATAATTAAAAAATAATTACCGATAGCCATACAACCACTCAGATTTCTGTGTCTGTCTGCCTTGATCATTTTTTGTAGACAAAGGACTTGTTTGATACACGCTGTCTATTTTTACCTTATCTGCCAGTATTCACTGCGCATATACCTACATCGAAAAATCCTTGGTACGGGGTACAAATACGGGGTTCAAACGCACCTCCCAGGTTGAGTCACTAGCCGATCTACAAGGCAAACACTAATATCAAGGAAGGTTTTACTTTACTCTTTACTAACTTATCAATGTTCTTCCTACTGCTTATAAGAGTAGTAACATGTATTAAGACATTGTCACAAACGATATAATTGTTCTCCAGTGTCATATTAGATAAGATTTATAGCTCTATTATCCTGTACTAATACACGTGATACGTTTAATAAAGTGTCTCTACCTCTCCTTATATTTAGCTATGATCTAGGCCATTTTTTTTTATTAATTTCCGATTTTATCCTTATAGAGAACAGACACAATTTAGTCAGGTTCTCAGGCCGCATTCGATTACAAAATAATCCCGTGTGCAAGAAATAAAAACCTCAAACAATCGGTCTAGATTGAATTTCCTTTTTTGAACAAAAATTCAAACTATAACAATAGAGATTTGTATGGGTGTAACAAGTTGGACGACAATTATTTTCGAGACAAAAGCCATTCTACTATAGTATTTTGCTGTAGGATGCAATAATGATCTTATTGTTTAGAATAATTGCGGAGATAGATATATGGAAACGTTTTGTGGTTTCTGACATATGACAATTAACTTGCGGCTTCAATGAAAACTTCAAAACAAACAATTGTGCCTTATAATCATAACAATAATAATAGAATCATCGTATTTTTTGATTACGTGAGCAGATTCCTTTGCCTTAAGCTAATTCTAGTTTTGATAAATGATTCAGGTCGAAAATAGTCCTTTCGAAATTTTTATTAAATGTGATAAATGTTTTTTTTTCAGGTGTTTGTGAATGCTGGGCCGTATGGATGGCGACGCACATCTGGCGCTCGATCGCCTTACTCCTAGCTCTGTCCACCTTAGTAGTAGCTAAGTGTAAGTGTACCCTATACAATGATTGCGATGGCGTTAACATTGGAATTTTTGCACTTAACCTGTAATAAAATTACCTCAATGCCGTATTCTCTTTAAAAACACAGCTTTAATGCAATTTTGTGATACCTACTCTCTAAATCTACCTTCTACCTTAGCACCTGAATGTAATTTAATTTTACTTGAACGTACTTGTAGTAGAAATAAACTTAAAATCTACATAATATTTTTTTTTAATTTATTTATTACAGAAGTACACACATTATCCTTACAGACTATGCCAATATGATAATATCGAGAAAAAATAAAATATAAAAAAGTATCTAATATTAAACACATAATACACACAATATCGCTATAACTGTGAATTCACTCTGCGAACATAAAATATGTCGATAGTGTCGGAGACAAAGGTACATAGGTACAAAGAAACCGAGTTCTTGGAGCACATTAGGATTGCACACAGTCAACGATTAAAGTCACAACTGACTTTAATTAATCGCTGTATATAATGAGACCAAATTACTGCAATTAGTGCCAACTATTAACACGCCCAAGCAGGTACTCCACTAGTGCACAATCGTAATAAAAAGCGTTTCGTTCGAAGTTTCTCACCATTTGCGATGGCTGGGAGCGGCTTACTTTCGTCCGGAGTAGGCCACATGCGTTACTTACACAATGCCCTACAACGTGATATGAAGGCCGCAAAAAGTCAAATCCGTATGCAATTCAGGTAACCTAGTGTCCTAAAGCCATTTCCATTGTATTGTGTGTGTGTATGTAAAATATTGATGTCCAGTATTAGGTTCTTCAAATGTTTGGAAAACTAAGCATGTTATTCTAAAACCTCAGCCCAAGCTGTTGGGCGCAGATAGAATTTCTCAGGACGCATTTTATTATAAAATAATGCGTATGGGACGCAAGAAAAAATATAATGTTCCTCACATCACAAAACACGTCAAAGATTGACGCAAAGTGACACGAAATACTTTACTTCTATAAAGGAAGTAAAAATGCATTTTTTCTAGATGCAGAACTAGATGCGTGGCGAGGTGCAGGTCCAGCGGTGACAGCAGCTCAGGAGGCTGAAGATGAGAAACGAGACTCGGAACTGTTGGCCGCTGTTAGATATTCTATAAAACAATGGGAGCTAAGGAAGGGACGAACGAGGTAATATTAAATCACCGGCCATATTTAAAAACGAAATAGAACATTAACTTTAAAGAGAGTATTGTTACTGAAGAAATTTACAATATTTTACAAAATCTAGATATTAAAAAAAACATTTATTTATTTAACTTAACTTAATACTATTACAATAGAAAACTAAATTAAAAACATAATATAAACATAACAAGTAAAAACTTAAAATCTAAACCTTTTTATAACTAATTAAAAATAATGCAATTCTTGTGAATTCAGCCAGTGTGCAACTAAATATATCCGTCTCACAAGCAATAGTGTGGTGCGCAAAACACGCGTAAATTTGTACGCGTCCGAGGCACTGCAAGCAATTGATCGCTTACCACGCCGAGTGTGGTTATTTGGCATACGCAGCCCCAGTCTCCCCAACATTTCCGCATTATAGATTTTACCTCTAAGGAAAAAAATATAACGTGATATTGACGTCCCTCCTTACCTCTAACTTGTACCTACCATACCCAAGATAAACAAAGTTGGATACATTACTGGATAAAATACTTAAAAAAGTATCCAAGGACGATTTTGTGTGTCTATAATTAATGTTGATTAGATACCTATCTGTCTGTGTGAGCTCTGGACACGAAACGAATCGTTTCGTGTGCAAACTACGTAATTAGGCCATGTTATTGATCTAAAGTGAACAATATTACAACAAAGAGATTTTAAAACCATTCGGAATTCTATGGACAGTATCGTACCGTTGACAGCGGAATGCGGATAAGAAAGGGCGCTGAGAGAAGGGACATTACTTGTAAGATTGATCTCAATAAACCTTCGTGATATATTACTTAAATGTTAAAGTTAAGAAAATCTTAACTTCCAATTCATTTTCACGAAATAGATCAAAACTTTCTCAGAAAAGTGGCATAAATTCGCAGGTCTTTAGGAAATTTGAATGCATTTTATCAGAAAGTCTAATCATGCTTTCACCGCTTCGTTACTTTCTATAGGCAGTAAAAATTTCGCAGGCTACTGCAATCCGAGTGTTCCCTACTGCTCACGATTCTCACGAAATTGTTAATTTAATGTGAAAGCATTTCGTTAGGATCGTTTGATGTCCATTGAAAACTGCGCACACGCGCAGGTTATTCGATGTCATTAGTGCAGTTGAAGATTCGAAGTTTGGGAAACAAGAAAAGTTTTAGAAAGTACATGCAAAGCACATACTTTCTGCGTGAAGAATCCGATAACAACACAAAATATACCTATTATGTTCTTTTCCCACTGCAGACGAGGTGACATATTCAGCGTGTACTAAATCATATTTAACTGTCATGAGAAAACATGTTCAGCCATTTGCTGACAATACACGAGTAATATTTGTATAAGAGACAGCTTGAAAGGCGAAAACATTTTGTTGTTTGGAAAGGTACAACACGGATTGCCTCATTTTGTTTATCTATGTACTTGGTTAAGTCGGTAACAGAGACAGAATTGCTGACTCAAACGGCTTAATTTAAGCTTTATTAGCTTCTTTAGACAAATCTAAAGGACAGTAATTTAATTTAGTAAATTACTCTGTTTAATAAGAGCTGCCTTGCGATTCTGTAACTCACTTTTCGAACTCTTTCGAACGATTTGGCATTCTAATAAACAATAAACTACATGCTCCTTCCTTATCAGAATGCCAAATCGTAAAATGACTGCTTCACGACTGATTTTAGCGCGACCGCCGCTGCGAAAACCGCTGTGCGAGTGCGAAAAGTGAGTTACAGAATCGCAAGGCAGGTAGATTAAATAGCCATTACCTTTTATCGTTATACTTTACGCTAATTAAGTATTCATTTTGTAAGTATACCATGTTATTATTAAGATGAATGAAACATTCTTGAAAATGTACTGTACTTTCTATACGTAATAGAAAACCGATTAGAGAAATTATTTAAGTAATAAATATTCATAACGATGTAAACTCACCAACTACTAAGTTATAATTAAGTAGGTAATTTCACACTTATTTATTTCAGGATAAAGAGATCCCAAGGCAGTGTGTGTTATGGAGAATTTGGATGTTTTGAAGATGCAGGGCCATTCGCTTATTTGGAGACGCTTCCCAGTCCTCCGAAAGAGGTCGGCACTCAGTTTCTACTCTATTCCACGATAAGCAGGTATTTCTAGAAAACTATTCCGTGTTTTTATTTGATTACATTCACAATATATTGATTTACCTTTATAGAACGCATACTGTTTAATGGTAATATTGTGTTTGCCGAATGTATTTAAATTTATGTATGCCTTTTTCAATTAGATTTATGTTATATGACTCATATAAAAATTAATTTTATACTAACTAAACTTTTTATTTCGTACCGTCTTCACATATTCTAACTGAGCTTGTTCTTAGAGGTGACCAGCCACTTCTGGCAGTCTCAGCAAGCAACATGTCTGCAGCTTGGAGTTGGGCAACTCGGGCCTTTGACGCGGCGCGCCCTACACGGGTCATTGTTCACGGCTTCGGCTCTAATTGCGATAATGTCTGGGTGTACGAAATGCGCTCCGCTTTAATGGCTGTAGTGAGTTATATTTAAAGTTATATTTATTGTGCGCTTTGTCAAATTTAAGTTTCGACGAAATCGCAGTCGGAAATCAGTTAAAATAGTAACTGTTTAAGTTTTTTTTGTACAAAACTTTTTACTGCCAAGCTTATGCATAATTTCTGTAACAGGAAGAGTGCAACGTGATCTGTGTAGACTGGGAAGGAGGAGCGTCGATGCCAAATTATTTAAGGGCCGCGGCTAACACGAGGCTTGTTGGGAAACAGCTTGCTATGATGTTACAAGGTATGATTTCATTGTATGTTTAGGTTAATATTTTCTTCGTCAATGTTTGCATTAAGGTACTAATAAGAAATTGTTCAATCCAGGTTTGGCGGATAACATAGATGTTCGTTTCGAGGACATTCACTTAATAGGATTTAGTTTAGGAGCCCATGTTGCAGGATTCGCCGGCTCTGAGCTTAAAAATATAAGTCGCATAACAGGTACATTTCATCTTACACTCATATTATCACAATATTAATTAAATAATTCTCCTGTATACCCAGACTAACATAGCATCTGGTAAATACTTACATTCATGATGATCGGGAAACTGTATAATAGTAATTTTACAGGCTTGGATCCAGCGGGCCCGCTATTTGAATTTCAAGACCCGAGAGCTCGTTTAGACAAAAATGATGCTAAATTCGTTGATGTAATCCACTCGAACGGAGAGAATCTGATCCTGGGAGGTCTAGGTGCCGCACAGCCACTGGGCCATGTAGACTTCTACCCAAATGGAGGGAGAGTACAGCATGGATGCTCTAACTTGTAAGACAAACATATTGGTCAAATAGAAATTAGAAAGTTAAATTCGAGCATGTTCTTAATATGAATATTTCTAATCAGTTCAGGCAATAACGAAAACTTATCTTATAATAAATCACGTTTTCTGAATAAATTTTTTTTTTGATTGTGATAAACATAATCATCAGCATCAACATCTTTGTGTTAATTTTTTTTTATAATTAATATTTTAGATTTGTTGGTGCTGTGTCAGACTTGGTTCTTCCTTGGGCAGCGGCATCTATAGAGGGCAGGTCACTGTGCAACCATCGGAGAGCGTACAAATTCTTCACAGATTCCGTGTCGCCTAAGTGCCACTTTCCCGCATTCCCCTGCTCAAATTACGACGCTTTTTCGGAGGTAATTACGCAATATCTGTTAAATTAATGTAATGGCTGATAAATTTCAAGAAATGTTGCCTTTTCAAGGGTAAAACTTGGTATTTTGGCAACATCTTACTCTTTCTCACCTCAAAATCAAGCTCACCTCTGGGTGCCTTGGATCTATTGCGAGACGAACTAAACAAATTATAGACGACAATTCATTCATTGAATCTAAACTTCTTTACCGTTGCCTTCAGCCTGCCTTTCAGTCTCCTTAGAACTACACAACTTGATGTCATCGTGCCCTTTGGAACTACACTTGTCTAGTAACACCTCTTTGTAATTGACATACCAACTGCCGCACTACAAGATTTGAATAGTTGTTACTTGTGAAATGGTCTATCCTAAATAAGTACTTTGAGCTTTAGGAGGTCATGAAATATATGATAATTCCAGGGTCGATGCTTCCCATGTGATGCGGAGCGACGATGCGGTAACATGGGTTATTACGCTGACCGTTCTCTTGGAAGAGGTCAGCTTTATTTATTGACGAGAGAAGAAGAACCTTTTTGTGGTACGTAATAAAATAAAGATAAGGTTCCGTGATTTTAATTTGACGAGCTGTGAGTTATTAGAATGATATTGTTTTCGTTATAATTTTAACAGTTTTCTGTTTATTTTTAGCGCATCAGTACCATGTGGAAGTGTGGGGTGGAATCGATGCAGGAGAAAAGCCTAACTTTGGTCGAGTAACATTAACTCTACACGGAGACTCGGGCCTCAACGAATCCTTCCCTATGACCAAGTAAATTATTCACGTTAAAACTTTAATAGACAAATTTAATTACTCTAATTCCTAGTATTGCTTTAACACTGCGGAAAACTACCTAATAAGTGCAATGAATATATAGGGGAAGGTCGGGACCCTTCGTACGGTTTTCACATTTTATTTTTTTATTATTTTATTTTTCCATGAATCAATCATCTGCAAGCTTAAATTTATAGTCTAACTATCTGAGATTCATATAAGAAAATGACAAATGATTTCATCTGATGGTTCAACCATAATTATGATTTAAACTAAATCTGGAAAACGTACGAATCTACCCCATCAACGGGGCACCTTCGTACAGTGTTGAGGGTACCTTCGTACGCTGTGGGGTAGTTCCGTACGTGCGATTAAAACGACACATATAAATCAAAATTCATTTATTAGCAATGAAATTAAACACAAAAATAAAAGATTTAACTTCTAATAAACAAAAAATAAAATACTTTAATTATAGTGAACAAAAATTACATAGCTTTTCTTAAGAAAACCAAAATTTAATTAGTTAGGTATCTTAAATTTAGAATCACATTCTTTAATCTTTGGTGCGGATTAGCACTTCTTATTTTCGGGTGTGGCAGTATAAATTCGTGGTTTTCCTGGCCGTCGTCATTTTGTTTGTTTTATTACTTCTTACAACATGCGTATAGAGTCGAAACCCTTAAGGTGTCAAAACTGACTTCGAAGGAACTACTATTTGATGGATTGGTAAATTATTCAAAGCATCTGGTTCACATGCATCAAAATCAACCTTAATAAAGATAATAAAAATAGGTAATAAAAAATACATCGACGATAGCAATGATAGCAACACAGGACAAAGTTAATGGAAATATTAGAGCAATTAGCACACTAACACAATCTTTCCTACCTACCAGAGGTTTTAGTCAAGATGCCTTATTATTATTTGTATGTAGCAAGTCGAAAACTTAATTTGTATGAAAATTACAGTTCGTGTCGACAAAATATTTTCATACAAATTTAGTTGTACAATTCGTTCAAATGTGCCCCATCTAGTGCTGTCCGAAAGTACCCCACTAACTGAATAACAACAAAATATAACTTATTTTAATATTAATAGGAAAACGTCATAAATTAAGTATTGGAGACGTATCTAAGTATATTTTGCTAGTTACTGATAGAATACTCTACACGAAAAACTTATTTTATCTACGGTAACAAGAGACAAAAACATTGATCAAAAAATTACTTACCGACGCGAAAACACGTCCATGCCTGTAACTTCATTCTCATCGGTGCGAATTTCGCGAAACTTCGATTATGTATAGTTCGTACCTCGACTCATGCACACATACAAAAACAAGACTGTACTTTGTTTCGTTCAAGTTTTATTTCGACTGTATGAATGTGCCCCGCGTACGAAGGGTAACAATCTTCCCCTACATATTTTTTCAGACGCGAGGACAGCTCGGGTATGAGCAGATGGACACGAGTTCTAGTCCCACACCCGGCATTGGGCGTTCCTCTAAAGGCCACACTTCACTACGCCGCCTACAATGGTTGGCTGAGCGCCGGTGCTAAGCGAGTGCATCTCGATAAACTACTCATCACAGATAGCTTTGGAAAAACGTAAGAACCTATTTAGAGATATTGGTATAGCAAAAATTTAAATTTAAGTACTGGGTATATGTAGGTATATTGCGTATGCGTAAAGGAATTAGGAAAATTTTCGCTCAAATCAATCTCTCAGTCTCACACATTTCAACGTTACTGTTAGGGTGAGATCTATAGTGCGCACTTAGACTTTGCTCTGACTTAACTATCGAGCTAAGACACAGTCGGTATTTATAGAGCAAACTACGAATCTCTCCCTAGTGTTGGCTTAGCTTAATCTCAAGTCCACGAAATCGACGACTTACCAAAAACTTTGACTATAAGCCTAACAAAAATAATGGCCCAAAATTTGCTTTACCATCATATCTTTTACTGGACTTTTTTATTTTTGTCGGTTTTTAATGAACGGTGTTGCCATTTTGTATCGGAGTTCCATAGACTTTGGGAAAAATAGAATTTGAATTCAAAGAAATTATAAATGATCTTGATAAATACCTATGAAATGCATGAAATAAAATAATTACACATTATTATGGTATTTATTGTTGTTTATTTATATTATTTATGTAATTGTTCAAACCCCATTTTTGAGAAATCTTAAAAATAACTGGTGTGATTTTGTATGTCACCTGGCAGCCCTGGCAATTGGCATATTATAGTGACAACGAAATTCAAACTATAACCTAACCAAAACATTGCGATCCGTTCTACGTAATAAAATTATTGTCATCTTTAAATAATTAATACATTTTCTAAAGGTTACTCGTGAATTTCTAGTTATTGCAATAATAAAATAAATGAATACATAAATAACAATAAATTGAAGATATATGTGTACCGTTTTAGATTTTTAAATATTTGTTATTGTTAACTTTTTTAAAGGATAATAAACAAAGTATTGCATGAAATGAAACATCAATTTGTATTTTGACATTTTCTGTCTTAGCTTGGGCTTAGCTTAATCTCACCGTTAAAATGTCTATAAATACGAAATCATAGTTTAACCTTAGTGTACACTAAGCAAAGTTTTTCGTAAGGTAAGTCTGAGCAAAGTCCAAGTGCGCACTATAGATCTCACCCTTAATTTTACAGATCCTCATTTTGCAAACTTTTATGGTTGCTGTCGGATGAGTCGGTTCAATTACCTCTTTATCCTGGTGATTGTGAGATGAAACCGGTATGTATAGTATACCTAAATGAATTAATAATGATATAGTAGATATCAAACCTAAATATATTTGACTTTTTATTTTTTGTTCATATTCAGATTGACGGAATCGTTAACGAAACAAATATAAAGGAAGATATTATATTAAATGACAACGGGACCAACATCATCGGCGACGATCCGCATGACAACGAGCTTCCGGAAGAGTTACCACAGAGACCTTTTGCACTTGTGGATACATACGAATGGGGCGGAGGTGACACTGGCCGTGCTTTTGGAATGACAAACACCAAAACTGCACCCAGCGGTCAAGTGGAGATCGCCGAGCCTGTCCTTAGACCTAGACCGAGAAAGACTCCGAGACAAAGATCCGACAACCCCGAAGAGATGCACGAGATATCAGAACCCCTCCTTCGACCGACGTCTGCTCCCAGATCTACATCACCCCCTCCTTTACGAAAAGCGAAACATTTTGACGTAACTACTCCAACGAGTGGCCAATTTGACGCCAAGGCAGACAAAGAAGAAACCAGTTTTGCCGTTCAGTTTCTTCCTGCGCGTCTAGCTTCCTTCATATCGAGAGCAGAAAGATACGCAAGAGATACTCTTCTACCATTAGTTTCCGCCTACGCTCCACGTCTGCCAATATTTGGCTCGAGAGAGCTTCCAAAATCAACAGCACGATTCATACCAACCGAAGAACTGAACGCTACAGATTCCGTCCCTGTCCCGACGCCGACTTTAGAAATGAAAATTGAAATGCTCCAAACGATGGGTCCGCCGGGAGAGAAGCGAGAGTTCGAGACCCCTGAGGATCCCGACATTCCCGTAGTCATTTCTACCACCACATCGTCATCCACAACGCCCACTACAACCACGGAGAGATTAAAAGCGGCCCCCACAGAAATGCTGCAAGTAGTAGCCGGCCCGTCCGTAGCCACTAGCACGGCCTTGCCTCCCGTAGCACTGCACAGGGAGGGTGAAAAAATCGTTATAGTTTACCCGACTAATGCAAGAGAAGAGAAGAAAATCCGGTCACATTCTTACCCAGAAGAAATGCAATTCGAGGCGCTTTACAGACACACCGCTGAACCCACAGTGATGAAGGTCGATTTGCCCACATTCTCTCCTCCCATCACTACAACTCCCACGACAGCCCCCGTTAAAAGATCTAACGACCCTCGGTACGTGCCTTCGTTTACGAAAGACTTGAAAAAAGAGTACATCAATGAGAATTACTAATGTAAATATTGTATCAATGGAAGCATTGTACAGGTTGTGTCATTTATGTAAAAAGGTTAAATGGATGTGTAAATAAGATAGTTTAAGAAACTTTTATATTTAATTAAACTTATTTATTAAACAAATGTTTCATTACCGTAACATAACATTGGAGAACAGAAAGTACGAATTAAAACAAAAGTAAATCACAGATAGTAATCCTTCAAAAGTAAACTGCTCTTATGCAAAAAGCTCTCCGCTCTGCTCCTCGTAGAACAATCTAATTGCTTTATAGTAAACGAAAAATTAATTGTCATAACGTAATTTAGTCCTTTTTCTTTAATTATTTCATATATTTATCAGAGTGCTGTGTCAGGATCTTGGCTGAAGACTTAGCGTCTAAGAAGAGTGAGTGCACGGATGTGAGATGCGCCGGCGCAATACGAGTGGCGCCATCTGCTCGCGCCGCTAACATCGCCGGCGTTAGCAGTTGTGCTGCGTACCTAATAATAAAAATATTATCTTAGTTCTGACACTGATCTTTGCCATTAATGTAATAATACTACTTCATGTAATAATAATAATGGCAATACCTAAGAGTACTATTGGTGCCGATCTCGGCGAGTGCTGCCAACGCCTCATCGTCAATTGATATTCCCTCTGTGGTCGCACGCAGTTTTAATATCTGTAAAAGGTTCATCTTATCAGATGGAGCAGTCAATGTCGAGTGGATGCATCAATCACGTCAGTACTAAATAAAGCACATCCCTATATTATGAAAACTAAAATTGCTTCAATTATGTACCTGTAATAGCTCAGCTTTATTGTATGGCAATGTCCTAATTATGAGAAGTCTATCTAACAGGTCTAAGGGAATGCCGTGAGGGGAGATTATGTCCTCTGTTCCTCTGAAAAATACAAATAAGAACATATTTTTCAATGTAACTCACAATAGGCTATTTGATAGCATGACCCCCCCCAAAAAAACCCCCGAAGAAAAAAAACGTTTGCAAAAAATTTCCAACCCAAAAAACCCCCCTCTCCCCCTCTAAAAAACAAAAAAAAAAAAAAAAAAAAAAAAACCAAGGGTACCCAACCCCCCTTAAAAAAAATAAATTTTTTTAAAAAAAAATACTCCCCCCCCCCCCCCCCCAAAAAAAAAAAAAAAAAAAAAAAAAAAAAAAAAGGGTCCCAAAAAAAAAAAAAAAAAAAAAAACCCCCAAACCCCCCAAAAAAAAAAAAAAAAAAAAAAAAAAAAAAAAAAAAAAAAAAAACCAACCCCAACCCCCCCCCGGGGGGGGGCCGCCAACACAAAAAAAAAAAAAAAAAAAACCTTTAAAGAAAATGGCTTTAAAAAGTGTTATGGATAACTTACACACAATCATTAATAATTTATCAAAAAATCCATATTTATATATCTAGAAATTTTGTTGAAATTTATTTAAGAATTTAATTAAAAAAAAATTTTTTTTTCTTTTTTTAAAACCAGGGGGGCCCGGGGGGGGGGGGGGTAACCCCCCCGTTTAATTTGAATTTTAAAACTTAACATAATTAAAAATATTGATTTGTATAGGTACTAATAAATAACGTGAATTGGTTTTTAAATCGTGTCGTAGAAGTCGTGATCATTTTCTGTAGAAAAATAGGGAAAACAAACCTTATTTGACAACGCCCTCTGTTGGTTGCGAAAATAACTATGGGAGCTATAGCAGACTCCAGAGCTCGGTGCAGATAAGTGAATGTTTCAATATCTAACATGTGCACCTGAAAAATTATGATCATTTATCAACTCAGCTGCAGAAAAAAAATTCATATTTACACTATAATTCAGGAAGGATTGCAACTAAAAGAACTTAAGTAATTTATTAATATTATTACCTCATCAATGAACAGCACTCCTGGCACTAATTCTGCTATACCTTGGTCAATGTATTTATTTACTACTTTATTGATTTCCTTTCGCAATTTATCTGTAAAAATGAAATTATACCTATTATACCTGAGAAAACAATTTTGAAAAAATATATAATGGGCAAGCTACAATTATACCTGTAATTTCTGTCTTCTTTGGTTTCATAAGCTGTCCCATCATAGACATAATGTCGTGTCCACCCTGGGGCCTGGCGTTGGCACAGTCCAGGTCATGCAGAGTTACATCCTGGACCACTTCTTTCTTTTTATGAACATCTCCTTTTGGAAGCGGCACATACTCTTCTGCCTAAAAAATTAGTTAAATTTCTATCTGTTTAAAAACAAATACTAATTGGAATCGATTATTGAGTGTACACTTTCGTTGTCAACTCATATTAATGCTATGATAAAAATGCAGAGACAAGTGTTTCAGTATGGGCTCCATGGAGTATAAATTAATAGTTTATTAAATATTAGAAATTTACATAAAAATAGATTATTCACTATATTTGTACCAAAATAGTGTGCTATGTTCAACAAACTAAAGAATTTAATTTTTTTTATATCTTATAAAAATTGCAATAACACAAAATATACTGTATAGTATTTAAAAAGAAATACCTCCAAATCAAATTCTGTAGCAAATGTATCACTTCTTCCTTGACGCTTAACAGCACCAGAATTTGCTTCAATATAAATGACATCACCCACTTCAACCTTTTCTTTCTGAAGTGACTCATAAATGGTGGGATCCAACTTTAATTGTTTTGTGCCTTTTGCAGTCTTTAATCCTATGATGACATGTGATACAGTTTTCCCATAACCTGGAAACAAATTTCTACTTTAAATGTTTTATTTATTAAATAATGATCACTGTCATTGTCATTATCCATAACATTCATAATGTTTAGCAGCAATGTTGGCTGGCATAAAAAAATGTATCTTACATGCAACTACTATTTAAAAGTTTAGTTTCAAAATACATGCCTCCAGCAGGATTTTCTGTCTCAACTGGTGTCAGCTCAGTGACCTCTCCTTCATAAACTTCCTTTGTTTCTCTGATACGCAAACCTATCGCTCTGCGGAAATTTTCCATCAAAACTTCAGTCTTTTTTATCTCAGTACTATATACTTCACTGCCTACCATAGGACAAAATGGTACCTAGAAAGATTTACATTTCAATACTAAAAATACTTTGACCTCTGCCACAGGACTTTGGCTAGCACATGGAATCACTTCAATTACCTTATTACCAAGTTCCTGCGCAATTGCTAGAGCAATGGCAGTTTTGCCTGTCCCAGGTGGGCCTGCTAGTAATAGTGCTCTACCAGCCATTTTTTTGCTTCTAATCATATCAACCACTAATCCAGCCGCCTGTAACAAATTATTAAGTTAATGATTTTATTAATAATAGTTATTTTTACTTTAAATTCTATTTAGTTTATCATAGCAACCAAAACATAACCTTAGTGTTTGATCAATACCTTCACTTCTTCATCTCCTTCTATAATACCAATTTAGTTTTAAAAACTTATATAATTAAAAATAAAAGAGAACATTGATAGGATCCTTAATCAAAATAATAACACACCTCTCTAGCAGATTCTTGGCCCACGAGACCGGCTGCCATCTGAATAGGTATCCCATTTTCATCTAAGCCTAAACCTTTTATGTGACTATGAGCTGAAATTCTCTGAGTTTTAGCAGTGCTCTTGACTTCTTCGATCTTCATTTTTCGCCAACAAAATAACTGTTGTGTTTAAGTAATAAAAGTTCCTTTTCGCTTCTTCGCGCTTGTTTGAAATTCTAAAAACCAGAGACAATATGATAGATGATAATAGATAATATATGTGTTTTTTTTTTAATGGCTCTGGCACGATTTGTGCATTAGCCAGCGTCAAGTATAGGATTTTTTATAATTCGTGCTTGTCTTTTAGAAATTCGACAGTGTTCTCTATGTATGAGGCCCCCAATATATGTGTTGATCACAGTGTTGCTTGACTGTTAGTCCGTGGTCGATTGATGGACTAATATTATACATAGATACTATGTGATTTGATCGATATATTTAATGTCTACCACGGTTGTTACAGCTTTCTTTGGCACACTTGATCATATATTTTTATTTACCTTAATAATTAATAACTCAGTTTTAATTATCTGGTTAATAAAGTAAAAAAGAAATCTATAAGCAAGAAAAAATAGAATAGGTTGATTCTGTGGATAGTATTCGGCGTTTGGATTTGACATTTATTTTCTTCTTAGTCTGCGCATCAGTCAGACTGTCAGACTCTACAGATTACAGATATTTTAACAAAGTCAAAATTTTCATATATTTATTTTGCGATATGTAAAAATATTGTAAATAATTTAGTAATTATTTAACTTGTGCTAAATACATACAAAACTTATAATGTTATATTCTAAACGTTAATTGCAAAATTTAATGACTAAACTCTAAAAAATGTCATCTACTAATACGGAATACCTATTTAATTCCAAAATTAAAGTGAATTGTGTAATACGTACATAAATAACATAATAAACATTTATTTTAGTGTTATCTCGAATCCATATTGTTAAATATACTTTACATATACATTATTTTAATATTGCTTTCTGAAGTATACCAAAACTATAACAAATGGAGTATACTGTGCAAAATTTGGAGTACGCGGTATCCATATTTTATAATGGTGAACCAGAAGAGCGGGCTAAGGCTCACACATGGTTAACGAACGCTCAAAAGGTTCCTGAAGCTTGGAACTTTGTGTGGGATCTCCTTCAGCCCACTAAGGTAATTCAAAATTGAAATATATTAAGTATAATTTACTTTGTTGTCCTTATAAGATTTACTGTCAAAAAAATTGAGTCTTCATATTATTTTATTGCAGGGCACAGTAGTACAATTTTATGCAGCTACAACATTACATACAAAAATCTTAAGATGTTGGAATGAACTACCTAAAGAAAGTTATGAAGAACTCTTGAACAAACTATTACAATCAGTTATGGCATATGCAAATGGACCAAAGATTGTCACTAACAGGCTATGTATAAGTGTAAGCATTTCCATTGTTGGTAAATGAAATCCTGTACTTCAATATATGGCTATTAAATGTTACTATAAATCCTAAAATTGTTAATGTTCATAATAAGCTGCTCACAATTTTACTTTTTATTTTTTCATAGCTACATTCTTAAAAAATAATTTTTCATACATTTCCAAATCAAAAGCTAACAATTAGTCAGTCGATACAGGTGGCCAAAAAGTCGTGGATCAAACGCAAATAGGGGATAGATGAGGTCATCACCTGCAAAAAATTGTTCTACGGGAGGTATCTAAGCCCAACCCCTGCAGAGTTATAATTTATTTTGCATTTTTATCTAATTCTTATTAAAATTCGAAAAAATCTACATCCTGTATCTTTTTAATAATATATACTAGATTGGTACTGATGAGTCCTTATGTTGGACATACTATTTATAGTTGTTTATTGAGTGTATTGAAAATAATATTAAGGTAAACTATTTAAAAATTTCTCAAATCATAACTTTTTGATTACTTCGGACCCCACTGTGAAAAAAAAATACTCTACTGAAAAGTGACCCTTTAATTTAAGTTTTGGCGCATTTAATAAGGATTTTGAAAAGGTATTGCACATGGCCAGGAGTCGCTATAAATAAATTATAACTCTGCAGGGCTTACGCTTAGGGACCTCCCATAGAACAATTTTTTGCAGCTGATGCCCTCATCTATCCCATAGTTGAGTTTGATCCACGACTTTTTGAGCACCTGTATATATAACTTATAAAAAATACTTTTAATTATATTTTGACAGTTACAGCCAGTTTGGCATATTACAGCCATATTATAATGAAACAGTATGAATTTAGACTGTTATAATGACATATTATAACAGTCTAAATTATAGTCCCTTATTTTATGTATATTTTTGGTTTATATCTCACTGTAAATTAAATTTTCAGTTGGCTGCCTTTATCCTTCAACAAGAAACAATGGATCTAGCACCTATCCTTAGTCCACTAACATCACCACAAAACTCATCATTACTTCTTGAAGTTCTGACAGTAATCCCAGAAGAAGTATGTAGAAAATGCTTTATTTCTTTCAATTGCTTAAACCATTTAGAAAAGAGTTTTTAAATGCTCGGTAACCCACTCAAACTTATCAACCCTTACCTATAAAAGCTTTGATTGTTATCAGTTACAAGTAATATTTCCCAATTGCCCTAATCCTTACTTATTTTTTTTATAAGCTAAAAAATATAACATTAAAGAAGTTTCGAATATGCAATTATTCTCATTATAATGTATGAATTTCCTTTTAGTTTAGCAGTATGACAATGGGTTCTAAGCGGCGTCTAGAAAATTTAAAGACTTTAAATAAATCCTGTCCCATGGTTGTAAATGATATGCTCAAGATTTTGGAAAATGTGTATAAGTATGTAACATTTTTTACATTAATATTATATAAAACTTTAACATTGATAATTTCTTCAAAACTTTACCACATTTTCTCTCAGTGACTGGAGTAGTGGGCCACCAAGTGAAGAAATAGTAAACTCATGGACGGTAGCCGCCACTTGCGTGGGAAGCTGGCTTAACGTGATCCAAAATGAAGCTCTTGCTGAAATTTCTTACTCTATTACTGACAGAGCACCCCTTATTCGTGCTTTACAAATGGCTGTTCATGTATTATACACGTAAGTAAATTACTCACCTTTCATATTAGTCTTGTATAGTAGATGTAATGAACCTATTTCAAATACATATACCATTATTTGAGACATTCTTTCAATACAGTTTATAATACATTAACCGTTAGAGGATTTCTTCAAATTTAGTCTGTCATATATTTTCCGGTTAATTAAAAGGATAGAATAAAACATACCATTGTGTAAGAATCTCATTTCTCGGCGTGAACACAAACGTGCCCAATCAATAAAGAGTATCAGGATAGATATTTAGTTTTAAGTAAGAGATAATCGCGAACACAAACGAGTAAGTAGATATATATGTATGATATCAGTAAATTGATTTATTGAAGTGTAAAAAATTAATGATATTAGTGATATCGAATACTCATCAACAGAACAAATGGTATAGTTAGTGGATCTGCACTAGAAGCCTGCGAAGCGTGTTTGTCCTCTATGCGAATAGCTACCACACAGGGCGATGCCTGTAACTATGAGAACTTCGGTAAAACCATGATGGCCGACCTAGCATCGCTCGTGGGGCCCGTGCTCGCGGCAAACAACGTACCGGACTCGGTGAATGAGGTACTTTAAAATCCTTCACTCTTAGGAACGGGATTTGGGTCAATTGTATTAATATTAATACAATTGCAGGAGCTGGTGTGTGCAATGGTGACTTGCTGCGTGTCAGTGTGCGAGACACACTCGGGAACGGTGGTGAAAGCCATCAATGCCGACGGCGAGAACAGTGCAGTTCTGCCACTCCTTCGTCTGCTTCTGGAGGCTCAGGGGGCGCCAGGATATTACCCACTTCACGAGACCAGATCGAATTTGCTATTCAGCCTCTGGTACATTTTACAGGTACATCTGTCGCTACGTTGTAATTAATTTCGATCCTGATTTGAAATCTTCTTTCTCGTCTCACGTAAACTCACCCACAATTTTACTCCAACCCATGAACAATCTATGTATAAAAAGACGCCAAAATATATTTTCAGGACGATCTCCTCGGAAGATCCGACTCGGAAAGTGCTGAAAAATTGAAACCAATATGGAAAGAAGTGTTTTCGCAGCTTCTAATGGCCTTCATCACCAAGTCAGAAATGCCGCCCGAGTCTGATCTGTCGCGGGACGATCAGGAACTTCTGCGGTGCTATCGGCAGGACATTGGAGATGCGGTTGTATGTACATATTTCAATGTCTTAATCTTTTTTATTTTTTTGTATTATTATTACCTAGATGAATATTTTCAAAATCGCGGTAGTCGACGCATTTTTAAACTTCCCTTCTACACGAAAGCTACAACATAATCTTTACAGATGTATTGCTTCATGGTGATAGGCGATATGTGCTGGGACATAGTGGCCACCGTCATGGAGACGGCCCAGAAGGAGTCGCGCCGCGAAGCCGCCCTACACGTCCTCAGTTCGTTGGCGGACGTCGCGCAGAACGATAAAGCGCCGGCAGCTTTGCCCGGTCTTTTGCGACGCGCTTTACAAGTCGTCGCCGAAACTCAAGACAAACGAACTCTAGAGACGGCTTTGGAGTGTATCGGTGAGTCGAGGATTCTTCGGAAGTGAAATCCAGATAAATATACAGTGTAAACTCTTTATAACGAATTTCAAGAGACCAAGAATTTTTTTTCATTATACGGAGAGAAGAAAAAAACAGATTTATATATACATAGATTTGTATAATAGATAGGTGACCATGGTTTTAGTAACTGAGACCAAAACTTCCTACAGGCAATGGCTGTAATGAGAATAATGGCACACGTGTTAATGCAATTAACTAAAGAAAGCCTGTTTATGACCTCTGGTGCCTCAAAAGTTTAGTTTTGTAAGCTAATTATAAAAACAATTACACTTAATATGTGTTGATGTCTAAATATGAAAATATTACATCGTTATACAGAATGGCTGTTACGTTATAAAAAGTGAATAAGTATGGGATTTATCGTTATAGCGAATGTCCTTATAAAGAGCTTACACTGTAATATGAAATCATTCAGAAAATACCGCTCGGTAAAGGTACGCACGCGACGTGGATCAATCTAATCGAGGAGACGTGCGACGGATACAAAGGCCTGGGCGTGCAGTGCGTGCGCGCGGCGGGTGCGGCCCTAGGCCGCTGTCCGATGCCCGCGGCTCTGGCCCTTCGCCGCCTCACCACAGAGTGCAGCGACGCCGCTTCCTTACTGGTACAGGACATCGTGCATGCCGCTATGGTGAGTAAAAGGACTCACTTAAATGATGATCGATACACGAGGCCGAGACGGTCACTCGCTTGTGACATTTCAAGATGAATATTGGTCAGCAGTGTCATTTCAAATAACACCACGTGAATTAGTGTACTTGCTTGAGGGTGTAAGAATGAATTGATGCAATTCGATTGGATGAAAACAGAGCGCCGAAAGTGTGTCGTACCCGTGGGTGCGTCGTCAGCTGACGTCGGCGGCGGGAGGTGCCCTGGCCTCGTGCGAACACTCGGTCTCTTCTCCGCTTCTACTGCAACTCACGGAACATATCGCACAACAGATCTCCTCACAGGTGATTAAATTTGTATTTCATTTAAACAATTCTGGAAATTATATAAACTTTTTTATCTAACTTTTACCGATTTCGAGTAATTACGAAAAAAACACTTTAAATTTTAAAATCCTTGCCGGGGTTTGCAGATTCGAACAAACCTTTAGCATCGTTTTTGTATCATGAATACCACATTATATCAAAAATGCAAAGTTGTGTTCCGAAATTGTTATTAAAAAAAATAATTTAGTAAATTCGAATACTGAGTAGCAATATGTCATATTGAATAAAAATGCCAACCTGTCAAAGGCGCCAGCGGGCGGTAGCGTATCAGCGCAATGTGCGGCGGCTCTTATGAGCGCGCTGTCGCGGCAGCCGCAGCTCGCCGCCGAGATGTTCCGAGGGCTTCTACCCTCGCTCACTGTGCTGACCACTAATCCCGCCCTGGTTGACGTAAGCCTTGTTTCATTTCTCATGAATGTATTAAGTATTTCGTCGTGATCGTAGAACAATGTCGGATTTGAAAAAAATCCAAAATCCATTTTTTATCATATATACTACATTGACAAGCCAATTTTCATAATTACAGAATATGAATTAAAATAGCTGCCCTGCAAAGTTTACTATTTGTCAGATCCGTCACTATTCTACGACTATGACGAATTGTAATCTAAAATGATCTCGTAACCGATATGCAGTTTTTGTCTAAATCAGCCTCTGTTCCAAATCCTCAACAACACGGTGTCGGCTCTGATGGCCGAATGCGAGCCTTTCCTGGACGAGATCTCCCAACTCACCGCTACCGCCTTTCAATTGCACCCTTCCGCTTCGGGATTCGGACTAGTTGTATTTGTAAGTTTGTACCCACTAAATTTAAATGCCTAATAATATTGATATTGAAACAATATCGATATTTTCACCAGGTAATACAAATGGTCGGCCCGGAGTGTGAGAAAGCGAACCGACTGCTTAACGGATGCCTGCGGAGGCTCGTGCAGTACCTGACCTCGGAGGAGGCTAAGGGAGCCCGACCCGACCTCTTCGAAGCCCTATTCCACGGCCTCTACACCCTAACCAGGAAGAAGACGCATCATCTCGAGTGGATTGACAGTTTGATGCCGGAATTGATGAGTTTGGGTAAACGCCGTTTCCGACTTGTTGTTTTTAAATTAAGCTTTAGCCTTAAGATTAAAAAGACGATCAACTAATTATAATATAATGTGTAATTCCTATAACACTCAGTTTTTTAAAGTTGGTATGTTTTCGTGCTCCCTACTGCTTTTAAAATCCTTATTGTATATAAATAGAACAAAATTTTTTGGACATGTGTCAGCTATAGAGCTTAAATGACTCAAGTGAATTCGTCTTAGTATGTGGAATGAATAATGTTGTTACAGCATTTCGTGCGTTAGTCGTGCCGGAAACGCGCGCTTTTCGAACGGCGTGCGTTTGGATCGGTTCGTTGGCGACGCAGCGCGTCCAAGCGTTGAGCCATTTCGCGCCTAACGTCATGCGAGCCTTAATACTCGCCATCAGTGAGTCTATAGTGCTATTTATTATTCGTTGAAGATGATTATTATATCGAATAAGACTGGTTTTTTCACCTTTTCAAAATAATTTTAAACAAAATGTTTTTATACATTTATTATTCTATTACGTTAACTATACGATTGTTCGTATCGCGAGTACGAGCGACGATTCATAGACTTTCTTGCAACTTTAAAAATGGAAATTAATTTAATTGCTTTTAAATTTATCGACCTCCGATCCAACATATACAGTATGTGTTCTCATAAACAGGTTGCGAAGGACCGAGGGGCCAACTGGAGGCGATCACGGTGTTAGTGATGGCCATCAATCGAGTGGCCTCCAGCCCACACGAGTTCAAGGAATGGCTCCGAAGGCCCCTCGCAGAGCTTAACTTCCCTTCGCCTCACGTCTCGCCCGGTGATAAGGAAAAGTTCGTGGAATCTGTCATCAGGTGAGAATATACGACTAAACAAGGAATGAATGGCATTATGTTAGAGCCGCCGATCCTCACTCGGGGACATGACCAGACTCTTCAACTACAGGGACCAAAGACTTATTACCTACTTAAAATATGCAGTAAAAGAATTATGGCTGCGGTCGCCGTTAACTGCCTCGTCTCAAACCACCATAAGTAATAATTTTTCTGTAGCTCCGTTATCCCTCGACAATTTACCCACCTTCGACTCAACCAAATGAAATATTTTGTTATAAAAGAAGGGACCTTTGCAGTTGACAAAAGACGTCTCGTTTGGGGTGGGAAAGTAAGAAGGTATATAAATAAATAAATCGTTTATTTGCAAAGAAAGTGTACATTTAGATCGATTAATTATAAAAATCTGCACAATCAGCAATCATCAAATGTCATATTAATTTTCATAATGCCATATAATGAGAACATTAACATTTATAATTGTTAACAAACCTATGGTCTAAATACTCGCGGTACCTTCCCCTTGAAAGCATTACACGGCAGTGATTTATAACTTCCAGGAAGGCTCTATGACCAGGTGCTTTTTACCTAGAGTAAATGGAATCGAAGGCATATTGCAAGAACATATGATGTCGCCGAGCCTGGAGTTTGGCCGTGGGATATCTGTATAAGCAATCTTAAGGGAATATTTGAGCGCGGTCCAGTTTCACTTCAGATGTTCTACCCCAAGCAGTTTGCAATAAGTGAGCAGGGATGGGCAAAGAGCATGGTTAATTATTTTGATAACCTTCTCAGATATCAGCTCGATTAAAGAACATCATATTCCTGATCCGTGAGGACTGAGTACAATGAGTTTTTTCCGAGCCATGGGCATGAATTTTCAGCACTGGTCGGATTTTCGAACTTGAACGGTTTGACACATTAGTCATTATGAATAATAGAAATGGCTAACGGGTTACCTTTGTCGATTGGGGTGAAATTTGAAGCTGAGGAAAAGGCTTAAATCATAGTTGATTATCGGAGTTACCACAATGTGTCTACTGTCTATACAGATTATTATTAGCTCGCTCCTTAAGTATTTTCGCTTCGTATGTAGATGGAATGGCTTTGGGGTGATCTTCACGCTTCTATTCAAGCACTCCTCAGATGTTCGTAAATCTATAAGATTAATTGATCAGCGTGTTATCGAGTGATCAACATTTGTAGGAGATCTAATAGTGAGTATTGTAATTTCGTCAACCGAAGTTCTGAGATTAAGATGTTTGTGCAGAACAACGATACCGTCAGATGAGTGGATATAACGCATGTTGAGCTATCGCAAATAAAGCCATTCAAAGAAGAAGAGAACCCCTGAAAGTTATGATAAATATCTGGAGACATGCCTAGTCGGAATAGACAGAAATTACGAAACGTTGAAGTTTTTCTTGATGCTTCGTATGTTTGAGATATTATCGTAAGTTTGGCTTACAGAGGCACATCGTACAGTCTACAGCCTGCCACAGCAGCTTGCATCGTTAAATATAACTGTGTCGCCTATGGCTTCGATTAGAAGGGTATTGTTGTAAACAATTTCGGGAAGTAACGATTGACGACGAAGTAGTAGGTACTCTATAATAAAGGAGTTGGCCGTTTAAAATTCTTTATAGGAAGTGCTTGCCGTATGGAAGGAATGTTACTGAAGTTATCGGCGTGAGTCATTAGGTAAGGTCTGTATGATTTTAGTTTGGTAAGTGGGATCACGCATAATCACACTTTAGGTGAATGAAGTCGTTCTTCAGTTTCGATGGCCATTTGACACCCACCAGTATATTAAGTCATCAGCCCAATCTTTGGTCAGGTACTCGAGAGATACAGATTGACGTCGCCACACCGCCAACTCTGTGTGGACGTATCTCTGGGCGAGCTTTTTGATTGATCGATGAAACGATATCTCTATTGCAGAGAAATAAGCAATAAGCGACGTGTGCTGTATGCGATGCGAGAGTTTTCTCTCGCGTGCCGCGGTCTCGCCGCCACCGAGTACGGGAAACAGTGCATCGCCTCCAAGCAGTTGGTGGCTTGAGCGCTCTTGGCACGGATCTACTTCCCGACTTCTTCGTTACCTAATAGTATTTTTGAGTAAGTTTTTATAAATGATCTGAGACAAAAATTTTGAGATGTGTATTCAATTACGTTAAATATAATTAGTTACAGAGACGAGATACAATTTGTTCGACGCGACCGTTAACTTTTAAGGGTCCTTATTCTAGAAAATTTCAAATATTTACAAGGGAGATTCGTAACTATACGGACCTCGAGTATCTTTAAATTGGACTAAACATTTGCAATGTATAATGTTTATATTGACAACTTAACTAGTGACACTACATTTAGCTCTCAACAAAACAATCACTTTGTCTGTGATTTAGCATTTGTATATAACCACTGTACATGTTAATTTTATGGTTTATTTAATAAAATTGTTTTGACTTCCACGTTTTTGAGTCATTCCTTTATTTGCACATAATATGACAATATAAAAATACATTAGGTTTAAAGAAAAACAATTTTTTACCGGATCGAAGTTATGTAAAAAATTGTTTTTCTTTAAATGTGTAAAAGTTATGTAAAAATAAAAGACAATACTATATACATTAGGTTTTTAAATTTCTATTCTTTATACACGGGCTATATAATATGAACTATGTAGAAATAGATAGAGCGGTCCGTCACTACGCCCGGTAGGCACCAGGAATGAATTAGGTCGACAAAAATACAAGTGAACACTGTACAACATACAAATACGCTATCATTAAATAATAAATGCATTTCATACATTTAGCGACTACGCATTAATTGAACGCACCCATCCGACCCGAGCACTTTTATATCACATTTGAGTCAGATTTGTGCGTCCTGTCCAATCCTACGACAAAGTTGTCTCCTTCGAGATCTCTTACATAACCTAAATATCTAAACATGCTTAGCCGAGCCTCGAGTTTTCTACGAGGTTAAACGAGGAACCGTCGAGACCGGCTTTCTTTCATTTGGGGTGAAAACCCGCTGCGGTTCGACGGCACTTAGGGATGTGAAAAAATAATCGATTTTTTACGCGATTTTTATATTTAAAATAATCGATTATTTTTATATTTTAAAATCATAGTCGATTTTTCATCGGCCACATCCCGACATTATGTCTTTTATAACCCGGACCTCGAACTATTAGGGATATTCGATATACATCGATGTTTACAATGCGATACATTGAATCCGATTCTTTGAAGATGTATTGATATACTCGATGTATTCATGTTTTTTTGTAAAACACCGAAAGGATGATAAAACCAGTTAATTTTACAAAAACTCAAGTTACACCACAACACTATAATTTAAAAGCAAATAAATTTCAGCAGCAGAAGATTACATACAATTAAAAAGACAACAAAAATACTGCAATGTGCTACTGAAAAGGCATACACTCAGCATTTCTCAAATTTCACCTAAAAATATAAAAACGAGATTAAGTTAATATCGATTTTGATTATTCTTAAACGTTAATTTGTGTTTATAATTTCTATTGTTTATTTTTAATTATATAAACCATGAAAAATAAAATATTTAGGGTGTTTATTTTGAAATTAATTCAAAATTTAGGAAAAAATCGATTTGTTTATGCAGAATGTCACATCCCTAGACGGCAGCTTTAAGCCGGTGGTCGATAGAATAATGATTTCTTTAGTCTTTAGGCTCGATTCACACTATGATGCTCTTCGCGGTCCGATGTCGCTCCGGTCTCGGTTCGACCAAATCCGTTGTGTCTATACTCTACACTACTAGTTCCACAATCAGTCTGTCTCGATCGATGGTCGACATAGCACGTTTCTCGTAATAATTTTCTCGGAAAAAAACGTGTATAGAAAAATGGCGAAAATAATTATAGTGATATAAATAAATATTACTTAACATAACATTTATTACTAATAAAACACAGACACACACAAAATAATAAAAATGGTGCGTGTACATATGTACGCGCGTAAGAAGTTATACTTCTTTGGCTTTCTTTATTTTTTTTAAATATTAAATAATTAATAATAAATATTTACCGTTAATAATTTAACAATATTTAATATTTAGTATATTATTCAATTATTAATTAATATTAATAATAATTATTATTTTATTATATTATTAATTCAATTTAATAACTAGGTATGTTTCATAACCTTTTAACTAAGTAACAATAGGTCTTTGTGGAAAAGCATTGCTAAATTTCTTTGAAAAAATAATTTAAACTCCTTTATTTGTTTAAAAGGTACTACAAATGTCATTATGGTCATTCAAAATTCTTGGCATACGAACTTAACGCATATTCTATTTCTTTTTACTTGTAGATTGTCTTATTCCCATCTTGCTCGCGCACGCTCGGCGCCCATACTGATAATTTTGTGTCACGGTGCGCGCGCATCGTAAAATTTCACTCTCATAAATTTTTCATAACGCGCCTAAAGAAGTATAACTTCAATAATCAAAAATAACAAAAAAATATGAAAGGAATAAGGGGGCGTCCATAAATTACGTAAGGTGTTTAAGGGGGGAGGGGGTCGAGTCAAATCTCATTTAATCTTACGTTGGAGAGAGGAGGGGTCTCGGTAAATATCACGCAATTTTTTTTCTGATTGAAAATTTTTTTTTTAGGAAAACGGTTGACCCTAAAGGCCATCTCTGAAACTTTCCGCCAACTCCATACCTAAACGCTCAACATTTCACTTATTTTGTTTATGAGCTCTTCGAGCTCAAAAGTCTGATAAGAGTTGGTTGAAACACTATTTTTTGAATTTTCCAGCCGCAATAACTTTTGAATAAATGAACCGATTTTTACGCGGTTGGTAAAATTTCGGTGATTTTAAAGAGCATGACGGAAAGTCATTTGTTCCATTTCTAATACGCCACTGCCTACCGATTCAACCGCTGAATGTTTTCATCAGCACGCCTTATGATCTCTATTGCCCAAGTATACGTGATGATTTAGAGAAAAGATGCTGCAGTACATGCGGTATTTACTTTAAAAGAGCTGCAGAGCACAGGCGATCAGCCCACATTGCACCAGCTAAGCAAGCGCGTATGTTACGCAAAGTGCGACCCTCACGGATTATCACAAGACAAGCTAATGAGTTACTGTGTGCAAGTGCCAATGGTTTAGAGTGGCTAGATCAGAAAAAGTTGAAGGAGCAGATGATTTTACTGAAAATCATATGGACATGTTGGTTCCAATAGTCTCTCTTGAGATCGCGCATGATCCGCCATGGACTGAATTAGAGTAGATATTCTTTTTTTTTATCACAGTAGTTACGATTTAAGTATTCTATCGATAAATTATTATTACACTTATAATTAAACTCTCAGCAATATTGATTACTAGTCGTAAATAGAATTTGCACGAAGCAATTTTTTCTTCTTTTTACAATAACAATCCAACGGGTTTACGTAAGAAACCCACATTTTGAAAAATCTCACGTGAGATTGGGGGTGGGGGAGGGGGTTGAATAAAATCTCACCAGGGGGGGGAGACATTGAAAAAAAACACCTCACGTAATTTATGGACGCCTCCTAAGGTACATTTTATGTGTAATGTGTGTGTGCTGTGTCTTGGAAGATCTGTGTGTATGTATTATTCATAACCAAATTTTATAAATGCCACAATTTATAAAATTTATATATTTACTAGCCATGGCTATAAACATTTTTTTAACATCTACCATCACAACCAAAAAGAGACTGGAGTTGAAACAAAATTGTATTCACACAGTAGGTACAAGTCATGACAGGTCCGATCTCGCTTCAGTCAAATATTCTTTTCGATCGATACAATAGTGAGAACACTCAAATTCATTCTTATCTAAGAATATTTTACGGGACCGAGACCGCCGCGAGATCGAACCGTGAATGGCATCATAGTGTGGATCGAGCCTTAATTTACCTACTCATTTACGCATTCACCTACGCGTAGCACAAGTTAAAACGTCCAAATAAGTTAGTCCACTATGGGGCACGTCTCGTAACGTACAATACGTCCTTCGCTGACGTACACGATCCCCTCCAATCAGGAGCCCGGCTCGTTGAGATTCGTACACCTCTGCTCGTTCACCAGTATTTGAACGGTGAGCTCCAAATGTCCCGCGTTCGCCTCGCTGTTCTGTACACAATTGACTCGCTAGTATATTGAAATCTAAAAAGTTAGGTGAAAGTAACGAACGGTGACTCACCCTGGGCTGAGAGCGCAAATAGTTGGGGGCTTGGGCCAAGGGAAGGTGGAAGCAATCAACGCGGCGCAAGATCACCGACGAACACTCGAGGTCGCTGTGCGTCACGCGGGTGTACACGAGTTTACGCATTTCGTCTCCGTCCACCGACACCTGTGGAAGTGGGGCAAATCAGTCCAGAGTCGGGTGCGAGGCCACATCTATAATAACCGTCGGCGGCCACACCTCGTAAGCGAAGTATTTCGCGCGCGTGACCGGCCCCAAGTACGCGACGTGTACGTGGAGTCCTCGCCGCTGCTCCACGTCCAGCCTGAGGTGGAACATCTCCGGCCCCACCATGAGCACCATGTTCTCCCGGTGTTCCTGGTTCATCGGGACCCTCATCGTGTGCCGGGGACTGCGTTTCACCATGGCCGGGTGACGCGTCTGAGGGATTCGTTATTCGATAACGGTGACAGATAACAAAATCGTTGCGTCGCGTAACTTTTCGAACTGACGCCGCGTACCTGCAGATGCCTCGGCAGGTCCCCTAGAGTCATGGAGGAGCCTTCGGTGCACGACGTGGCGGGGCACTTGTAGATCCGCGAGGAGCAATTCGCCTCGTGGGCCTCGCGGTGCTTCAAGCGCCTCTCCTGTCCGCATCCGTGGCGACACGGGTACTTCAACAGCTCGGCGACGGCCTCCATCGCCCGGTTGCGCACCGACGACAGTCCCGTGCGACAGAGAGGGCAAGAGTTGAGACGGGAGCAACAACGCGAGCACAGTAAATGTCCGCGGCCGCACTGCCTCAGCGGTGGAGCCATGCACTCCAGGCACACCGGACATTCCAGAACGCGTAGAAACTTCTATTGAGGAAAATCTTAAATATAAAAATCTATTAACTGGAAGGGTACCTCGACATCGAGTCATTTTGTTAGGTGCATAAGATTTCTTTTAGTTATTTATTTACAAATATAAGGTAAATAATCTCGGCACAGAGCCGAGTGCAACGGGCGGCCTAAACACTTATAAGCAAAGTCTTAGGCGACCCGTTCTGAATTCATCCTTGAAATACAAATGCGCAAACGAAAGAGTTACTTCTCCACCGATTGCATGCCTCCCCTGAGCAGTCTTTGAATTTAAACGCGATCGTTTGTGAGAAAAAATGTAATAGGAAATGAGCCTAAGTATAAACAAATTCAATAAAAAATGAAAATTGAGTGAACCCACCTCTAATAAAACACTATTTTGACCGGATTGAAGTTATGTATTATTATAAATTTACAACTATTTAACATAATTTTAAATTTAAAATAGTGTTTTATTAAATGAATAAAAGTTATGTTAATCAAAGACAATACTATGAACCCACCTCATTAAATTTCTTCAGAGCGATTGCGGTCTCGTGACCCACTGCAATTAAAGAATATTTCTCTAAAATATCCAAGATTTTTTTTATAATTTTATAATCTTATTTATAGGTCGGTTATCGAAAGCTGGCGCGTTCACAGTACTCACACTAATGTAATTTCACTATACAGTATGTTTAAAAATATGACTTTTTTGCCAAGCTATATATTTTAGTCTACTCTGGTTTTAGTAAGGTTGGGTGGTTGTAAATAAATAAAAATGTGTCAAATACATATAAATATTATGTGCATACGAGGGTGGATACAAAAGTTCTAAGTCCGACCAAGAACGTTAAAGAGTAGTTTGAGTAAATAATTTTTCATTTTTCGACATAAGCTCCATCTAGCTCAACACACTTCACTTTTACTTCACTAACAATTCTTTCAATATACCTCTTAGAAACCCCAGTCGCATCTGATGTCAAATTAAAAATAACATTTTTTCATTAAACTGCTTAAAATAATTAAAAACATTGTGCACCATTTCACGAGATTGTCCTGGTAATGTTTGATAAAAGATCAACATAAACAGTAGCAAAAGCAAAACAATAACTGTCTCTTTTATACTCATAAGCTTGACCGAGCGCGAGAGAGACGGATAGTCTTTTCACTATGTATTTGTGATTGTATTTCAGTTTGACATCACGCCTCGCGCTTATTCACAGACACTACACAAGCACAAAGTGTAAATGTGTTGAAGCCGCCAGCTTTAGATAACATACCAATACGACGTTTAGACACATAAAGCCTTAAGATAAAATTCGTTTCGTCTGTTACTATATCTATATATATTACTAGCCGTTTCGCGCCCGCTTTGCTGGACGAATTAAAATAAATTTTATGTTTCATTATTTTTTTTTTTTTCATATTTTTATTATTCTTCTTTTTAACTTCCCGCTAAGAAAATTGAAATATTTCGAAAATCGAGTTTTTAACAGATGTTGACGTTTAGAGGTTCTAGGAAGCCTCCCCGAATGTTTCCGCGGTGAAGTCCGTATGGATAAATTTTCATAAAAGTAAAACAGCAATAAAAAAATGAAGGAACGTTGGAATTTAATAAATAAATAGCCATAAACCATCTAGGAAAAATTTCGCATCGAATGGTGGTAGTTTCATGATAGATACGATCAGTGGTTTAGGCGTGAAGGAGACGAAGACCATTTTTCTTTTATATATATAACTACTATAATATAAGTATATATTGTGAATTTTTTCCTTACCTATCCGCCTCCTCTTGCGTCGGCGGCGTTGCTCTTCATCAGAATTATTACTGGCATTATTCTCTTCTTCGTTTTCCTGTAAATTTTTAGTACAAATTGAAAGTGTTCGTGTTCTTAATATATTTCTATATTCGAACAGAATACGAAAAACAAACTCTTATAGGTTTATGGAATTAGCTATTATTAAAATAAAATTCAATAAACTGCTTTTCGCGTCGAATAAGTATTAAAAAGAACAACCTCCTCGTTCGCCTGACGCGGTTCATTTTCAACCGTTTCAGCAGTTCCCGCATTGGCCGGGGGTTCGGCCGCCGCCTCCTCTGGATTGGCTTCCGGAGATCTTCTTTCGCCTGTGTTACGTATATTTTTGAAAATTAACTTTTGTTTTAAATTATGATAAAGCAATTTACACCGAACATACCGTCATCGCTCTCTTCTTCATTATCCGATTGATCTTCTTCTGATTGCGGAGAAGGAGCCGCCGCTTGCCCTTCCGCCGGTGCTGCTTCATTTTCTTTTGACACAAAGAAGAAATTGTAGGGCAAACATGTCATTCATTACATATTTACTTCATAGACTGCTACGTGATCGGCCTCGTGTGGGTACACCCTACTACACAGTGTGACCCTACTTATTAAGTCAGTGGAAAGTGTCAAATCTTAAGAGACTCTAAGATAATACACACCATTAGCTTCCAAAGTGCTGCTTTGATTTTGAAAGCCTTCTGTTCCGGGAGCAGACGCAGGCCGCTCCGGCCGCTCGCGTTCGTTCGACGAGGCTACAGACGAAATTCGACTTTAATTTCGCAGATTTGATTTAAATCGTGCACGTTATAGATAACGCTAACCTTGTTGACTCGTCCCAGCGAGCATAACGCGCCTCCCGCCTCTTCGTGTCATTCTAGAAGTTGACGGAGCTGGAAAAAGTCCCAAAATCTTCCTTGAATGTCTTATGCATGAAACATTTTTCAAAATAACTTTTTATGAGTTTTCATGGAATATAATTTCGATATTGGCTTCGATCGTTATTGCGTGTAATGAATAAATGCAATCCGAGCTAATGACATTCTTACGATAAAATCACCAAAACGAAAATATATCGTAAATACTAGCTGACCTGGCAAACGTCGTTTTGCCATGTATATCATTTATAATAAAAAAATAGGGGTTGATCGTAGAGGGGTGAAAATTAGGGATTGTATGTATTTTTTAATGCTGTATTATAAAAAAAATAAAAAAAATATTTATCTAAAAATTAAAAAAAATATAATTTAGGGGTGGACTACACTTAAGATTTAGGGGAATGAAAAATAGATGTTGTCCGATTCTCAGACACCCAATTTGCACACAAAATTTCATGAGAATCGGTCAAGCCGATTCGAAGGAGTTTAACTACAAACACCGCGACACGAGAATTTTATATATTAGATTAAACGAAATATCATTCGAAACTGACTAATATTTCAGATTTCTTTTACTTTTTAAAACTTACCCGTCGTATTGTCTTGAGGCGTATCATCAGATGATGATTCTTCTTCTTCGGCATTATTAGAATTTGCTGTAACAAAATCTTTTTTATCCTAAACGCTCAGTATAGCTTTGCTATATATACTAAACTACTAAATTAGACAAAATATATATTTGAGTAATATCTCTATTTCTTCGAGGCCGCATTGACCGATGTGAACAATATATATATTTTATTTATCTACATATAATATTTTTTAATAAAATTGATATTACATGTTAAGGGTAAATTTCAATATCCTTATGGGTAACGTAACATTTTTTATGTTGTGATTTGAAAGGTAAGGTAGATTGTGTGCGGCACGCCCTCGTAAACTTTCTTTCCTTGTCTTCACTGAAAAATCATAGGAAATTACAAGCTAGTCTAACTTAAGAGTTAAGACAAATCACTTATTGAAGTTTGACCTAATTAAAGGGAAGTGTTAAGTTTTCAACACTAATGTTCACTACGCTATTTACTAATTCAATGATGCTTGAAACATTATTAATGTTAAATATGTCTCAAACATATTTGAGAATTATCGAGGTAGTAGTTTCTTTAATTAATAGACAAGTCTTCGGTCCCGCACTTAGTCAAATAACTGCTCCGTGCAGAAAGACTAGAGCAGACTATTGTCTTGCGCTTTTGAGCTTTTTCAATATTATTTGTAAGTATATAAACCTGTTCTATGGTAAAAATTTTGTCATTAAAACCAAATGGGTAATCGGGTATGAGAAGATTTTCGTCGAAAACATGCTTGAGGCGTTAGGTTAGGTAGCAATGATTCCAGGCTTAGCTATCATTATAACTTCCGTAACGTTGGGAACTTGAAGAAAATATTGGAAACATTGAAAGAAAAAGATTTTACCGAAAACTTCTCTAGGTTAGCCATACGGATATTTAGCTCAAGGAATTCATCGATTTGAAATATATTTTGTAAATGTTCTGTAAACCTCGTAACTTATTTTTTGTTACTGGCAGCCCATTTCCCGTCACACTCTCGTACGGAAGGAATATGTGTGGTAAGTTTTTCACATTTCACAGCCATCTCTGTTATTGCTTTCTAAAGTTTTAGATAAAGTTTTATTAAGGGATCATTATGTTTTTTAATCTCTCTCTTTAGTTGTTTAATGAGTTTGTTGAGATGTTTTATTCTTTCGTTTCTCCGAGTATTATTGCCAGCAGCTTGCTGGATGTTCTTTACAAACCTATTTACTAAGTAATTCTAGTTATTCTTCAGTCTTTAAAGGTACTATTATTTCTACGTAATTCTGAAGATTAATTGTATAGCTCTGGAATAGTTCTTAAGTCCGTTTACTCACTTATTCACACTCACTAGTTGAATTCAGTCTTCGCTTTATAGGGTTAGGGTTAATAGTGATTATGATTGGTGAGTGATCAGA
Source organism: Pieris macdunnoughi (assembly GCA_905332375.1). Taxonomy (NCBI): domain Eukaryota; kingdom Metazoa; phylum Arthropoda; class Insecta; order Lepidoptera; family Pieridae; genus Pieris; species Pieris macdunnoughi. Next base: position 292,540 of record CAJOBZ010000004.1, on the reverse strand, counting down.
GTTCATATCATATCCTTCTTTAATTTGGAGAATATTTGGTAACCTCTAATAGATAAAATATACATATAGAAATTCTGATTAAAATCGTATTAGGAAAATCAATTATATGAATTAGCAGTATAACCAGTCAGAGTCTAATAAGAATGTTTATTAGACTCAAAACTTAGCTATTAAAAAGAGTGGCGGAAAGTTTCTTGCCAGTTCTTCTTTCCCGCTCTACGCCCTTGACTTGCAAACTGGTAGTAAATTTTTTGACGTTCATAAGTGTGTTTACTTGTTAACCTATATGAATAAAGTTAGTTTGAGTTTGAAAGGTTGTAATAGTTTAGCCTGACATACGTGACTAGCTTTACTACATTATATTTCATAGAATCATGAACTTACAAGCGAGGCCTCTTCTCAATCTGTTCCAATCGGACACTCTGTTGATAGCGATCACGCGCTCTATACTTGATATCGGAGCGCCTAAACGTCGCATCTCGGCCAGATCACGTCTGTTTATTTGCCTGGAAATTCATTAACATCATATTAGGACATTGAACATTTCTTAGTTTCTCCAATTTTCATGTGTTGGTTTATTTATAATATAGAAACTCCTTATCTACATACTTATTTAAAAAAATATATTTTTCTATTAAAAACAAATTTGCATTCCTAGGCACCAGGACCTTTACAAGAATGGAACATTTATGGTGTTATAATTACCCTTTTGTACATTATTGACCAAAATGATTATTATATCAGTTAAAAACCTTCTAGAAAATGGTCACATAATAAATTATATTAAAGATACATACTGAGAGCCAAACATATGCCTTGGTAGATTTAGCATCTTCCAGTATATATTTCTTAACCTTCTGAGGTTTTCTGGATCTGACCTTGCATCTGCCGCAGCTGCGCTACTTGGAGTTTCATTTGGTGCTATAAGAATATATGTACTTAAATTGAACAATATTTTATGTTCAACAATTGTATTATATATTGTGTAGCAACAATTTTTAAGAGTTATCTTAGTCTAACACACATAGTATAATACCTAAGAGAGCTAGGCTTAATTTTCTATTAAATAATAATGGTATTAGATTAGTAGACACAGAAGGCTCTACATTAAAAACTATAAAACCAAACCTGTATAATGAAAGTAATTATGTAAGAAAAATGGTATGCGACACACGGTTTATAATTAATTATTAGCAACACTTACAAACAGCACTAGTGCCAGCCTGATCTGTAGTTTCCATCTGTTCAACACTTTGCTCAGTTGCTTGTGCAGCTGGTTCATCAGAATTTGACTCCTCATCTATATTTTAAAACATACTCTGTATATTATACATAATGTTATGTCAAGGAAACGTTACAATAAAATGTTATTATGGGAAACCTCCAATATTTTTTCTAGTAATAAACATGATGAGGTGTTTTATATAAACTTTAAACTACACACAAACCAGGCTTTTATTTTTAGACAAACTACGTTGTTATGTATAGTTATAACTTACTAACTTAACTGTAAAACGTTTATTGTATAATAAATATATATATGGAAACACCTCTGTTGCTCTAAGAGCTGCTATAATCCAAATGACCCCTCCCCCTCTGGTTACAGTTGAGGCTCATGGCTAAGTCCTAACTGTGAGAATAGAATTGGATTTGAATGTAAACTATTTACTTTTGCTTCTTTGCACATAAGAAATCATAAATCATGATAATAAATCTAAATCTATCTCACCTACTTATTGGAATCTTACCTGAGTATGACTTCTGTATGTAAACCCATGTAGTATTTTGATACAAGAGTCAAAGTTTGCACTGTAACTCAATTCTGGCTCTACCCAAAATGATTTCACACTGCTGTCTCACACTTTATGTATTACAAAGCAATTATTGGGTTGTTGCCTCGCATTGTCCAGGCCCACTATATATTTATACTTAAATAATTATTAAAAACATACCAGAACTCCATGGATATACAGAGATTCCCAAAGCTTTCTTTATTCTTTCTTTTTGGCTCATTGTGTACCAAGTGGGTATCTACGAATATTTTTTTAATAATATTAAAATTGTCCAATAAAGACAACCTGATTATTAAAAAAGCAGATAAAATTCAGTATATTTGATTCCTCACTGTTTTATTACTACTCACCAGGCAATATCACGAAAATGGCCTATAAAATGTAACTTGATGCAAGCCGTCCCTTAAGGTAGGATAATAACAAATCAATAACAAAAACACACATTACATAGAACACCAATCTTCAACATAGAACTTAATACAGAAAATCGTGAAAAGCCGTTGTTACTTGTTAGAATCATGGAGTAGGTAATATAAAATATTTGTCTTAACCTCTACTTCATCTGTGTAAAGTAAATTACACAGATATAATTAGATTTTCCCCTTAGGATTGGATAGTATTCACATTAGTACTTTGTACGCTTGTAGTTTGTACTTTGTGTATTTTTGGCGTATGCGAGTAAGACTTATTGCTAAGTTTCGTGTCTTAATCTTAGTATAAGATTAGAAAAAGCATAGAAACTCTTATAAGCCAGCGCAACACATACCAAATAAATTGAAACAAGAGATGAGTTACCCGATAAGGACTTAACTAAATATAGCGCGAGTGTGGATCACTCGCGAGAAGTTGGAGCCGGCTTTAAACGTTTGATTTGCATACATTTTTTTTAATTACATGACATGTTACAAACACATTGTATTGTTGTGAGTTTTTACGTTATTTATTAATTTAAAAAATCGATTGTCTGTACTTGCACTTCAAGCCTTAAATGGAACGCCTCAGAGCGAGGTAATGCCGCATGCGAGGCAACGCTGCTGCGCGCAGAAAAGGGCCAACTTTTTGCCGCGCTGCGTTTTCATCGCCTACGCACCCTGGCACCACATGTTATTACTAGTAGTAAGTGTAGGATAATTTTTGGGTATAAATGTACATAGTTTTGAAAATAAAAGGCTTGAAGGCGAGGACCTTTACTTCGTACTTCGCTCACTCCAGTGAGCTTCCGTCCTGCACTTCAGGCGATTGACCACCCGCGACGGCCCAAGCCGAGGTTCGAGTCTCACAGGAGACGCCCTTGCGCTAGTCGCAGGAAAACCGCCCATTCAGGCCGCTACGCTACGCAGCTACGCTCGTCAAAACAGCCCGAGCTGAGCTGTAAAGGCCCTTAAGGCCAACAGCGAGATTCCTTTTAAAAAAACAATTAGGGAGTTTTATTTTAACACAACCAAATAACTCTGAAGCAAACATCCCTAAATATTAAAAAGATGCGAGTAAGACTTATTGCTAAGTTTCGTGTCTTAATCTTAGTATAAGATTAGAAAAAGCATAGAAACTCTTATAAGCCAGCGCAACACATACCAAATAAATTGAAACAAGAGATGAGTTACCCGATAAGGACTTAACTAAATATAGCGCGAGTGTGGATCACTCACGAGAAGTTGGAGCCGGCTTCAAATGTTTGATTTACATTACAAACATCCCTAAATATTAAAAAGATAGTAATTATTACTCGATATTATTGTTTTATCAACAACGACGATACTAGACCAAAAAAAACTACCGCATGAATTAAAACACGACACAGCTTTTTGACGTGCATAGATTCATCAGTCATTTTTTTTCTAATTCACATCACTTGGCCTAAAGGTCTAGATACCAGGCCATAAACTCCAAAAAAAAAATCACCACACATCATAAATCATACTTCGTAATTCGTATTCATAATTAATTATTCGTCATCGGCGTCATTGTCATTCCGACGTTTGTAAAATTTATATCAATTCAATTATTAAATTATTAATGGTAATTCGAATGGAATCTACTTTACTTTTTTAGTTGGTGGTCGGTGCCGGGATATATTAACTTTTAAGACATAAATAAGTCTAACGTTCTTTGAAAACGGAGGTAATATAATTATAAAACCTAATATTATTTTAATAGGTTAAATTGAATAAAAATATATCGTAGTAACTGATTTATTTATCTTTACACGGCACTTTACCTTTGTGTATTGCTTAGTTAATGATCTAAATTTGCAACTGAAAGCCTTACTAAAATAAGCAATCATACTGCATATTATAAATAATAATATTTTCTTTGCATGCAGCTTTTACAACATCCAAATCCAATTCTCCATCAAATATCCATTCTAGTAACCAGATTCTGAGCATGGATATGGTAAGATATTTTTGTATTTCAATATTATTTTAGAAAATGATAACTAAACTAAGAATTTAATAAGCCTCAATATTGCATTTTTTAGCTTGGGGACGAAGATAAAAGAAAAGTTCCAGAAATGTTACAAAAAATATTAAGATATGATGTACAAATTACCAAGAAATTTGTCGAAAATGCTCAAAAAGTAACTGCCCTAAGATCACTTGGAAATCATTCTAAATTATTAGAGGTAATGTGCTTAAGTTTATAGAATTAAATAAAATCATACCTAACTATGTTCTGTAACCTTGGCTGCTATCACTTTTATACACTTATAACAGTATTTGTGTATTAGGTTTGTTTGAGTAATGATTAAATGATATCCTGTTTTTTACAGGTATCATGTCATGGAGTAGTCTGGCTTGCAGGTTGGCTCACATTCATATGGTTATTCAATAATAGTGAATTGTATCAACTACAGGTTAACATGCTTATAGGTAAAAATATATTTTTTTTTAATTTGGGTTCAAAGATTATATCAGATTTCTGAATTGTAACAATATAATAAAAGCTTAGTATCTGCCCTTAATATCAGTGATTTATATTTCAGCTCTCCTACTTGATATTGTGGTGATAGCAATAATAAAAGCATTTGTGAGGAGAAGAAGACCAATACCAATGAATAAACTGATACCAGGAAATCCAGACAAGTACTCATTTCCTTCTGGTCATGCAAGTCGCTCTGTTTTAGTTGCATTTATACTGATATGTGTAGACCCCGTCTCATTTATCTTTTATCCGCCTTTGATGGCCTGGGTTACTTCTGTAGCAGTATCTAGAGTCCTTATTGAAAGACATTACTTTTTGGACATATTTGCAGGCATTGGCTTAGGAATTATAGAGGGACTGTTTATAAGTCTTGTGTGGCTCTCCCAAAGTACATCAACTAGTATTCTTAAATCTTTATCAGATGAAAAAAGAGATGGCGGAGAATTCCATGTCTAAGAACAACTTTATGTTCTAAACTGTAACTTGTTCGTGATTAATTTTCGTATTTTTTTGTGTTAGTGTGTTGAATAATATAAAATAATATATTGTAACAGCTGGGTGTTTTATTTTAACTGACTGCGCAAAAGACAGCGATCTAAATGAACTAGATGTACCATAAAGAATTTGATCAAAGACAGTCGAACAGCCGTCTCTTTTCCTTTTAGTTAAAACTTAAACAGATGAGCTAGGTACACAACGTCGCGTTAATTTATACGGTTTTAAAATTGTGATCATAATGCAATGGTTGGTTTCAGAGCTATGTAATGATATCTATAAATAATAGATTTTATCTTATTAAATTGCACCATTTAGATTTAATTAAATATATTAATCATAATCAAAAAATATATGTCCAATTTTGAAACTGGTTCGGTTTTTTTGAAGTCAGTTGAAACTCGTGTACCCACCTACACGGTACACCACTTATTTAAAAAGAGAAACTTCAATTTGTGTATAATGTAATAAGTAGTTGTTAAAGTATAACAATCTATAAGTACAAGCTAACCTTGGAACATTAATTATTATATTAGGTCCTTACATATGAAATTGGCGTATTTCGTACTGGGCACTTTAATCACGATGTTCTCCTCTTTGGTAAGGAATTCCAAATTCAAATTTGTACAGCTATTTACTCCTGTATTTGTGCTTCGATGACCGTCATTCATTTGTTTTTTCTTCTGTTTTTTTCTGTTTGCGTCACTCATTTTACAAAATGGAAAACTTAAAGTATCGCATTATTTACGAGTACGAGTTCCGCCGTGGCACTAGTGCTGCGGAAACGACTCGAAAGGTGAATGATGTGTATGGCGGTCATGTTGCAAAATAAAACACAGTTCATTTTTGGTTCCAACGTTTTCGTTCTGGAAATTTCGACCTGCAGAACAAGCCCCGTGGACGGCCTGAGACCCAAGTTGATAATGAAGTATTTAAGGCTATTGTGGAAGCGGATCCATCGCAAACCACGTCCGAGTTAGCTGCAGGCTGCGGTGTTAGTGATAAAACTGTTTTAATTCACTTGAAGCAAATTGGGAAGATTAAAAATCTTGAAAGATGGGCACCTCACGAATTGACTGAAGCAAACCGGCAAACGCACGTCGACTTCTGCGTTACATTACTGAACCGGCACAATAATGAAGGTATTTTAAACCGAATCATTACCTGTGATGAAAAATGGATTCTTTACGATAATCGAAAGCGCTCAGCGCAATGGTTGGATCCTGGCCAGCCAGCTAAATCCTGCCCCAAGCGAAAATTAACCCCAAAAAAGTTACTTGTAAGCGTTTGGTGGACTAGTGCCGGTATTGTTCATTGCAGTTTTCTCAAATCTGGCCAGACTATTACGGCTGATGTCTATTGTCAGTAATTGCAAACCATGATGGAAAAGCTAGCGGCTAAACAACCTAGGCTGGCCAATTGCTCCACGCCACTGCTACTTCACGACAACCCTAGACCACACACTGCACAACAGACGGCTGCCAAATTAGAAGAGCTTCAATTGGAATGTCTAAGACATCCTCCGTACTCCCTGGACCTTGCTCCAACAGATTACCATTTTTTGCGAAATTTGGTCAACTTCTTGCATGGGAAAACATTTAACTCTGACGGGGCAGTCCAAATCGCCTTCACAGATTTTATTGATTCCCGTCCGCAACAGGCAACAACCAAGTGGCATGTACCTATCGTCCACACTGGACACTCCACGCAATCGGGCAGTCTTGGCCGAGAATCTGAACTACAAAGAAGGTCGACGGTCGTCTCTCCTGTCCCAAATAGAGACTTAATTTAATTATGCTAGGGCTTGTATTTGTTAAATTAAGCAATTTTGCAGTTCTAACTTCGAAAAAATTAATATGTGGTCGACGTCAGTTACTGATTGGACTGGTTGAGGATCCTGCGTTTATTTTGGAGGAAAAAACACACTATTCTTTCTCAGTTACGTATTTGAGAATAAATAAAGATTAATCTCAAAATATTAGGTCCTTACATATGAAATTGGCGTTTTGTATGGGAGGAACAAAAAGTCGAATATTTTTAAATATAATATATTTAATTAATCAAAGTATGAACCATTGTTTTCTATGCACTTTTGCCATCTCATAGGTAGTTCATTGATCCCTTTACTAAAAAAAACCAGTCGGACGGGAATCAATAAAATCTGTGAAGGCGATTTGGACTGCCCCATCAGAGTTAAATTTTTTCCCTTGCAAGAAGTTGTCCAAATTTCGAAAAAAATGGTAATCTGTTTGAGCAAGGTCCGGGGAGTACGGAGGATGTCTTAAGGTGCGCTTACACGGGCAACTAAAATTGCTCAATTCCAGTCAATACTCGTCAATTATGACGTCACGACTACATCAAGCAATTTACGGCAACGGCAACAAGCATCAATACTGCGCAATACAATATTGAGCGATATGGCGCAACTTCATCAACTAGGCAATACTGTCATACACGAGTATTACAGTTTTCGCTCGCTATGGACGACATTGTTCTTGCTGCGGCGGCTTGTAGCGCTTTTTTTATCATTAATCAAAGAAAGAAAAGGATTAGGCGTATCTGGGTGTGATCGTTTTTGGCAAATAGGACAAAATTTTCATTATGTAAAGATGATATATTATTCAAAAACTTTACTAGAATGTCACGAACAGACTTTGAATTATTTTTGAATAAAGTAATTAGAAATTATTATTATTTAGACCTCTCGCTCTCTCCGCGGAAGCAAGACGGCAAGCCGCAAAACAAACAAGTGCGAATGAGACATAAACAAAAATTGCTAGGAATTTCCAAGTCCATTGAATATTCGTCAATTCGTATCTGCGACATTGAACGATATGAAATATCTGGAGCAATTAGAAGCAATATCGCCGAAATAATTTATTGCAATTTATTGAATTTATTGAGATTGCTCCATTAATTTCTCCAGATCGGTCCATTTGTGTCGCCGAGCAATTATTGCCCTCGGTGTAAGCGCACCTTTAGACATTCTAATTGAAGCTCTTCTAATTTCGTAGCCGTCTGTTGTGCAGTGTGTGGTCTAGCGTTATCGTGAAGTAGCAGTGGCGTGGAGCGATTGACCAGCCTAGGTTATTTAGCCGCTAGCTTTTCTATCATGGTTTGCAATTGCTGACAATAGACATCAGCCGTAATAGTCTGGCCTGATTTGAGAAAACTGCAATGAACAATACCGGCACTAGTCCACCAAACGCTTACAAGTAACTTTTTTGGGGTTAATTTTCGCTTGGGGCAGGATTTGGCTGGCTGGCCAGGTTCCAACCATTGCGCTGAGCGCTTCCAATTATCGTAAAGAATCCATTTTTCATCACAGGTAATGATTCGGTTTAAAATACCTTCATTATTGTGCCGGTTCAGTAATGTAACGCAGAAGTCGACGTGCGTTTGCCGGTTTGCTTCAGTCAATTCGTGAGGTGCCCATCTTTCAAGATTTTTAATCTTCCCAATTTGCTTCAAGTGAATTAAAACAGTTTTATCACTAACACCGCAGCCTGCAGCTAACTCGGACGTGGTTTGCGATGGATCCGCTTCCACAATAGCCTTCAATACTTCATTATCAACTTGGGTCTCAGGCCGTCCACGGGGCTTGTTCTGCAGGTCGAAATTTCCAGAACGAAAACGTTGGAACCAAAAACGAACTGTGTTTTCTTTTGCAAGATAACCGCCATACACATTCCACATCATTCACCCTTCGAGTCGTTTCCGCAGCACTAATGCCACGGCGGAACTCGTACTCGTAAATAATGCGATACTTTATGTTTTCCATTTTGTAAAATAAGTGACGCAAACAGAAAAAAATGGAAGAAAAAAACAAATGAATGACGGTCATCGAAGCACAAATACATGAGTAAAAATTTTAATTTGGAATTCTTAACCAAAGAGGAGATATTTGAGGTCAAAGTGGTCAAAACGTAAAACGCCAATTTTACGCTTATTTTAATAATCAAATTATTTCATCAACATTTTTTTACTGAAATAAGAGAAAACCTTTAAAGAATATAAGGTTTTAACAAGCTAAATTAACAGTAAAATATTTAGTTTCATGTAAGAAGTTTACATCATTTACGTTTTGAGTAAAATTTTTTGGACATAGGCCTCTTCCATCCGTTTCCACTCGTGTCTGTCGTGGGCCAGGCGCGGCCAGGTGACCCCGGCGACGGCGGTACCTTCATCCATACTTATATTTATTTTTTTTAGCAGTTTGAAATAACTTTAATTATTTTCAAAATCTACGACGAAACGAAAGCCTTACAAATTTTTCAACAATAAATAATATTTACTAACGAAAATTTCGATAAATGCGAACTTAAAGAAAAATACTGGTCAATTTTCTGTCACTGTGTTGGTATTGATTGCGAGAAGCACGCGAGAGCATTAGTTTTGAGAGTGCTCAATTGTGCGAAGCTTTGCTGTAGTTGGAACATTCAACGTTGAGCATTATGCCGCATAATGCGCTCTAGTGCTGTAATTGGAAAACGCACATGGTATAGTAATTTGTATGTAGGATGACGTTGCGGCGACGCACCGCACTGTTAACGCATCGTGTGTCCGCGCTCTTAATATGTACTATGTATCGCTAAATCGGCACCGTCATCTCGTTCTCGGTGACATCCCGGTGACAGCGGAGGTGGACAAACGGCTATAGACTAGTTATAAGAATTAAGAATCATTCATTACTCTATGGCCTATGCTAGTAGTTTGGCGCGTATATTTCGCGCATGGTGTAGGCAGTAGGCACTAGGTAGTAGGTATTCAGTAATGAAATTGTTTACTTCAAAGTAAATAAAATACTTGTTAAATCTTGTCGTATTCACTATGTTTTAACTGCTAAATCATAGAAATTAAAATTTTTAGGAGGGCACAAAATTGAAGATTATGTATGTTTTAAAGTTTAGTGTTTATGGAGCTTTTGACAAAAGACTATTATGTTTTATCTATTTTTCCTTACTATGTATATTGTATACTCTGGTCTGATATACAAATTGCAAACCGGTGAACGTTGGGAACTGTTTTTAATTTTGTTTATATTTTTCAATTGCAGCACGTTGAGAGTCTTGTAAGTGTATAATTTGAACTTCGATAACTAATCATTCGAAAATGAATGAATTACCGTATCAAGCCGAATATGCAAAGTCCGGTCGAGCGGCTTGTAAAGGTTGCAAAGAGAAAATTGATCAAGGATCATTACGTATTGCTGTAATGGTGCAGGTTTGTATTCGAGGGGTATTTCAAGTTAAACACAGTATCTAATGCATTCAATATAAAATTATGCGTACCTACAACGCAATCCTCATGGTCAACTATATCTTCAACTTAGAATTTTTAAAATTAATTTTATTTTGTTTTAAACAAACTTTATTATATTGCAGTCAGCATTTCATGATGGAAAACAACCAAATTGGCACCATGAAAAATGTTTGTTTAAGAAAAAATGTCCAACCATTCAAGAAATAGGCAATTTTAATAAACTAAAGAATGAAGATCAGAAAAGAATCAAAGAACTACTGGGTAAGATAATATAGAGGTTTTTATTTATTATAATGCTCATTAGTAACACACAGTAAAATAAAAAGTAAGTCTATAAACTATGGAGGAAATAAGGTTTTTATTGTTTAGTGCCTATATTTATGCATACTTAGTGTGAATTTTGCCACATTAATATTATAATATTACTTACTATTACCAGCTACAAAGTTAATGTATATATATATTAATAAAAATGTGTGTAATATCATACTTCTTACAGCTAATTCATGTGGTGCTGTTATGCCAGTAGAAAAGGGTAAAAAAGGAAAGGGTACAAAAAGAAAAGAAGAAAAATTACAACCTGGTATTTCTAATTTCTCAGTGGAATATGCTAAGTCAAGTAGAGCTACTTGCAAACAGTGTGACATTAAAATTTGCAAGGTAAATTTTATTATGAAACTAAACTGTATAATGTTGGTGGTCTTAACAAATTAAGTATATTATTAATATATCTAGGACATACAACATATGTGCATATGTGTTTTAATTTTGAAAGATTTTACGGACAAAGTTCTTTGTTAAAATCAACACAATACAATTTAACATTTTGTAAATAGGATGAAGTAAGAATTTCTAAAATGGAATTTGATCCCCGATATGGTGATGCACCGGCTTGGCATCATGTAAAGTGCTTTGCCGAAAGACAGGCCGAGTTTTTATTCCTGGCTGGAGGAGAGGACATACCAGGATTTAAGCAACTCCAGAAGGAAGATCAAGCCATGGTTAAGAAAGAAATTAAGTATGTACTAATCATCATTTGTTAACAATTAATTCCATTTGCCATTGACCACATTCTGACTTATATCTTATATAACTTATTTCTATAGACCTATAAGTCCCGATGGAGGTCCAATAAAGAAATTAAAATCAGAACCTAAAGATGAAGAAGAAATAAAGAAGGAAAAAAAATTAGAAAAAGACTTATGTAAGCAAAATGACTCATTTCACAAGTACCGAGGCCGCCTCAGTGAACTTGGCAGAAGTGATTTGCACGAACTGCTTGAAGCTAATTCACAGGAGATACTAAAAGGTCCAGATGAGGTGAATTCAACATAATATAACATTTTAAACCAAAGATGGCTCTTGTACTCACTCAGATATAAGAAATACTTGATGACTTGAGAATAATATTACGCTTGTTCCCAGTGCTTGGACCACTTGGCGGACATGATGGCATTTGGGGCTCTGGAACCTTGTCCTGAATGCAAACAGGGCCAGCTTATTTTGGACACTTTCAATTATAGATGCACAGGTAATATAGATTTTATCCGTGAAGTTAACTTCGAGCCATCCCTTTATCGTGACATTTTTTATTTCTTGATTACTGGAACTCGGATTCCTCATTACAAGATCGACATCATATAATTTCAATGAGTCTGTCTTTTATTCTCCGGTACCATGGATATAAATAACCATTTTGGATACGTCCAATTGATTCGAAGGTAATATAAGCGAATGGACCAAGTGTAGCTACACAACGAGGACACCGAAACGGAAACCGATGAAAGTGCCCTCGAGTTACAAAAAAGGATCAGTGTTTAAGTCCTACAAACCAAAAGTGGGTGAGCGATTGTTTGAGCTTGCTCCTCCTCCGGCCATCGTCGTCAAGAAGGAGGAACCGCAAGGGTAACTGTGTTCTGTTATTTGTACACTGTCACTATCTGTTAAGGCTGTCTCATATTCAAAGATTATTATTAGTACACCAATTTTTTTTTTCCAAATGTTTATAATTTCATCAGCATCACCTCGATGGCTGGAAGTCTTCCACGGTCCGCTTCACAAGACACTTTCTTTTGCGAAGTGTGGTATCTACTCCCGGCGGGGGACTTCCTTGGGAGATACGAAATCCAATATAATAATACTATAAAAAAGGAAAAAGAAAAATACCCTCATCACAAAATTATACTAAAACATCACTGTTTATCTATTTTTAGTGAGAAGAAATTCCCCATTCCACCGCTGAAGAATCTCCAGTTTTTCATGTATGGAAAATTCAAGGGGGACAAGGAGGAAATTAAAAAGCGCATTTTAAAAATGGGAGGTCTGGTCACGAGCAGAGTGACCGACACGCTGGCCGCGGTCGTGTCCACGGAGAAAGAGGTGGAGAAAATGGCCGCCAAGATGGAGTCCATCCAAGCCGAAGACATCGAAGTGAGACTCGTCTCGTTTGGACTACTCGTTGAATTATTAATCAAATCGTCCAATTTTCAATGGAGATAATTTGCAGGTCGTGAACGAAGAGTTTTTCGATTTGATCGATTCAAAAAGTGGTTCCGTTTCCCAAACGCTGGACCTCATCAAACAAAACAATATTGCGCCTTGGGGATCGGATGTAAGTAGCCCTTACTCAACATTGATCGTCATGATCTTAGAACAATGTCGGATTTGAAAAAATCCAAAATCCACTTTTTAACATATTTGGATACTACATTTAAATATTACGGCTACATTAAAAAAATCCATATTTTAAATTTCAAATTAATCAGTCGGTAAAGTGACGGATTTGATAGAAACATGTGTTTTTTCTAGAAAACTGTGTAATTTGATGTTATTATTTTTATTTTGTTGTAAAACAAATCCTCTTGTTTGCTTGTATGCCAATTTTCATAATAACAGAATATGAATTAAAATAGTTATGATAAAAACTAACATGATGATATTATTTTGAAATGGCTGCCCTGCAAAGTTTACTATTTCTCAGATCCGTCACTATTCTACGACTATGACGAATTTTGTACGTAATTTATCAATAGTTTTTACGACAGTAACGAAAGTATAAATTTGCGAATTATTCTTATATGACTTGTATGACAGCCTACGAAGCGCGTTCCCCAAGACGTGATCGACGGGAAGTCCATTCAAAAGTCCGGCAGCAACTACGTGAAGTCGTCCGGTGTCACTAAACTGAAAATCAAAGGTATTTCTATTTTCTGAATTCTTTTCCGATTTTCGTAGATATCAATTTCGTAAATCACCGTTCGATCGGTTCGCGCAGGTGGGACGGCCGTCGACCCCGACTCGGGTCTGTCCGACGAAGCTCACGTGTACGTGGACCCCGAAGGGGCCAAATATACGGTTATACTCGCGAAGACGGACGTCGTCGCCGGCAAGAACTCGTATTATAAGATGCAGGTCTTGGAGGCTGATAACAAGAAGAAGTGAGTACTCTCACGCTATATTCTATATTATGCTATGCGACATCAAATCCTTAACACAAAACGTGATGCGGAAGCAACTGTTTGGTTTAGTTGAGTGGTATTCGTTTAATTTTAAAAGATTAGTTGTCGATTCGGGTGGTCGCAGTTTTAAACGAACAATTGTTTAAATATTTTTTTATTTAGTACTAGTTTTGTCGATTCCTGAGGCGTAATAAGGAAATCTGTACTTTAGCTAAAGAGTAAACATATCTAAATCACTGGAACTTCGTATTATTTTGTTTCCATTTGCCAATTACCTAATTATTATTATTATTTAGAAAAAAAACAGTTTGCCAAGTGTGTTTTTTGTTTAGTCCTACTATGATTATTCTTTCTTTGTAAACATGTTTCATATATTATCTAGTAAAATATTTTTTTTTATGAATTAAAGTTCACGACACAGTTTTTTTCGTTTTTGTTTTAAATTAACATCACTCACCGCGTGCCCAATACTCATAAACATAAATCACGTTTATGAGAGCAGAAAATAATATTAAATTGTGTCCAATCGTTGCGTAGATTCTGGTTCTTCCGTTCGTGGGGTAGAATCGGCACACCGATCGGCGGCAACAAGGTCGAGAATTGCAAATCTCTTCAAGACGCCGTCCGCAAGTTCGAAGACATGTACATGGAGAGAACTGAAAATCCTTGGGAGATGCGCGACGATTTCATGAAGGTAAGCCGTTGACGGCCGTCGTCATTTCTCCTCCGACATCGTAAAGCTGCATGCTCACGAGGGAATAGTAGAAAATATTGTCTTAATATCGTTTATCGTATATAATGTGTACGCAGATGCCGGGCGCGTACTACCCGATCGAGGTGGACTACGGCGACGGGGACAATGCGAAGAAAGAAAAGAGAGAGCTGAAAGTGGACACGAAGTGCGGTCTCGCTCTGCCCGTCCAGAACCTCGTGCAGATGATATTCGACATTGACACCATGAAGAGAACGCTGCTAGAGTTCGAGGTGACCGTCTCGTATGAAAGGGCCTTTTCGTGGTGTGTTTACGCCAGCGTCGGTATCTAAAACTGCCCTCGACCTCTTTCAGCTCGACACGGAGAAGATGCCTCTGGGAAAGCTTTCGAAGAAACAGATCAAGTCCGGGTACAACGTGTTGTCCCAACTCCTCACGATCATTCAAAAGGGTAACGCAAGTAACAGCAAAATTGTAGATTCGACCAACAGGTAATCTACGGAAATTCAAAATATCATTTATTATAAATTTACATTTTCTGCCCGTTCTCAAAAAGAGCGTCACGCTTTTACTCGCCAAGGGTTTTCTGTTACAAAATGTTTGTAAGCACCTGTAACCATGTATCATGTTGAAGCTGTTAATTATTGTAATTAAATAAAAAATATATATTTTATTACGATACCATTATATCAATTTCCTCAGAGACGAATCGAAAAAAATTGGTGTCAGTGACTTTTGAAGGTTTGTTACAGATTTTACACGCTGGTGCCGCATAGTTTCGGCCTCGACAATCCTCCGCTGCTGGACAGCGAGGAGGCCGTCTTGAACAAGATTCAGATGCTGGACAGCTTGATGGAAATCGAAATCGCCT
Source organism: Pieris macdunnoughi (assembly GCA_905332375.1). Classification (NCBI taxonomy): domain Eukaryota; kingdom Metazoa; phylum Arthropoda; class Insecta; order Lepidoptera; family Pieridae; genus Pieris; species Pieris macdunnoughi. The sequence goes on along the minus strand of CAJOBZ010000004.1, from coordinate 277,027 downwards.
ACAGTCTTCTCAACTCGGGTAATTCACCAGCTTTACATAATTGAGTTAGATTTCTTAACATATCCGTTATGAACAGGGAAACGGTACTCGGTTCTTCTGGGCATTTATCAGTACAGTAGTAATATACGAATTAAACTACACCGCTATTTTTGTAATTCCGTTATTTATTAAAATATCAAAATATACAGTGAGATCCTTCTTCCCCAGATGAGGAGGAAGGCGTGAGTGCCATCGAATCAAACTACAAGAAGTTAAAGACGGAGTTAGAGCTCCTGGACAAGAGTAAAGAAGAGTATCAGATGATAGCTGAATACTTAAAGAACACACACGCGGCCACCCACACTAATTATACCCTCGAATTGCAGGAGGTGACCACGGAAGACATTTATTTTGTAATCATCTCAGAGCCCCATCCTTTAGCAAGTTGTTTTGCTTTTGACAGGTATTTAAAGTGAACCGCGAAGGTGAAGCGAAGCGATACAAGCCGTTCCGTAAGCTCCACAACAGACGTCTGCTATGGCACGGCTCCAGGACTACTAACTTTGCCGGCATTTTGTCACAAGGTAACCGATTCTTTGCGATTTCTTTCATAATGTGCCGGCCACTTTCGGATAACGGTTTTCTGTAAAAAATGTGTGATGCAGGTCTCCGCATAGCGCCGCCCGAAGCCCCCGTGACGGGTTACATGTTCGGCAAAGGCATATACTTCGCCGACATGGTGTCCAAGTCGGCCAACTACTGCTGCACCAACACCAACAACCCCGTCGGCCTCATGCTACTCAGCGAAGTGGCGTTGGGAGACATGTGAGACCGTCCCTCATTGACCAGACTTTATTTTTATTATTTTACTGTATTTAATACAATGTTACAATTTTCACAGGAAAAAGTGCAAACAAGCCGAGTATATAACGAAGTTACCGGCCGGCACCCACTCCGTGTGGGGTATGGGCCAGACCGAGCCCGATCCGTCCCAGAACAAAGTACTCGACGACGGCGTTGTTGTGCCACTGGGAAAGTCTGTTCAGAAAAAAGAAAAAACATCATTACTCTATAACGAGTATCCTTTTAAAACATGTTAATGTCGGCAAATTCGAATTTATTAATTCATTCAGTTTTTGTAGAACTGTTCCATTTGGATTGGATTAAAGCTGAAAGCATTGTATGTTTGAGCAGTATTGGCTTAGTGGCTACAGGGTGGGACTCTCATCCTTGAGGTCGTAGGTTCGATTCCGGCTGTGCATAATGAACTTTCTGTCTATGTGTGCATTTAACATTCGCTCGAACGTTGAAGGAACATCGCAAGGAAACCGGGCTCGCCTTAGACCCAAAAAGTTGACCAACCAAAAGGTGATCAACCTTGCCTATTAGATTGACAAACGATCATGAAATAGAAACAATAAATCTGAGGCGTCTAAGAAGTTTGTAGTGCCACTGATTTAACTTGTTTTTATTATATGTTATATATATAGTGCGTTGAACCTCAGTAAGTTACCTTGACTCCATGCTAGATTCATCGTATACGACGTCGCCCAGGTCAACGCGAAGTACTTGCTGCAAGTGAAGTTCAACTACAAATATTGATTATATTTTCCTATACAATGCTGTTGTTCCCTAATTATTAAAAGGAAGATTAAAGGTGATACCGAAACGCATGTGATACCTAGTTAGTGTTTGAACTGAATTTATAAACCCTTATTCATAGAAGTAGAATCGGTCTTACTCAGTAAAACAATGTCCTGTTTCATCGTAATAGAAAAGATAATAATAATAAATCATTTGCAAGAGTATAGTAAAAAAATGTTATGGTGGTATAGTTTAAAGTTCTCATATTTTGCCACACATAATGGCGTCCAATTTTTTCTTAAACGGTACAATTTTACATAGCATATATTATCACGTTATCAAATGAATATTGTTTCATTCAAATAATCATTCATAGAATAATATTTTTCAGTTAAATCCATGTTATGACTGAATAAATTTTTATGAATAAGGTTTGTAGGAGAATAGTTTCTTTAATGTTTTAATATGTTTGTTGCGCTAAAAACTAAAAATGTTAGCCGTAGCCTCCAAGATGTTTCCGATTAATTTTACTGTTTATATGTGCCATTAGCATTTATGATTCTACTTTAGTTCTAAGTTGGTTAATGTTTATGTGGCAGCGATGATTGTTTTTGTTAATGACTTCAGGGTACAGACAGATTGTTTTGTTCACACAAAATGTCATTCATAATTTTCTTTAAATATGTAAGATGTGCTGAATTTACTAATTATGCTATTAAATTTTTGAATAATCAGTTTTTGTAATATCTTAATGTTTTTAAAATAAAACAATTGTTTTCAACCAAAACCTGTTTCTGTTAAAGTGCATTCTTGTTTTAAGGACATTCATTTTAATTTATACAATTCTGAATGATTCCATATTGCTTAGTTTGCAACCTAAATATGCAAGGACATGAAGATCCTGAGATTACTTTTTGGATGTGGGGGACACAAGCATGGACCATGAGTCCCGTAAGTCAAATACCATGACTTACTATATTTGCATTTAAAAACACTCGAAATTCTCCCCATTTCGACTATTGTATTGTTGTTCGCTGGAATAGCCCACTTTAGACAACAAATGTCGATTTATGGCCTAAAGGTCTAGATATCAGGCTTATAATTCCAAAAAAAAAGACGATTTAACCCCTTACCGCATGGATACCCATAAATGGGTACATAAGTTTGATCGTTCGAAAATCAAAAATTACGTTGTTTTAACCTTTACCACATAACATACGAACACCGTAAGTGTCATATTAAGTGATTAATAAAATTATTAAGTGATTAATAAAATTATTACCCATGTACACTCCCTTGTTTTATTTTTCTACATGAAATAGTTAAAATTCTGTACTTGCATACCATTTTAAATTCTCGCACAATACTATAGTACCAGATGGCATTATCTGGAACGTTGGTGTAAGCATTTTTTTTACCATGAAGTTGTTGTTCTTCTTCGCTAGAAGTATTAGTGTTCTGTGGACATCTCACATCAAATTAAATTCGAAAGCGCGGGAACGAGCAACATATTATCGACGTAGGAAAGCACATTTGCTGTAAGTAGACATATTGCAATTGTTCACCAGAGCCAAAAAACTTTATTAATTTCGGAAAAAAATTAATAGTGTCTGACCTATCCATGATATTGCTACCATTTTTGAAACATATATTTATTTAACTGCCAGTCACCATTTGCAATGTAAACTTTTTATCCAAAGTTACTATAAGTACGTGTTTGGCTAGTTACAGCAAACAGTTTTTTAAATCACAAACCTTTAAAACGCTGTAACTAAGGAAGAAAAATGTACGCGCGGAAATATTATCAATTTACAGGCGGTAAATATGCTGTATGCAGGAAATTTATGTATTTGGGTACTTTTAATTGCAATTCAAGATGTAAGATTAGTTTATAATTATGATTAGATCTAGAAATGCAGTGGGTCATTTGGTAATGTAATGTTTGGTTGAAATAAAATGTCATAAATGGTAAAAAAAACCAAAACTGTAGGTTCCCTAAACTTGCTGTATGTAAACGAATGTAAAAATCACACGCCGCTGAAATGCTGTAAGTAGCGTTAAGTTTTTAAATGGGAAGAAGTAAGTATTTGTAAAGAAATAAATGCAGATTTTCTTTTGCTGTAAGTGCAAAATGTCTGAAATGACTAGATTTTGGTCTACATACAGCATTTAATCTTGCTAAAAATAATATAAGTACGGGCGTTTTCAACGGCGTATGTAATTTGTTTTTCATCGTAGAGACACAGGACCCAGGTCATTCGATGCGGCTTTTTTTTCTGATTCTAATGGCAGGAAAAAGTCACTTTAGGTATTTTGTCTACTTACAGCAAATATGCTTTCCTACGTCGATATGTTTCATGTTTGATAATTGATATTTATTATGAGTGTGTACTGTGTCATAAGTCCTTAGTGATTAGTCCTTAGTCCTTACTCCTTGCCCCTCGCCTGTCGTGGTCGTCCGCGTCCGTCTATTTTATTTGATTTATGTGAGATTGTAACAATTTTGCGCAGCGAATTTTGAAATACTTATCAATGTTTAATTATCAAGTTGAATATGCTAAATCGTCAAATTCAGAATGTAAAGTATGCAAAGAAAATATTACTAAAGGTGAATTACGTATTGGAATTTTAATAAAGGTAAGTAAAAACTAGGCATGGACATTGGACGTGGATATAGGCCGTAACCAAAAATATTTTGTTATAATAACGTCACTAGTGTGAAATATATACTTTCCCTAGCTACTAACTTCCTTAGTAGCCCAGTCATATTAGGTAAAAGAAGGGGTCAACCTCGGAATGAAGCTGTAAACCTTTGTCGATAAAGAAAGCGCATAACATGACGTCAATTAATTGATCGTTTTGGAGCCACAACAAGAAGACGACAAATAAGAAGATAACTAGCTTCCATTTACAATTTTATTATAATTAAAATCAACAAAAAATATTTTAATTATTTGAACTCATATTTCAATAAATGTATACTATGCTATATTTAATGATAAATAAATGTACTTAATATGTATAAAATATATTCCCTTACTGTCTTTTTAACTTAAATTATAACTAAAATATACATTCCAGAATTATTAATATATAGTATATTAGTAAGTAATTAAGTCACCTATTTTAATTAAACATAAATAATTAGCACATAAAATACAATGTACTGATAACCGCTTGACCTTACATTAGGCCATATATAACTGTACGCGGCGCACTCTTTGCGGTCTACCGCAAAAACGGTTTATCATATGAAAAAAAAAGTTCATACAAAAGTTGTAGAGAAATCTCATTTAAGCAATAGAAAACGAGAAATTCACGAAAAACCGATTTTTATGACCTTAGACCTTCAATATCTTAAAACGTCGACATGATAGCACTTGTGACTTTTGTGACAACATTTAGAACAACAAAACAACCAACAGCAGTTTACAGCTTATTATCTTTCATTCCAAGGTGAAACCCCTCATATGACTTGGCTATAGTGTGAGATTCAGGAATGAGATTAGAGTCCTAATCTCATTCCTGAATCCCTTAAGGGACCGACAACTACCATAAACAACACGAAGTTGACACATGATAATATAGGTTTCCCCTAGGTTAACCCCACTAAAGTTTTTGTTATACTCGGTTTTAGAGGTAATTTCAATTATGAATTATCAATCTATTCAAGTAGTATAAAATAGCTGCTGTGTAGCAAAATAGAATCTAAAACCCCAATGTTTTGGGTGAAACCCCTAAGTTGCCACCACTGGTTATGCATACTGTACACAACCAATGTGTACTTAGTTTATTTGAATGTTAACATTTTACAACTACATATACAAATGTTTATGATGGGTAAGGCATGCTGCTAAATAATTTGACCTCACATTTTGTTCCATAATTTAAAGGTATAGTTTTTTTAGCCACAAGATTATTATATACCATTATGGCGCCATGAAATATGTTTCTTTAAGAATGGAAAGCGTTTAGGAACAATCCAACAATTTAAAGATTATAACTCACTTAAACCTGATGACAAACTAAGAATAAAGGAAAAACTAGGTAATGTTATTACATCAATTACAACCCATTTCTTTTCATTAGCTTAGTATCAGTATCCCCAAAGTAATGTATAAATAATGGTATTTACAGTTGATCCATCAGAAGATTTCCCTGCTTCTGTTTTTGACATTTTGGGCCTGGTACTTAATGAAAGAGATAAAGCCATTATTTCTGAATATGGTGTAGAAGAGAGTAACAATTCTAGTGCCAGGTGCAGACTCTGCAATATTCAAATTGTAAAGGCATGTATCTACAAAACTGTCAATCTATATATTTCTTGTATTACATTATCACAAAGTGATGATAATGATATTGCTCTTTTTTTCAGAAAGAGTTGCGGATTTCTAAAATTCAATATGAGGAAAAACGTGGTGAAATTAAGCATTACTATCATGTGAAATGTTTTGCAAATGTCAGGAATGAATTTAATTTTCCAGGAAGTGGTGAATATATGCCAGGCTTTGAGATTTTAACAAATAAAAATCAGGAAATTGTTAAAAGTTATATTAGGTATGTATATATTTAAGAAGATTTCAGTATAGAGTTGGTATTGGATTTTCATATACAATATTGGGTGGTGGATCGGTAACTGTTCTGATTTTGTTGGTCCTAATGAAAAAAAGGAAAAAATAAATATTGCTTTAATTACACTTTAAAGCAATCTTTACACATATTTATTATAGTATTGTGATACAACAGTCTTGATGGTGAGTGCGTGTGATTAAGTTTAACATTTAAATCACTTTTCCACAACTTTCATATCTAGACTATAATATTGTTTAGTATTAAATGTTTAATTTGTACTGCTTTTGACGCTCATGGGAAGGGGTAACCTTTCATATATTATCATGACTTAAGTAAAATAAACATATGCCATAGCCTAATCAGCAGTTATTACTGTTGTTGGCCCTTCGCTCGAGATGACCTTGGTAAAACCATAAATTTGTTATAGGCAAGATAACATAGTCCCACCTCATACAGAGTTCGGACCTTCCTCATCGAAGTGTACCAAGCTTGGCGAGCAAATTAAATATGAAGATGAACAAAACAAAGAAAATATAAACAAGATTAAAACTGAAACATCGTTTGAATTAGAAAGTGAGGCTGTGAGGCTACAAAGCGACCTGTTTCACAAATACAAATCTTGTTTGAGAACTTTATCGAAAAAAGATTTAAAGATCATATGTAAACGGAATAACCTTTACATGTTTAAAGGAACAGAAGAGGTAAATAATTATATTTGAGTACAGTTATTACAAAATAAAAGTCTTTTGAGATATCCTCAAAGAATTGGTCATTTTTAGCAACATTATTGAACTTCAAATGAATGATGTTTCAGCCTCTAGATCTGTTAGCGGACTGCATGGTCTTCGGAGCTCTACAACCGTGCCCCAAATGTAACGGACAACTTAAGTTAACGACGTTCCGCTATGAATGTTCAGGTTTGTATATTATTAATATAAAGTGTAAATCAAACACCAAATTAATCACTTCATTCTTTTTAAGCATTTCATGAAAAGCTATATTGCCACTGGCCAATTCACTTTATAGTTATTAAAATTGTATGATTTTCACTACATTATTATTATATGATAATGAATGATTTTCAGGTTTCATTAGTGAATATATTCTGTGCACATATACGACCAAATCACCGCAGAGGGATCTTCTGACTGTACCCGACGAGTTAAAGCATTACTCTGCTCTCAAAGATTACGAGCCCAGTATCGGCGTAAGGATCTTTGACGATGAACCTTCGGACGACTTCCAACCTTCCCTTCCGAAACGGTAATACTCTTTTTTTTATAGAACAGGGGACAAACGGGCAGGAGGTTCACTCGATGTTAAGTGATACCGTCGCCCATGGACACTCAATGCCAGAGGGCTCGCGGTGCGTTAAAGAATCGCTTTAAAAACGCTCACTTGTGGAACGACTGACGTCGAGGTAATACGGATGAAAGTACCGAGGGAATTAAGTCTCGTTATTTATGTGAAAAATAAATATAAATAAAATGTTTTACAGAATAAAAATGGAGGCGACGGCGGCTCCGCTCAAGAACGTTCTGTTTTATATTCACATCTCCAATAAAGAAGACAAAGAGACTGTAAAATGTCGCGTGTTGAAGTTGGGCGGGTGCATCGCCCCCAAGCTGGTGGAGACCGTGGCGGCCGTCATCGCCGCTAAAGAGGATTATCAAAAAAATACTACCCTCACCGAGAGGATGAAGTTGGGCGGCTTTCACGTGAGTCACGGGTCAAACAGTTTAATGGAGATAAGAACAATTGAAACTTGTCAAGTGTTTTTAATTACAGATAGTGGAAGTTTCCTTTCTCGATGAAGTAGACTCTCTGAAGAATTCTCTCTCCGTCCCCGAGTCCATCGAGCTTATAGAGGAGCATAACATTTCCGAGTTCTCTTCAGAAGTGAGATTATATTTATTATTCATGCATCAAATCTCGTTACAATATCATTAAAAAGTTATGCATCTCATCGAGATAAATCCCGTACCCATGTACACGCGTTAGAAGTTATATTGTTTTTGCGTAACAATATAAAATTTTTGAAGTAAAACTTCTTTAGGCGCGACTAGGGAGTAACTCAGATTTTTTTCTGACGGATGTAACGCTTACTTGTGTAGTTAGTTAGTCTGTGTTGTTTCCGCTATTTTAAAATAATAATTCGGATTGGTCGTAAGTATATTATGTCAATTATTGTCATATACTCCACGCTTCTTGACTTATACGCCATGTAGTGGCGAATATCATAATCAATTAGGATTATTTATTTCCAAATTTTCAAACGGATCAATTGTGAATAAAAAAAAAATTCAACAGCAAAAAATATTTTAAATTGCAAAGTTTTTTGAAAATCTCTAAATATATTTATTGATTTATTACTTATAAAATAAGTAAATTAATAATAAATATAATTAAATTATAATATCATATTTATTATTTAAGTTAATATTTAATCATTTCAGTGATATATGCCGTCAACGCCAAAGAAGTTTTACTTCAATCGCGCGTAAAGGTTACACGCACACACTTTGATATCTTTCGCCTTATTCTACGTTTGAAGAAAAAACGACACTAACAATAAGAAAAACTAAAATGTTGACTATAGCTAACTTCAGGGTGTCGGTTTTCTGTGACGGTGTGCGCGCGCATCGTAAAAATTTACTCTCATCATTTTTCCCTAACGTGCCAAAAGAAGTATAACTTCAAAAAGACAACTAGAATTAAATTTTAAACTAAGGATAACTTAATGTTTTAAAGATAAAACTGAATTGGTACTTCTACTAAATAAAGTCAAAGTCTTCCCGCTTCTTAAAATATTTCCTCACACCCTTTGGTGAGCTGGAAAATGTCTAATTCGTGTTCGTACGAGTCAAATATCTTAAAATTATCTTCTTTTCAGATCTATTCGCGTGTGCCCAGACAGGTCTTAGAAGGAGAGCCGGTTCGAGTCTCCGGAGGTGTTTACATTCTTAAGTCGGATCAACCTCATATATCCACCCTGAAAGTCAAGGGTGAGCTCTGGCTTACAATTTATTGGAAACGACATTATGTTATTTTCGTTCTCACTGACGATGGAATGGTTTATTGAATCCTTCAGATGGCATCCCGTTGGTGATGGGAACCGGCCTGGAGCGTTGGGCCCACGTGTACCGCGAGAAGGGCGAGCCGTACTCGGCCACGCTGAACCGCGTCTACATGGACGCCAGGCACGGAACCAACCGGAGCTACACCATGCAGCTCTTGGTCGCCGACGTTCAGAAACGGTCTGTATGCCTTTCATTGTCCAATGAAACTTGAAATGTGACGAAAAGCTCGTTTGAGTCTCGATTGACCTTTCAGATACTGCGTGGTGAGAAGCTGCGGACCGACAGGCTCCGAACCGAAGCACTACAGGAAAGAATTTGAGGATTTAGGAGAGGCGAAAGCTTTCTTCCGGGACGTGTTTTATAAAAAAACTGGGAACATCTGGACCCGAAGACACAATTTTCAAAAGGTACGAGAACGAGAAGTCCATATATTTTCTTTTTACATTTCGTCACAATTCGTAATTCTTTCAGAAATGTGGCAAGTTTGATCTGATCGAAATGGCCGATTTGTCCGAAAGAGAGCCCCAGCCGCTGTGCCTCGATTCGCAGAGCGAGCTGCCGCGCGCCGTGCAAGAGCTGATGATACTGCTGTTCGACATCAACATCATGAACAAGACCATCGCCGACATGGACGTGAGTCGTCTTTATTTAATCACCGAGAACAGCGTCAACCCGAAGATCCCTAATTTTTTCATTTTGACACTAATGTTATCCTGCAGGTTTGCGTCGAGAAAAATTGTCAAGATTTAAAGAGCTTCTAGTTTATAATGAGCTATGGTAAAACTATCGTTTTCATAATTTGTGATTGTCCGTAATTTAGTATTCGTAATTTGTGATTGTCCGTAATTTAGTATTCGTAATTTGTAATTGTCCGTAACTTAGTATTCGTGATTTGTGATTGTCCGTAACTTAGTATTCGTAATTTGTGATTGTCCGTAACTTAGTATTCGTAATTTGTGATTGTCCGTAACTTAGTATTCGTAATTTGTGATTGTCCGTAACTTAGTATTCGTAATTTGTGATTGTCCGTAACTTAGTATTCGTAATTTGTGATTGTCCGTAACTTAGTATTCGTAATTTGTGATTGTCCGTAACTTAGTATTCGTAGCGTTCGGTCTAACAAAATTCACAATTTGTTTTATTAAATATAATGAGTCATATTAAGATAATACCGCTTTCAGATCGACACCGACAAAATGCCGTTGGGTGTTCCGTCGCAGGAGCAGATCTCGTCCGGCTTCCGCATATTGGGCGCTCTGTACGACATCGTTAGCGAAGGGCGGGAAGAATATATGAGGATTGAAGAATTGTCCACGAGGTGAGCCAGCATTTCAGTTCTGTGATCCCCCTATTTCTCTGTGCAATGTGCCTCAGGATGCTTGCCGATTTCATTGTAGCACATTTTTTTTATAGATTTTATACCAAAATACCGCACAAGGGCAACTTCAAGGAGTTGGTATTACTCGATAACGTGGATTTGATTAGATCGAAGATGCACATGCTCGACGATCTTTCTAAGACCCACGTTTCCTATAAAATATTGCACGAAGGTATTTTTTCTATTTCGACCTTTTTGAATCGTTTTCCTTTTTTTATTAAAACTAACTACTAGTAATCATCTCCCGCTCTAAAATGTTTTTAGATATGGATGTAAAGATTGGCCTCATGCAACAGTATTACTTGAAGCTGAAGACCGAAATTTTGCCTCTCGGTACCGATTCCCCGGAATACGGCACGGTCATGAAGTACTTGCTGAACACTCGCTCGAAGGCCCATTCGTTTAAAATAAAGGTCGAACAGGTGAGATCTCTCCAGTCTGCGAATCGGCTCTAGCGGTTCGCGGATCTAAACTTCGGCGGTTTCTAGATATTCAGCGTCGACCGACAGGGCGAAGCGGAGCGCTTCGAGCCTTACGCCGCGTTTCCCAACCGGAAGCTCCTGTGGCACGGCTCCCGGCTCTCCAACGTGGCGGCCATTTTGCTAGAAGGTTTGCGACGACATTAATATAGAACGTATATCGAAAATCCTCGATGAGGTGATGCGGATTTTTATTTCAGGACTTCGCATAGCCCCCGAAGGCGTCGAGAGGACGGGTGACATGTTCGGAAAGGGCATCTACTTCGCCGACGTCGTCACAAAGTCCGCGCAATACGCGTACACGACGCCCGACCACCCCGCCGCTGTGCTGCTCTTGTGCCGGGTGGCCCTCGGGAACATGTACGGTTATAATACGTCTCCTGCACTAGTCTACCCTCATCGAATTAGACAGAATATACAAAGATTACACTTACCGTCTTGACATTTAATAAAATTGAGATGCACTCTGTAGGAATAAAGCTCTTCAATATCTCCGTTGGTGACGTTCTTTTTATTAGTAAACATTGTCTAGGAAACGTTGTACCAGGAGGGAGCCGGTCACCGAGCTACCGCAAGGTACGAATTCGGTCTGGGGCGTGGGCCGCTTTCGACCGGATCCCGCCGCAGCAGAGATTTTACCCGACAGCACGGAAGTCCCGCTGGGCGCCATAGTACCTAACACGAGAGACGACCCCGACGAACCTGTACTGATTCACAACGAGTATCCTTTTGCCTTAAACCTTCACATGTTCATGACACCCACTCGTCCAGTTTTAAAGGCCAAGAACACCAGCGATTTTTAAATTGATTATGGTCGGTCAGTATATTACCGATATTCGCTGACGGTTTTTATCCTAACCCTGCTTTTTCAAGTAGGTACGTAGTAATTCATAGGAACCTGATTGGTCACGACTCTATTCAAACTCTACGTTACGTATGTGATGAATCTTTATTGACGTGACAACGTCTTATAATTCGATGAAGCCGGCTGCACGCACGAGAAAACATGACTCATGCGGCGTTACCTCGCACTGAGGCGTTCCATTTAAGGCTTGAAGTGCAAGCGAGAGCGCGGAACGAGCGACTAAGAGGCACAATCGGCCTCCGCGTTCGGCAGCGTTTCTTTTGACGTTGTCACGTACAATAATCGTCAGTAAACCGACTTTACAGACGACCGATTTTTTATTATTAGTAGTAGATTCCTAAACATTTCTCCCAGATATATCGTTTACGACGAAGCGCAAGTAAATATAAAGTACTTGGTGCAATTACAAATAGTATGAACTGTGATATTTTGGTGCTATATTTACTTTTAAAATAATTATATGTTTTTAAATTGACTGATAGTAATTATGTAAATCGGATTTTAAACCAACTGCTGTTTTATTTGTTGATACAACCTTCACATTCTAACAGAAAGATCGAAAGTAGCTGTCTATTCGTCTATTCTTCACGAGTGGACTTACAATAGATGCGAATTCGCGTTTACTTGGCACTGCAATTTCCTGGTATTAAAAAGTTGTGTATTATTAAAATAACGTTAAATTTTTAAGTACATATTTATATATCAATTACAGTAAAAGGTCTGTGCTTTACGTCTACAGGCAATGGCAATTGTCAGTGTCACACTTGACAAACAGGTGTGGCGTAGTAGGGATATTGAAAACAAAGGTTAGCTGTATAATATCAAAGTAATATTATCATTTCAAACAATGTTTGCACTTTCTCTTTGAAATATAAATATTAGGGTAAATTTTGCAGTGCTACATTAGAATATAAATTATAATAAAAATAATTTTACATTGTGGAGTATATCTTCCCAGTGTTGTGAACATGGATGGGGATATAGTAAAATGGAGCAACAAAGAAGTTCTTGAATTATTACATAAAGAGAAATTAAGTAGTTTAATTGTAGAAATTTGTAAATCTCAGGATATCGACGGCCGATGTTTGCTATCTTTTCTAGACAGAGATTTTTACGACTATCCATTTGATCAGTTAAAACTAGGCGATCGAAAAAGATTTATTTTATTAGTGAAGAAGTTGCAAAAAAATAATAGAAATGCTATGTGTGAGCTGGGTTTATTTGATGATTCATTATCCAACCCCGCAACAAATATAAACTTTGTGGGCACCAATTTATCACATTTAAGTTATAATCTTCATAGTCAATTACAAAATGAGGTGTATGGAAGAAGTACAGATTGTGTGACCAATTACACAGACATAAAGGCATCAAAATTAAAACCAGAGATATGGAAAACAGCCATTGCATTGGGTAAATATTAATTAATTAATGATAAACTTGGTTTGCTTGGATTGTATTGTGTTAAAAATTTGTAATTTGCAGGCTATCTTTTCTTAGTGACCTGGGTGACGGCTGTGGTCATGGTAATAGTGCATGATAAGGTCCCAGATATGAAAAAGTATCCACCCCTTCCTGATCTCTTCCTGGATAATGTGCCCCATATTCCATGGGCTTTTGATATGTGTGAGATTACTGGTTCTCTACTTATGGCTATTTGGCTAATAGTACTTTTCTTCCATAAACATAGGTAAGTTACGTAACTTAAACTATGTAGCTCTATTAAGCATATCATGTAAATAATATAAATTGTTGTCTATTTGTACCTAGGAAAAAGATGGAATGACATAAAAAAGGTGTTGATTTATATTTCCAAACTCATCATATATTCTAAATATTCTATCTAATAATACTGTTGTAAAATATGCCTGCCACTTCCAGAACAGAGAGCACAAGAACCTAAATTATGACCTACCTTTCTTTTTTTAGGTTTATAATTCTTAGAAGGTTCTTTGCTTTGGCTGGGACTGTGTTTCTGTTGAGATGTTTTACAATGCTAATAACATCGCTGTCCGTACCCGGTTCTCACTTAAAGTGCGAGCCTAGATTCTATCCACCTGCCGATGATCTGACTGTCTGGGGGCGAAGACTTCAACAGGCCTATGACATATGGAGTGGTGCTGGAATGTCAGTCAGGGGCGTGCGGACTTGTGGTGACTACATGTTCTCTGGTCACACGGTGGCTTTGACTCTACTCAATTTCTTTATCACCGAATGTGAGTACATACTTTCATACATGTGTATTTATAAATATATGTTTATATTAAATAGAAGATACCACAGGTTTCTTTGTGTGAGGTTGTACAAGTTAACTATTAGACAATAATTTTTTGTTTTAAATTAAGTGTGTGTATATGTAATTTTATAATAACTCAGTGGCATGGCATCAAACACCATAAAGTTCTATGTAATTAACGATATAATAGGGATCAAAACTTGGGTTTGAGGCTTTTGCTTGTCTAAATAAGCGTGTGCTTCACTAATGATTATTTTCTTCATAATGTTGGGTACAAAGTATTACAATAAGCATGACCTACATCAATTGTTACATTAAAAACCAATTAATTTATTCGTGTTTGGGAATAATAATTAGCATCAGCTCTCATTGTTGTACCAGGAATACATAAACTTATTTCATAGACACAATTTCACTGTTTTGAGTCATTTAAATAATTATTGTAATTTTCATCCATTGTTAAGGAAATAAAGTTTTTACATTCTAAGTGGGTGGCGAACGCCGGCTTATTACGATTTCTTGCTGCTTTAAATCGGTTCCTGGATTTAGATCCTTCCGTGAAGATTCATTATTGCGAAGAATTATATGAAACGTTTCACGTTAACGTTAAATCATCATATAAATATCTAAGAATATATTAATGTCGCCGCTTTCAAAATTAATGTAATCAGTTTTATCTTTTTGTACCACTGACATAATTATGTTTTGCGGACTTCGATTTGCGCATACGGAAGTGCGGGCTTGTTTATTTGTTTACATAACGATATGGCACCATTGCCTCCGTAGAATTACGTCAACATATACTAAAACAAAATAAATATGTTTATTATTGCTTTGCTGCCGCTTGGTTCACGATAAAGTAGCGTACCTATAATTCATAATTTTAATTACCATATTATAGGTTTCTTAAATGATTATTAGTTGATCCGGTGAACGTATTTAGCTTTATGACACTAGCTTTAAATGCAATTCTTACCAAAATCAATTACATTTGTTTACTTAACGTCTTATCGTATTACGAATCGGCTAATATCTACTCTACGCACGCGTAATGGGGCCAGTCAACGCCCTTGGCAATTATTGTCTTCGAAGCTGGGTTTTGAAACTTTTTTTTGTAAGTTGTCGAGTTTGAGTCAAAACGTTCAATGGTTCGAACGAAGTTTGTTTGTATCCCTATCGTCAATAAACTAATAGATACATATATAGTATATATGTTCGCAGATACCTCCCGAAGCCTGTACCTGATGCATATACTGACGTGGGTGATGAACATGTTCGGTATTTTCTTCATTTTGGCTGCGCACGAGCACTACTCCATCGACGTCTTCATCGCCTTCTACATAACGTCGCGGCTCTTCCTCTATTACCACACGCTCTCGAACAACCAGGCGCTCATGCAGAACGATTCTTCTAGGTATATCCTCGCATTTTATAGTTGAATCCTGTGTTAGTGAGTTATTGTGTGAAAATTTAGAGTTTCATCCAAATCGTACAATCCATGAGTCCAGTTTTGAAACATTTCGATTAAACTTATCGGTTTTCAGGACTCGAATATGGTTTCCGCTGCTGTCCTTCTTCGAATCCGAGGTGGACGGCATCGTGCCAAACGAGTACGAGGGTCCCGTGACGATCCTGAACAACTTGAGGCAGTGGTTCGTCCAGCTCGTGACGGACGTGAAGACCTCATCGATGGCGAAGATAGCGGGAACCAAGCTGCAGGAGGGCGCGGCCATGGGGGAGTACTCCGTGGTCAGACTCGTCGACGGCATCAAGAGGAACCTCAGTCTCGTGGAGGAGTTTAAGAACTCGCGCCAGAGGCTCGTCACCCTCGACAAGAACGTGCAGGCCTGCTTGCTGGACGAGCTCCCCGACGGTGAACACAGAATTGAGGACCTGAGCGAATCCTTTCGCAGAGACTTCAGCGATCCACCCTCTCCGGTCGTCAAGAAAAATATATGAAACGTCATAGAGGCCGAGACTTCAGATACCTGAGCGTTATACATTTCCATTGTAGATTTTATATCAAGTTATTCCATATTTATTGTTAAGTTAAGAATTTAGGAAATTTTTAAGGAATTTATTTGCTCAAAGTAATAATCATGAAATATATTATGCTTTCATCTTTACGTGTTTCAATAGCAACTTTATTCTTTATTTATTAACAAACAACATATATACTTAAAAAATACAAGAAACTTAAACCTCATTTGAAGAGCGTAATGAACAAACATTACGGTAAGTAAAAAGATTGAAAGATTGCTCCTAGATATCAATATTATCATATTTTATATTAGTAATAAAGTTGTAAGAGCAAGAGAAAATAAGCGAGCCGTAGGTACGTATTGAAGACTTTTAGTTATAGTAACTCTAGTCATTTATTGATAAATTAAAATCACTTGATGAAAGATGTCTACATTACCTTACATCCAAAGGTGCACCAAGGGAAAATAAAATTAGATACAAGTTGAACATGCTGTTGCACAATACTTTAACTAATAATAAGTATACAATTAAATTGTGACTTAGGTACACTACCTAATTTAATTGACATAAATTGTATATTTAAAAATAACTATGTATTGACAAAGGATAAGATTATTATTGTTAATAAAAATTTAAAGTATAAAGAGCGTAATGACATCGTGTGTCTGTAGAACACTCTTTGGAAGTAGCCTGTAAAGAGATTGAGAATTGCATTATTTAAAGTGTTTACAGACCACCTTCTTGCATCTTACGAGTTTTTTGAAGAAAAGTTGGAGGAAATTTTGTGTCAAGAGTTAGTTTTAAGAACAATAAGTATATTATTGTATGTGGTGACTTCAATATAAATTTATTAGAAAATACCTCCAGTAGTTAAAAATTTAATCTGTTATTAAAATCTTACAATCATGTAAACTTGTTTCTTGAGCCCACTAGAATCACTACTACAAGCACAACAAGCTTGCAAGCTCCACTGCTACATGTATAGATAATGTATTTACAGATGCAGAGGCAATGCAAACCTCAATTACAACTGATCTTAGCTCAGATCATTGTGGACAGTTAGTAGAGCCTCGTACGTTTACCACTGTGCAAGCAAGTGTAGAGTGTAGACGATTGCAAAGTTTTCTAAAGGGGCCTGTACACGGGTTACCTACTCTTTTAATGAAATATGTGGCTACATAATTGCCGACTATATCCCAAAGAATACAAAAAACATTTTAATGCAGCACGAGGCTGAAAATCTATATCTCAGAAATATTTCTGTAGGTACAGTATATGGCTCATTATATTGTCTTTACACGGTCTACATACATGGCTTGGCTAGTACAGGTATGACTGCAATGGCGGGCGAAGTCATACGCTTTGCAGCAGCTCATGTTTTATAAGCAGTCAAAACAAAAAAAAACTAAGAAAAATGTGGATTCGACCTTATTTCAATAGTAATAATATGGCTGAGAAATATTGCACTATTTTCGATTGCAAAGCGATCGTTCCAGCCATAACGGCTGGGACACTAAACATACATCGAACATACTAAAAATATTTGGTAATATATCAAGGCAGTACTTAAATATTGCCGAGTACTGCATAGTCTAGCCGTAACTGCTGGGTGATGCTACCAGCCACACCCTTGTAGCTATACATTTTCTTGCATACTCTAAAATATTCACATACGCTTCTAGCATATTCTAAAATACTACGGACAAATGATTTTTAAAGAGTTACTGTAGTTTTAACGTGTTTAAAGGATGTAGATGACCTTAATATACTTGGCGATTAAAAAGAGTGGCGGAAAGTTTCTTGCCAGTTCTTCTTACCCGCTCTACGCCCTTGACTTGCGAACTGGTAGTAAATGTAAATTTACAATTAATTTAACTTCTTTTTGACGATTCATAAGTGTACTTGTTTACCTATAGGAATAAATATATTTTGAGTAGTATAAAACGTAGGATTTTATTAGCTTTGTTGGCAATTGAGTCCGTGTGTTCAAATTTCAAGCTTCTATGTATACCACAATCCGAATGCTACCGAATAAGGTTCATTTGTCAAACATCTGAATGTTACTAGGTAGGTATATATGGCATCAAGTTGCATTCTTTTTCTTGGACCACAATATTAGGATTACCACATCGATTGTACATACAAAAATATGAATAGCAGTGCCGTCCTTACAACATGCGGACACGACCCGGGAAATCAAGTAGGTACAAAAGATATAATAATATATAGATAATACAAACAACAATAAAAAAAGGGTGCGTGTACTTATGTACTCGCGTAAGAAGTTATACTTCTTTGGCATTATTAGAAATAGTTTTTGATTGCATGTAAATAATTAATTACAATTAAATAATCAAAGTCTGGAAAAGGAGTCATTATAGTTAATAAAGTTCAGTTTACATTTGAAAATTAAATAAATATTTACTATTATTCTCTTACATAAAGTGTAACATAAATTCTATTAAGTTAAAAGTATTATTATTATATATTTAGAACATCTCTAGGTACCAAACACTAAGATGTATGTAGTAGCTTTGGCAGAATTGCACAATATAGCCATTGATTCAAAAGAGGAACCTATCTCTCATGATGATGAAGAGATCCTGCCCTCACTACCAACAGTGCCCTCATCTCAAAATACACTGCGTGGAGCAGCAGTGAGAGCCATTTTTATTGATGAAAACTTTTAAGTTTGATAGTTCTTAATTTAGGTTGTTTAACAATTAAGTTATTTAAACAAATTAAACACTATTTATCTTTAAAAGATTTTTATTTCATTATACTAGGTATTTATTTTTAAGTGACTCCAATGCCTTCATCAGTATTTTAATTATTGATATATAGAGTCGTAGAATATTTCTAAAAAGTTGCTGTAACAAACGCAATAAACAAAAGCAATGAATAACCGTTTATGTTTTAGTTTTACTCAACATTCAACAATAATACTCGATAATAATAATACCTACATACGGATAGTTAACCTCAATTGTATTGAAGCACTTAGGAAGGTTGATGAGCACAGTTTTTTCACAAATATTTTCTAATAGTAATTAGTATTGATTTAAATATTCAATTTAAATCACTTCTGATTATAATTCAAAAAGAATTGCTATATTTCTTTGAAAAAATAATTAAAAGTCCTTTATTTGTTTAAAAAGTAAATGTCATTATGGTCATTCAAAATTCTTGGCATAGCTGCTAACTTCACGCATATTCTATTTCTTTTTACTTGTAGATTGTCTTATTCCCATCTCGCTCGCGCACGCTATAATCACACTGACAACTTTGTGTCTCAGGTGCGCGCGCATCGGAAAAATTCACTCTCATCAATTTTTCATAACGCACCTAAAGAATAACTTCAAAAATTAAAACTACAGAAATATAAACTATAAAAAGAATTAAACTATTTCCATTGTCTTATAAAGATAATTATTATATTCGGAAAGGTATGATACAAATCCACGCTGTTCTGGAAGTATAGGTTTAATAAAACTATAAATTTTATTGTACATAATATGACGCGTTCAAATACTTTAGGAAAAGTGTTTAAAATACAAATTGTTGTACCTATAGTTGTATACGTTTACTTGTTGAATCAAAGTATATTTTGAAAATAAAAATGAGCTTATCTTATATAAAAGTTAAACGAAGAATGCGGGATGTGGATGAACTTAGCACCGTTGATTTCCGCACCGAGCTCTAGTTTGCGCGGGTCGCGTCAGGCGTGCGATTCGCGTATTCCTCGCGCGCCATGAGGATGTTATAAATATGGGTGCTTTTTGATCCACGCCTTTCCCCATTCAGGCCGAGCTACGCTCGCCAAAACAGCCCGAGCAGAGCTGTAAAGGCCTTTAATTAAAAAAGATCACGAACCTCGAACAAAAATCTTAAAATCTAATTATCCGCCGTGGTTTGATAAAGCTACATAGTTACTACACTACATAAAGAGAAAAATAGGCTTCGGAAAAAAAGTAAAAGAAAAGAGTAAGTAGAAAATTTGGTAATTGTAATAGATAGAATTTGGTAATAGATAATTTGGTTGCTTCGTACGCGTTGTGATAAAGCATATATTAGTAATGTTGAAAACAATATACCTATCTAACGGAAAAGTCCAAAAATGTTAAACATTTTTGGACTTTCATTAAACACAAAAGGAAAGACTCATATACAATAACACAAGAAATGTATCGAGGTGGTGAAAAAGCCACACAAATTAGCGAAATAGCTAATTTATTTGCGGAGCACTTTAAGTCACTTTTTAGTAGCAATTATATAGATAAATAAGTGAATCTCAATATCTCACAATATGTTATGTCCTACTACCGTTATGCAATGTTAGATTTACTGAAAAAGAAATTGAAAACAAAATTAAGACTAGATATTTGTAAAGGGTGTGGTCAAGATGGCATTGTCCCAGTTTTTATTAAAAGTTGTTTTTCTTCTTTAACGTTACCATTAAACTTAATTTTCAATAAATCACTAGAACTAGGCACGTTCCCGACAATGTGGAAGAAAGCTAGAATCATACCGATATTTAAAAAGGGTGAGATTAATATTATTACAAACTACAGACCAATTTCTATTTTAAATCAATTTTCAAAGATTTTTGAATCGCTTCTATGCCCAATACTCAAATCACACTGTAAAGTTTTTGTAGATACTTTTCTGTGCCAAAAGATCTACTGATACTAATCTCTTTGAGTATGTAATTTTTTTGGCAAATGCAATTCGTGAGAGAAAACAAATTGATTGTATTTACACAGGTTTTTCTAGTGCCTTCGACAAAGTTAGTAATTATGTTTTACTGAAAAAGTTGGATATGGTAGGTATTGGAGGGGAGGTTACTAAAATGGGGTTGCGTCATATTTGACAGATAGAACTATTTGTGGCAGTTGGTGGTATAAGATTCACAATCATACACTTCCACCTCAGGTGTTCCACAAGGTTCCCATCTTGGTCCTGTCCTATTTACCCTTTTTGTAAATGATATAGGTTCGTTTGTAAAATATAGTAATTTTTCATTGTATGCAGATGATATGCATTTTTTTAAATAATTAATAGCGCTCAAGATGTGAAGTTATTGCAAAGTGACGTCGTGCGTATACAGAGGTGGTGCGATCATAACAAAATGGTTCTAAATGCCAAAAGATGTT
The DNA here is from genome assembly GCA_905332375.1 of Pieris macdunnoughi. Taxonomy (NCBI): domain Eukaryota; kingdom Metazoa; phylum Arthropoda; class Insecta; order Lepidoptera; family Pieridae; genus Pieris; species Pieris macdunnoughi. Next base: position 255,718 of record CAJOBZ010000004.1, on the reverse strand, counting down.
CGCAAATTACTTTCTCTAAAAATAAACTACCTGTCCCATCTAAATACACTATCGACAGAGTACTCCAGGTCCATGAAATTAGGGATTTAGGAGTTATACTAGATAGTAATTTATCGTTCATACCTCGTTATAACGCAATAGTCAATAAAGCTTCTAGAATGTTAGGTTTCATAAGGCGGTCGACTAAGTGTTTTAAAAATGTAAGTACAGCCTAAAATCATACTATTCAATTATCTGGTCCGTAGCATTTTGGAATATGGTAGTGTTGTTTGGAACCCTCAATATTCTGTCCATGTTGACAGAATCGAATGAATTAACAGCCATTTCTCCAAACATCTATGCCGATTAAATAATAACATTACCTATAAATGCGAGTATGAAAAATTTATTTCACTTGCAATCACTCCGCGATAGACGCCGCCTGATCGCCATTATATTTGTTTGCAAAATTTTAAATAACTTGGTAGTTTTACCTAATGTTTTAAGTCAAGTGAACTTCCTCTTACAGGCATGCTCCTCTACACAGATCTCTATCGGCATTGAACGACGCTCGGAGTACATGCGAAGCAGGTCCATTTAATGACAGTCTTTATGTCTTCAGGCGTAAGATGCTGCAGCCACTGTTGATTCGTGATCAATAGTCACCATTACAAAATATATATAATTGTTTTTTTTTTATTATTTTTAAATTGCATATTTGTATTTTTTAATCTAGTTTGTTTTATACTTTTAATGTTTAAGTTATTTTCTCTTCATCGTTGTAATGTTTCCCTCTAAATGTTGTGCACACTTGTTATTGATGCACATGCATGTATCTTGTTTTTGTATGTCATGTGTTCTCTGAAAGTGTTTGTATGTATTTCGTTAGTGTGCCTTATTAAAATAAAAAATCTAAGATCTCGGTATTTAAATGTCGTAATTAACTGATGAAAAAAATAATTCAAATATTAAAACAATGATAATTATTACTGAAATTTATTATAAGAAAAAAATTGTTAAAAATGTCTTTAATAATATTAAGAATTGATGAATAAATGTAATAAACTAAAATTACAATACAAAAGCACTGACTAAGCGAGAAAACGCATATAAGGCTAGAATTTAGCACCTTAAGACTATAAGTCTTGATATTGGCATTTCTTAAAAGTAAATGTCATGTCTGCCATGATATATCATATATACCTGAAACTTCATTAGGAGCATTTGTAGAATGCTCATTTCATTTATATAAATAAATCCAGATCAAAACTTTAACGCAAATTATGCAGAAAATAATAGTCAAATATAATCCTCGTAGAAAGAGGCACTCTATCTAAATGTTAATAAGGATTATAACCAATATTCAATCCATTATTAAATTATTCAAAATAATAATACAATGTCAAAATATATCTCTTACATTGAATTATATCTTAAATGATGTAGGCCACTTCATAATAATGTAAACATACATAGCTACATAACACAAAATCTCAACAATACTTTTGTTATATACAATGACTTTATATAATTTTGCAATAATGTGAACAATGATTATAAATAATGATAAATGAGTAATGCTTAGTGCTATAAATGATTTGAGCTGATAAGCAATAAAACAGACCAACTATTCAGCAGAGACTGCCTTTTCACTTTCAATGAGAGCTTCTGAAAGGTTTTCCTTTGTCTGCTGAATTTCTTCTTTTTCATTTGATGGCTCACGGGAACTGATAACTCCATTTTCGTGGCCATTTTCGTCGTTAACAGGGGATATTTCTTTTGAGGATTTATTTACATCTTCAGGTTTTAACCTATTTTCAGAATCTTCATTTTCTACTGAGGGGTCCTCCAATAGATTATTATCTGTATTGGCAGCTTGTATCTCTTCATTAGTGGAAGCTCCTTCATTTGCCTCATTATTTTCATTATCTCCAGATGCATCAACATTGGAGTTGTTATATTTGTTTTCTATACTGGATTCCTTAACACTGCCATTCTTAATACTCATCTGTGAATAAAAGAAAAATAACCAATTTCCATAATTTGAGATTTTATGATTATGTATAAAATTTCCGGCTAGCACTACCACTATTACCAACCTCATTTTCAGGACCCGGAAGAGATTCAGATGGTATTTCCAACTTTAAATATTGTTCTAAGGTATCCACTTCATTAGCCATATCAAATTGGTCATAATCCTGAATAAGAATATAATACATAAATTTAAAACAATGTAAAACTAAACTAATTTAAAAAATCTTTCAACTACAGTAATGTTATCAATCTTAAAAACAGTCAACCAGGGCCTAATATAATGGGGTAGTTAAATAATTACTTTTATAGATACTTTAAGTAATATTTACCATGTACTTTATACTAATTAGCATTTACACATGAGGAGATTTTGCTAAATAAAAAGGCATAATAAAGAAATAAATGTGGTTGATTCACACCAATGATTGTACATATGCCTTTGGCATGGATTCTACTACATCTACTTACATCAAAGGTCTAGACTGGTAAGTTAACAAGGCTACTTAAAAAAAAGGGGACTAAGAGATTAGAATGACATTCTTTTATACTGAAATTAATTTTTCAGTCTTCTGATTGTTGTTTTTTTTCCACATTATTTTAAAACTAAGCAAACCCAATATAACCATAAGTTCCTTATACATTAGTCATAGTATTATGATGCTGATGTCATCATCAGCCAACAAACGAAATTAGTTCATGGCACGAAATAAATGCTTAAAAGTTTTGTTTACCCCACAATACTCCTCATCATTAAATACTTGCGGCGGCAGCGGTGATCGGGGATTAGGGTCGCTCACAGTTCCGCCGTTACATTTCGCGTTGTTTTGCATAAAATCCTTATCGTCCTCTTTACCCGGTTCTGTTATATCGATGACTTCATATTTTATGTTTTTCGAATCTAATATCATCAGTACTCTTTGTTGTCTTTTTTTCACCTATAAAAGAACATTGTTAACAATGCAGCAAATTGTGAATCAGCTCTGTAAAACCTAAAAAGAAAACATTCCAACCAACAACAGCTTATTATTTACTCACTTCTTTGTTTCCTGAAATACCGCTTATGTAAACCTTGACAACCATAATGTTTTATTTTATTTCTTTCGTATTGGAGAAGCAGAAATTGTTTTATATTACAATTTATTAATTAGACGAAAATAAGGCGGCTTTGGCTATCAAAATAATTCCCGATTACTGAAGGTTCCTACTTGCTACTGTCAATGTCACATATATAAAATATCACTTCATAAAATTGACATTGAAACTTAAAATAATCAGGACCTCTAGACAAAGACAATAACTAAAGCAACAAGCGTACGAGCGCTAACGTAGAATTTGTATTTTGTATATGTATATGGTTGAATTTAAGAGTAGAGTCCGCGCCACCACTGATTGCCGATATACGCGGCGCTAATGAGTCGCGCAGCGTAGTAATATGTTGCTAGTGCTAGGTGCAAGCCGCAAGGCTATTTTACCCCAACGTAACATAAATTAATACGAAATTCGAGAACTACTCTCCAAGATTTGCTTCTAATGTTTTACCTTAAAACGAATAAAATAATATTTCACTGTAACGACAAATTTAGTTCCAGGGTTCCCGTCGGCAATGAGTGGTGGCGCGGACTCTAACATCACACATTTCATAATATGGTTGGTAATGTCATTTTCATACCGGTCAAGATTGCGATAGTACTTGACACTTAGTTATCCCCGTCTTTTCTTGAATTTTCCTCCATGCCACCTCTTTTTTGTATGAATTTTTGTAATTAACATGCCCAACTAAATATAATTCGGGATAATTTCGAATCAAATTTAATAATAATTCAATATTTTCGGCTTCCATTGTGCGAAATTCTGTCCTCACTGACAGAACGCGTGGTGACGCATTGCGATGCGAAACTCCGCTAGCGAAACGGCTGCGTCTGTGTAACAGCCATTTCGCAGTTACTTGCGAAACAATACCGACAAGGACGCAACTATTTCATCTAGCTATATATTAGAGCGAGACAAAACACATGCGAAACGTTGCCATACAACTTACAGTTTTTTCGTCGTTTCGCTGCCGCATGCGATTGCGTAGGTGTACTAAAGGCGTAAAGGCGTTAATTAGACAAACACGTCTTGTCTAGGTTCTCAAATCAAATTGATTCATATAGCTAACTACATACTTATAATAATAATATTAAAAACTTTATTTATGATTATGACAAAAGCGTTGTGACAGAAGCTCCTCATATTTATCGCTAGTCCCCACACTAGGGACGCCCTGTGTTATGGGTAACTAAAAACATTTATTACGTGGTACATGGTTCATGTTTAAAACAGATTTAAAAAAAAAATTAGTATTACAAATTAAGAATGAGGGAATGAGTGAGTGTGTGAATGGGTGTGTATGCGCATGTATTTGAGAGTGTAGCTGAAAGTTGTTATGATCGTGCACTGTGTCTGTGTTAGTTTTTGAAACCTCAAAGTCATATATGTAGTAATGCCTCTGTAGATTGGAAATCCTATTTGGCTAGTGTAATTCCTATGTGACTTGCGAGTTTGTATCTGGATAGTCTGACGATCTCAGAATCCATAGATTTGGAAATTTTATTATAAAGGAAGGGGCCCCTAAATGCAAAGAAGCGTTGGCCAAACACAGTCCTTCGTTTTGGCGTTGAGAATACAAAATGTCTGTTCTTAGATGTGTCCGGATTTATTAGTCCATGGAATTTATCTTAAACAGGCCGCTAAGATGCATAGCTTCCTTACTGAGAGGGTTTTTGTTTCTAGGTTGAGTTTGACTATGGGGTACCTAAATGGTCTGCGATAGGCAACTTTAAGGATTGCTCTTTGTGCAAGTTCCAACTTAATCAATAAAGATTCAGCCGTTCCTCCCCATGCTGATAGACAGTATGTTAGAATAGACTGACAAAGTGCTAAATAAATTATTCTAATAACTTCGTCCTCCGCTACTCGTTTCAGTCGATTGAAGATATACATAAGCTTTCTGACCCTAGAAGACTGCAACAATGTGCTTTACCCAAGGGAGGTGTCGATCTATTATTACTCCGAGATATTTTGTACTTTCGGTGTATTCGAGAACTGGACACTGGCATGGATATTGGTTAGGGTCATTGGGTCATTGGGCGGGCGCGATCTGTTATGCTGAAACACATAAATTTGGTTTTGCAGATTGTTTTTAAGCCAGTTGGAGACGCAATTTATACCTTTCTCTGCTAATACGAAAACCTGTTCCAAGTGCTAGCATGAAATATCATAGCTGTATCGTCGGCGAATGAATAAATATTTCCGTTGTCCAGTGGCACAGGTCGTTGATATATATTAAAAAAGGGTCGGTGCAAGCGCGCTGCCCTGTGGCACTTCAAATGTGACGTATTTCTTGTGACTTGTCTATCCCCTAAGGCTAACACTCTGTTGCCTATCCTTAAGGTTAAGAATGAAAACCATTGCAGAACGCTGAGCCACCCCTCTCACTCCTAACAGTTCCATTCTTCAAAGCAAAATGCAGTGTGAGACCGTGTCAAAGGCTTTTGCAAGGTCTAAGAACCTATACATACCTGCCCCATATCCAATTTCTCATTGATATGCTCAGTAAGATTACTAACAGCGTCTGCAGTAGATCTTTGTTTTCTGAACCCGAATTGGATGTAGGAAAGGAGCGATTGCTTTTCTAAAAATGAGAGCAGCCTCTTGTTCACTATTCTTTCTAGGATCTTGGCTATGACTGGAAGAAGGGATTTTGTACTGTAATTTGAACTTTTCCATTCTGTTTCCTGACTTCCAGATTGGGGTTACATTGGCTAGCTTCCATGTTTCAGGAAAGGTGCTGCTCGAGATGCTAAGGTTACAAAGGCAGGTTATGGAGCCGCTAGGATGTCTTTTAGTCTGATTATCAGTTCGCTTCCTATGTTGTCACAACCTCCAGCTGAGTTGCCCTTAAGTTTGTTGATAGTTACACGTCTTCGTCTGTTGGATGTAAGAAAAATTAGTTTAGGTTGGATGGCTTTTCTATATTTTTTGCTAGCTGTTCCTCAGATGTGTGTAAGTATGTGATAGTCCTTTCCGCTAAACTATTGCCTGTGTTTGTATAAGACTTGTTGGCTTTATTTAGAGCTACCACAGGATCGGGCGTTATTTGAAGTAGGTCAGTGGAATGCGACTCTTTTGACCCTATGTGGCAGATACTTTTCACTGACTCCCATAGTTTTTTGGTGTGATGTCTGTTCTGCCTAGTCGTGCTTTTTTCGTAGTTTTCCTTAGAAGATTATTGCAGAAGTTTCGACATTTTACATATTTCCAGTAGTTCAAGATCTTTGGGATGTTTACTAGCGGTTTTGTGAAGAATATCTCTACGTCTTACACATTTTAGGAGACCAGCGGTCATCCATGGTTTCCTGTTGATTTATGAGTTTCTTGCTGCTTGTATGATGGTATATTTTAATATGGCATTCTTCAGCGTATCGTTAAAGGTTTCAACTGCGCTATTTATCTCTGATGCCATAGAGGTGTGTCCAGTCGGTGAGCTTTAGTTCTTCTGCAGCTCCTTCATAGTTGATTCGGGTCTTGTTTCTAATGGCTTTAGGCTGTTGTGTTGCTTTGGGGATGGTGTTAATTCCTAGAATAACGCAAAGGTGATCTGACACCGATGAAGGGCAAATTGACACTTTAGTTGAGAGGCTTGAATTTACAAGGGCATAATCTAAGCAGTTTCCTTCTCGTGTAGGAAAGGTGTGGCCAGGTGCAAGTCCACGGTAACCTATAAGGTTTAAGTATTGATCTCTCCTGTATCACTAGACGATTCTTTTATATTGTCAATATTATAAAGAATTTAAGTTTCTAAATTCACTTTCACTACAAATTGCAGAATCAAAATTCAAATGGGAAAGCCAGCAGGAATAAGTCTTACCATGAACATTGAAATATAATACATTTATCATAAGAGCCATAATCATAGAGAACATAGACTATTGTTCTATTATTCTATATTAGGCTGATGTTCATATTTATTTATTCTTTGTAGTAAATATAATAATAACAAATGTTTTTTTATAAAATTTATTCAATTTAACATAAATTAATAATACATACACTATTATGTCCCGTTACTGGTAAAACCATACTACATGTCAATACAAATTACAGCAAAACTTATACAATGCATAGATTTATGGAATGTTGCAGTCTTATTTAGGCCTAAAGGTACATGGCTGAGCAATATCGTCACAGAAACTAGTTTTTATCTATCCCTGAAAACACCACAAACTTTATATCAACATCTCTAGTCACAAAGAAAAATAGGAAAATTTTGATGATTAATTTTTGTTTTTAATAATTATATAAAATATGTATTGCTAATGCAGAATTTTCAAAGAATATTTATAATAGTATTGCTGGAGTCTATATACCATGTAAAATTAATAAAAGAAGCCGTTATAATATATAATATGGCAACATTTAAAATTATTTCGAGATTCAATCCTGAGATCTGAAGCTGTTTTGTATGATTTGTTTGAAGTTAAATGCCTTTAACGAGTTTAACAGTTTCTGAAAGACATGTTTATGATTCATACATATGAACGCCTGTTATTTAATATTGCCGTATATTAATGTAAAATTATTTATTTTTTTATATGTTTTATCAATATTTAATAGTGTATAAAAAAATAAATTAAATAAACAAAAAAAAATAAAAAAATAATAATAGATATCATTGCAAAGTGACAAAATATTTGTCACCATTCATTGGAATGTGTAAAAGCGAATTAAATCACACGACAATGTTAAGGTCAGATTAACTTTGGATCAACTCCAAACAGCTGTTTGTTGTAAACTCGTTTGCTGTGGGGCATCTCCTCTTCAGAATTTATTGACAGATGACTTAGCAACACGTAACCTACACTATTCAATTAGACAAATAACTAAAGTTCTTTAGTTATCATCTCTTCGTCAAACCCAATTCAAACGATTATTAATTAATTCCTTATTAAGCGTATTTGTGCCATAATTTAAATCACAATTGTGTCCGAGATCTGTATTCGTTTCTTTAACTTTCTTCCAAATGACTTATCACACAAACGACTCACGTCCCTTACCACCTTAACGGGGCACGGGCAGATATATTTCGTGGCTGTTTAATGTTTTTCGAGAGCATCACGTATCGCGAAGCGGAGAAGTGCGGTTCGGCAATTCTGACTTTTGGCAAGGTCGACTTGGCCGCGTCACGGCTCGTCAACGGTGTGGGCGAATTCTTTAAATATTTGACACACGTCCCGTTCGCATCTTTTTGTCAGCATTTTTGCTTAATTTAAGGTCAAACACCGGCCTCGTCGCCTTCTCTATTTTGCCAGAGTGGGTTTGCACATAGAATACACGAACACGCGAAGCTTCCTGTAATTCTATATATAAAATAAATAAATAAAAGATAAAAACGACGTTCAGATACCACAATATCTCCGGAATCGAACGAAACGTCACGAGCAGACGGAATACGCAATACTAAATACTATAACAGTCGGTTGCAAATCGGCTCCGTCCGGCGACGAGCGGCGGAGGAGAAGCGGTAAAGCGGCTCGAGGGGTCGCTCAAACGGGAGTCCCGAAGTCGGGGTCTCCGTCACCGTTCACGAAGAGGCCGTGAGCCTCCACGCGACGCGCCGAACCTATCCTGGAAACGGAGTCGACTCGTGCTTAAGTTCGTTTACTGTAGCGTCGATGCAGACCGATGGAATATAAAGCTAATACCTGAAATTTTTAATTTCTTTCCTCGGCTTCGGGTCGCCGTTCAGCTTTCCTTTGTCGTCGAGACCGGTCGGCGCCGTCGCCCCGGCCGCCTTGCGGTCGACGGCAAAAGATGCGGAAGCGATCTCCGACGCCACCGAACTCACGGTCGAGACGGCAGGGGTGCAGGCGGTGGCGGCGCTCAGAGCTATCGTCACTTCTCGACCGACGGGCGCTTCGTTGTCGCAGGTGGCACCTGCAAACGAAGCGAACTTCAAGGGGACCGACTCGCCAGAGAGAGCGTTCGTCTCTCGGGCGCTTCGGTCGAGGGCCACCGACCGGATCGAGGCCGGTCGTCCGGGGCTTCGTCGTCGGAGCGGTGCCTCTGCTTTAGGGCGGCGTAGGAGCCCCTCGAGCGCCAATCGCGAGCGCGCGCCGCGTCCGCCTCACCCCCCGGCTCGTCCGACGACACTCCCTCCACGGACACCGCGCTGTACGCGCCTTTCGTCCTCCAGTCCTACAATTGTTGGACGGTGTTAACAAGTTTATAAGTAGCAATAATAATAATTAATGTGTATTCTGTGCTGCCTCGCTGTCGGCTACGTTAATTCATTTATTTGGGAATCATAAGCAAATACCACTCGATGTGATGTAGTAGAACTGCGTTTACCAGGGCCTTCCTCTTCTTGAGCGAGGTCCTGGCGAGGTGCACCGGCGTCGAGCCGGGCGAGGCGGACGGGGCCGGACTCCGTCTCGCCGCGACCTCCTCCAGCTTCACCATCTACGGAGCAGGAGCACGGTCAGCGGGGGAGCGTTCAAAGCTAAGCGGGACTGCCGACCGAAGAGTCCTTGCCTCGAGCCTCGCTTCGATCTTAATGGAGTCGTCGTCCATGTCGAGGATGTCGAGGTTGTTGTTGATGTTGTTGTAGTCGGGGTAAGGGGCGTTGTCGGGCCCGGTGGGGCCGGTGGGGGGGCCGAACACCACGAAGCGCGATTCGCTGCCGCTGCGCGATCTCTCCTCCGAGTTGCATCTGGAACGATTATTCGGTAGGTTTGTTTATAAGCTGATAATAATCTTTATTTACCAAAATAAATTGTAAAAAAAGCAGAATTCTATCAGTAATATACGTATTACCTAAATTAACATTTATATTTCAATCTACTTTTTCAAAATAAAAAAGCAATGGGTATGAGCTTAAGCAAGAATTGTAACTGAGTATTTTCCATTATTTATTTATTTATTAACACTTCGTTGTATTAACATAATATCGTAGGCCTCCGAATAAAAAGATTAGAACCTGTGGTTATATTCCGGAGTCCTCGGTGCCGTGGGAGTCACTCCATGGCCGTCCCTCTCGTCGCAGTATTCTTCACCGTCTTCCGGATACAAGGGAAACCTGAACATGCCACAATTCCATTGTACAATTCCTTCCTCCATTTTTTTCAAGAAACGGCATTGTGCAAATATGAAAGACCTGTAGTTGTCTTCGGAGAGCCTGTCCTCGTCGTCGGTGGCGATGTACTGCACGCAAAGTGCGCAGTCGCCCTTAACGCTCTGTAGCGCCTGCACGGCTTCCTTGTGGCACGCCTGCCGGAGTTGCACGAGCAAAACGTAAACGGCTCTCTCTATTCAGAGCAATCTTGGCAGGGTTCTTAAATTAACTTAACCATTAAATGCCTGCCCGTTTTAGCGTCGGCAGAGATTGTTCACAAATGTTCTGTTTCTCGACTGTTATCATAATTGTAATCACAGAATATACCTGCGTCAGGTCGACGTCGTTGATGGCCAGTATGGCATCCCCGACGTACAACTGTCCCGTCAGAGCGGCGGGACCTCCCGACTCCAACTCCGATATCAGGATGGGCACGCCGTGCTCGCGACCGCCCTGAAACGTCCGACGATTCTTATAATATTACTGCATATCAAAATGACCCCCTAGACTAATCCCAGACGAATACGCACCGTGACCGAGATGCCGAGGCCGAGATGCGGCGATCGTCGCACGCGCACGGTGCGCGGTCTGGCGCGGAGAGGGGCGGCGGGCCGCGGGGGCCGGGGGGAGGTGCCGCGGCACACGCGCACTAGGGTCTTGTGCCGCTGCAGCAAGATCTCCGCTTCCACCTGCGGGTTCCGACTTAGCTTTAGTGCAATATAGGGAACACAGTTCTATCTATACATATAGCTACTTCTTGCAATAAAAACAATAGACGGGCGATGCCGAATTTCTCACCTGCGCCCAGAGAGAATCTCTCAGTTCTGCTCGCATGTCGCTGCCCAGCAACTGCAGTTGTTGTATGCGTCCGGCCAACTCCTTATCCAAATACTTCGTCGCTAATCTGAGAAACCATTGGGCCGAGATGAGCCAAAGCGTTGTCCCGCTTTTTATCTTAAAAGAAATTGAATTTCTCCCGATTGTGATAATAGCGAATGTATGTGCTCAAACGGGATACAATTATTCTTTAACTCTTTAGCAACACTACGTTTCACTCTTTGTATACTTTCCTTAGTAAAAATTTCGATTTACTCTCTCACCTAGCACCGAACAGTTCCGAATGTAGCGCGAGAACTGTTTCTCGTAGCGCGGCATTTTCCCTCGCCAGCTGAGCTGCCTCCGCCCGAGCTCGCGCCGCCTCAGGGACGTTGCCCGCCACGTCTCCACCCTCTTGACAGCCACCTCGAATGGATTGTATACAAATACTTAAATAAGTTTTTCTACTCTCTATGCTCACAGAGTTTGTCTAGCTTAGGTTTATAATAGAATAATAGTGTCCTTAATTCACTTTTTTATTAATTTGGTTTAAAGTTAACGCAAAATTGCCGACAATCATTTATCAGTTGGTCATAATGTTTGTTTTAATTTATATTGTCTAGAGTAATAACAGACATTTATAAAACACAAAAGAGCTCACCGGCTGACGCCGCGCGTGCCTGCACCAATTCTGCCCTCATATCCACCAACTCGGCCTGAAAAAAGTGAAACTTGACTCCATTGTAATAGGAACATTCTACTATAGGCGTGTCAACAGACAATAGAATGTAATCGTAAACCCAGATCGGTTGAGCTTATTGTCGTCGCCGGAGATAACATCTTTGGAAAATTTGTAACATTGGCGTTGCACCCACATTGTCTAAACATATACTATTCACAACCTCGGCCAATTTATTAATAAGATAAAGGGGAATCGTCGACAACCCCGAACATTACCACTAACTAACTTTAATTGTATAAATGATTTTACAAATATTATTTATGACATTTTAACTCGAAACTCAACGAGCCGAAATTTATGACCGTGATTTAACTAGTTTATATAGAAAAACAGAAATGTATCGAACATTATATTTTCGTAATTGAAATATGGTGCTTCAATCAATTATTTTATTAATCGATCATACATTGAATATTTTCTTAACTCGGAAGTGATTTAAATTCGGGGCATTTTGCTCATTACAAAGATGCGATTGAGAAACAAATTACCTAACTCGGTTTCACTCGTTCAAGCAAATAGGGATTCAATCAATCGATACGTTAAGTGATGTAATAGTAGTACTTAGATAGAACCACTTCCAATACTTGTAATTACGATAAACACAAATTGAAGATTACCTAACACGCAAATTAAACGTTAATAAAATTATGCAATAACTTGGCCATTTATTGTTTAAGATCGATATGTGAAAATAAAAATTATAGAACTCATAAACCCTTTTATAGGCACTTCATTAGCGCATCGAATAAGTGAATAAATATGAGGCCAATAAACAATAAACACGACCTACGCCGAATTCAAGATCATTAACATAGTAATATTAACATATTATAAATACAGATAGTGGGCGTGACTTGTGAATATTATAACAGAATTCACACGTTAGCAGCAGACCAACTCTGCTCTCAAATCGCCGTACTAACTGATTGAAATATGCCCCGTACTCATTATCCTCGTTACATTGTGCGCTGAGATTGCCTGCAGATAACGTTCCCGCAAGATTGATTCCCTGCGGCTCTTAATCGGCGAGTGCATCTCGGACAGACAATTTGAATAGCCAACGCACGCGCCGCGCGTCTTCAAACTGAAGTCTTCACACAAAATAATAACAATAAATCACCGTTTGTGTCGACACTGCGGGACTGAACATGCGACATGAAATTTGAACCTAATTTGAATAACAGGTAAAGGTGTGTGATTTAAGTAACTATTCTGGACGCAGTCTCAGCATCTTAATGAGGCCACACATATCGAATTCGGTAAAGTCATAATTGATTTATGTAATGATAGCATTAGAACGCCGGATCAGGGAGATAGTTACAACCGATTGGTCGTAACTTACGCGTACTTAATAAACGGCTATTCCATTAAACGTTTCATCAATAGCGAAAGGAACCTCCAATAGTTCATTACACGTATGAAAGATCGTTGTTTAATCGGTCTCGCCGCGCCCTTTATTGTTCTCGGAACCGAGTATTGACTAGAATAATAGCGCTCGTTACATTAACATGTGGCGGTGAACGCGGCCGAGGCGCTATGGTCCTTCGCCTTTTCACTCATTGTCACTCGGTATGCAAACACCTCGCCACACTAACTGTTCTCGAATAATTTAAACAGACCGGAGGTTAATAACTTGCATCTTTACTAAACATTATTCCTTTGAACAAAGAGTTTGGAATGTTTAATTTCTTACGGTACATTGGAAGCATTAAGTCGTAAAGACAATTAGCCGTTATTTAAGGTATCCTTAGACAGTGTGAGGAGAACTCGCTTCTAACTTCATTTTTGTGCATGCAATTAAAAATGAACTGCCGGAGTCAGCCGAACCGGGTTCAAGACCCACGCACAAAAACATCTTTCTTGAGCAATTGCTTCACTTGTTAAACTTACGCATCATAGGAAATTGGGTCTATTAGAAAATGCACTTCAACAATTTGAAAGTATTCGAAAGGTGCTACAATGAGGACAGTCAATGGGCGTATGAGAGACATTACCACCCGGGCGCATAACGGACTGACAGAGCATGCGGTCGAAATCACGGCGGGATGTCGATTTCGACTTTTCTCATGCTACCACCAATACAACAGCAAAAGATTTTCTCCGTTCCCACTTTGAATAAATCGCTAGCAGGAAAAAGGAAAGTCTAAAGGTGTACTAACAAGCATAAGATGAGTTTCGATTAAAGACTATTGTTCTACAATGAAAACAATGAATGCGTACATAAATGATCCACTGACAAATGACGGCGGACGGGATAATCACACGGCGTCTCTTGGGAATCTTCCAAGTAGTTGACTATGAAATTAATTTGGTTTATCTTCATTTGACATTTGTCCGATATGTAATAAAATATAACGGATTCTTAGATGTTACTCTAATCTTTTTTAATTTAATCGGTAAATTTATCAGACTTCAAGGCTATCCCGAGGAGACGCTTCGACCGTACTTAATCGAACAAAAGCTTAAGAATTTGAAATAGAGGATGAGATTACCTCGAACCACTACAGCACAATGACTTTAATAAATGAAGGAATTACTTCGTTTTAATGTATTAAATCACTGCACATCATCAATGAACTTTTCTCAATTTGAATTTCGATGAACCCCTATTTATAGGATATTATAAATGCATTGCGAATGCCTCTATAATAGAATCGGATATGTTGTCGGCATTTTAATTTGACACGTTTGTGGCTGACCGTTGATCACGAGTGTCTATAATTTTCAATTACAAAGCTAAAAATTGTTTTTTGAAATATACTAATTTGAAATATATATAATTGGAAATAGAGCTAATAATTAAGCCTTTAAGCTTAGTTCTACGAAAATCAGTTGAATCATTCAGCGACTAGTCAGTTGCATTATACCTACTACTTATTGAATTTATAAAAATAGACATTGGTCATATAGCAATCATCAGAAAACTATTTATTTAGTCTAGCGAAGACTTATTGTAGACGAAAAGATGTTTATTTATGAAGAAGCGAGATATAAGCGGTGAAATGCAAACGACATTATTGCACCTGGCAATGCGAGCGACGTCATCAGGTCTGCAGTGCACTTCTAGGAATCGGGTCTATGCACCGTCCAATGCGAAGGTAATGCATTCTTGTTAACTTCCCGTATTAGATTACCAATTCAATGTACAACTAAATCTGACCATTTAGTTGTTACATTCGCTACACATCAACTGAGATTAGTCCACATATATTTCATTTTGAGCGATTAAGATATTACAATAAGTTAAATTACTAAACATTTTACAAGACATAGAATTAACTCTAAAACCCATTTGAAATTGTGAATAGTTATTTCGTATGACTAATAAGCGAGTAATTATAGTACATATGCTAGTTTAAATTTTATGAACGCGCCAGACCTATTCGTGCAAGTGTTTAGTTTATTTACAGCTGAAGATTATGAAACAAATCCAAGCCGAGTTATTACTGCAATCCCTAGAGCTTAATCGCTTAAGGAATTTCAAATAAAAACAAGACCACTAAATTGTCAACAGTGTATTCTGTTTACGCACCTTATAATATCATAATTGGTCTCGATAAGCAAAAAAATAAGATTTGATCTTATGAGATCCTTGAAAACCAGTTTGCATGCCTCAATATTTGCGGTCACAGTCGCAAGAGAAGGTACGTGTTAGCCCGAGAGATTCATTAAACTCACCGCGAACACGTCTGAATCGAACATTTCAAAATCCAAGAGAATATTTCTTACAAACGTTGTGTAAAACAAAAAACTTGGCGATTAAAAAGAGTGGCGGAGAGTTTATTGCCAGTTCTTTTCTTCCGTTCTACGCCGTTGATTTGAGAACTGGCAGTAAATGTAAAATTAGAAGCATTTAAAGTATATTTCTTTTTTGACGTTCATAAGTGTACATTGTGTTACCTATATGAATAATGATTTTTGACATTTTGACTTTTAATCGACAATATTCCTTCTCAGCCGTTTCAATATCTTTTTAGATAAGACGAAGGTCTATCTCAAAATGTTGTACGATTAGATGACCGCGAAATCATCTTAGTGCACCTTTGCAGGCTTTACCCGTCACTTCTAGACTGACATTGCGTACTGTGTAGCCGTGTAGGTAGGATAAGCTAAGCTTAAAAATATGGGCGCGGTTTCGCACGATACACCATAAAACATAGGTTTTCGGTTAGTAGGGTAATGGGCATAAGCCTATTTGACGCCAATGATTCCTCATTCAGAATGTCACGTACGTAATTCGTAATCCTGCACAATTCTTACATTGTATAAGAAAATGGTTAAGTTTATCCGATCGGCACAGGTGTGGCACCATGTAATTGGAATTTACAGGTGCTAATAATATGCGTTTCAATGCAACGCAAAATATTGCGCCCGCGACATCAAATTTCAATATGAATAAGTTTCTTATGTGGGCAATAAATACAGTATTTATTATTACAAGGTCAACTTTTGGGAAAGCTGTAAACGGCACAGAGCGTGCTAAAAGCTTCTTCAAAGCTAATTAACGAAACATGACGGTTCAACTGCAACTGGTGTTAGACAACATGGCCTATGTTATGGCGCGATGAGGAGCCATTATTTTTAATGCCTCGCAATCTAATCCACGGAGGCGCCGGAGATCACACGTAATAGCTCTCAGTTTATGTGATCACTCAAAGTCAGATACAACTTTATTGTCCGTTAACGCAAAAACTATATAAAGAGTACTGTTATTACGGAAAGTCAGAAGAAATCTATTTAGTCAACGCTATTTACGCTAACACTAGCATTCATCTTGGCTTTAGATATCTGTACTGTTTCCTTGATAATTTTACATTTATAGACAAACATGAGATCAGCATGCTGTGCCCGAGACTGGTTTCTTGTGAGAAAACTATAAAGTTTCGATTGACACTTCAGTGGTGCACAGCTAGGGTACGACGCATGACCTAAGCGTTGGCAGTCGCCCGCCCAAACGCTGGGCTGCAGCTTAATCTGAGTATATTGACGGAATAAAAATAATTATAAATGAAACGTTAGAACTATCTGTTACCTTCGAATAGATACAATTACAAAGACGCAATCGGTTAGGGTCAAAGCTGCTCGGAGCCGAGTTCTAGGTCCGACCACAAACCACAGACGAGGTAACAAAGAACTTAAATAGCGGAACTCGTGCGGTCAGCTATCAGAATCGATGCGGGTCATAGCATATGCTTCTCCGAGACGACTAGGAGGTTTATACAATCGCGTTCTGCAACCATTTTGCTCTGGGCAATTTTAGTTCACTATTATTTTATTTCTTTCTTTGTATCTATGAGCGCATTTAACACTAACTCTTACGTGAAGGTAAACATTGTAAGGCATGCCTTTGACCCAAAAAGTCGACAAGCACAGATAGATACAGAAATCTGAGGCCCAGACCTAAAGGGTTGTAGCGCTATAGGTATATATGTATATATTTTTAATTACTTGATTTTCACAATCATGTAACACATTATAGAAATGTCGTTGCACTAAACGTTACGATATCACCATTTCGCACAACGCTATCGAAATGCATCGATCATACTGACACACTAATAGACAAGCTTTGAACTATAATTTATACTTTCCTGCTCCTTCTCAGAATATAATAAAAATTACTCACGACAAACAACTTGTTCAATTATAATTCATAATTCGTAATCTAATTTTTACTAGCCAATGATTATCGTGTTGTAGAAGCGATAAGTTTTTAAACATAGGTTTACTAGGTTTTTAATATAGCTTATTATCGCAATCAGCTAAAACTGAATAGATTATTTTTTACATTACATACTAGTTTGTAGTGGATGGGTGAAACGCAATATCTACAGCGCAATATCAATCGGGAACCGTGGTTTATGAACGCCATAAAAACGTGATATAGTACCAGAAGACTACCATAAAGTGAAAAGTGGGTTAAATTTAATATAAACTAAAGTGGACTTGCAAATTGCAGCTTTCATCTCAACATATTGATGCTCGATGGTTATTATTAGTGGAGGAATAGTGCACGTTGTCGACGTCGGTGCCCAATTGGTGGTCTCAATTGCTAACGTTTTATCAATAACTTATTTAAGATGCTACAATTAGATTAAAATCGGTAAGCCCTGGTATATTTTGAATCGGTATGTGTAATACAAAATACTATTCTCAACATTATTATGTACACACACTTCATATACTCATTATAACCAAAACTGATGACGAAGTTTCTTCTTTTATAAAATGCTAATTAAAATACCGCCGCTGTTTACATTGATATGGCTCGTGATAAGACAATTTTATCCCGCAAGTGACGGAATTTTGTGCAATTAGAATAACTAGAATATAAGGGGAATTAGCAAATGTAGGAGATATCTTGATACCGATAGATACGATCTAATTGCCTTCTAACAAGGGCTTTCCATTTGCTGTAATCGAATAAATTATTTGACACTTATTGCCGTTAATAAGCAGATTAAGGAATCACCTAATTCCGGTACTTACTAAATTAAAACAATAATTCTAAATTTCTTTCGATTATCTATTCAAGTCGTCAAGTTGATTAGGTGATATAGTGGAGGACCTGCTGCAACTGAAAGTCAGCAATTGTGAGACAGGAAGGCCTTAGAAGTTTCTCGTTTCGGAGCCAAGACACTATTTCGCAAAGCCAGCGGAATGAGTACCTCACTCAATTACTCAGTTAGACATAAAATAACTTTTATACGTATGGTACTAAAACATCTCTACTTTAAATTAAAAAAGACTCGGTTTATCATAAGCGTCGTTGCCCTCAAAACTCAAAAGCGTCTAATACGATTCAACGGAATTCACGTATCCTCTGTCGTCTTTGATCTAACCTCTTTGATCCCACACGAATAGGAATTACGATTGATATATTCATTTTCGCTTGATCACATAATTCGCCAACCTAATCAAAAAGCTTAACAAACTGATGGCCACAATGAAGTGTAGAAACGATGTGTAAACTAGAATCGTTTAGCTAAATTGATTTACTGCCGATTGGTCATTCACACGGACTAGACAATCATCGTCGAATGACTCCCGACGGCCAATTAGCAGTACAACACAAAAGATTATATTCACCAATATCCAGTTCCCAGTTCGGCTTAAATTGGCACACATTGAATACTAATCGAGACTTAAAAAACGCGGCCAAAAGGGTCTTTGATAGCTGACGTCATCCACATCGTGTTATGCAAAAAACAGTGGCAATGAAACGGTATTGGGAATTATTCAAGTCAACCAAAACCAAACGATATGTATATCTGAGCTTACGATACGACTCTGTTAAGCTGCTTAGACAAATCATGAATATGCATTAAACGTTCACATTAATAAAAGGCTATCAATGCATAATTCAAACGATAAAATAAGATACATTCAACCAATTTGATTACTTTAATAAAAACGAAGTATCATTGTAAAACGTTCTATCATAAGAACAAAATATTTATTAATGGCTTTAAATTGAAGCTTGTATGGATATTAACGTGTAACAATAATCTGGATACTAATGGATACTAAGGAAAGAGTATTAAAAATTCACAAATTGCGTTCCTCAAAAAGTACTTATCTGCTTTCATCAAAGCAAACAATAACACGCATGACGAAAATCTAGCGAGTTAAGATAAGGAAGGCTGCAGTCATTTCAAGAATCAACATACAAACCAACATAGATAACAGAATACATCATTTTTATCTGGCAATAAATTAAAATGCTACACAATTAATTAAAAAAAATACGTTACAGAGACGATGCATAAATACCGTAACTAATGTAAATAGAAAATATCTACTTCTCCGAAACCCAAGCCGGCCGTCACCAATTACGCAGAAGGCAGTAAATCATGCACAGGTGTATGGGAAATTGGTTTCGCTTTTGATGATCGCGAAATGTTCAGCTTCATCCATCGAAGGAGGGAAAGTTTTACGTAACGCACTTTAACTGTAAAACCAATATTGATTGAGATGATCCATTGTAAATTGGATACTTGATATAAACGACGAGTGACGCAACCGTAATGAGCTATCAAAGACGTCTTTTCACCGTTTCCGTATTTCATTAATTAACATCGAATCAAAGGATTCATTTCATAACCGGGATATTTATCTACGTCTTTCTCACGCACACGCACACTCCTCACTCCTGTCTATAGCATCGTACTTGACTTTCGGCTATAAGAGCTACAGTAGGATATTCTATCTTGTTACTACATTTTATTCTAACTTGTTATACTTGTTACTAAAGTTTGAAAATTGTGCGACGGACTTAGTGGATCCCGTTTCTCGCGACTAATGTAAATAATAAACAAAATAACTTCACACTTTCCACGCTACAACTGTAAGTGAAAGCATAAAATGTAAAACCTCTGAAAAGTTATTGAGGAAGGCTTCAGTTGTAGCGGGGAGGTGCGCGTACGCACGGGGCGTGGCCGAGCCTGGCCGTCGCCGTCGCAGCCACAACCGTCGCGGATGCTGAGCCGGCCGCACTCCGCGCGCAAACCGAAAACACGCAAAGTTCACGCGTAACATTACGATGTTTCTAATGTGAAATAAATTGTGAGTGCTGTGATTGTGAACTCTCCCGTTCTAGGTAATCGCACGCGTCGCGACACCAACTCCAAATAGGTAACGTTAAAGCTTATCAACTTATCGCCGCATCTTTTGATAAAGGACTACCATTACGATCCATGCGAATATTGTAACCTCTTAAAATTCCTTACGAAACCACTATGTAGATTAGATTGATCTACTAAATGTTCCGAAAATAAATTAAGAAGCAGATGCGTTTGATCGAAACAAACTCTACTAGACTTTTAAGAAAATATTGAACATGAACAATCACAATTAATAATAACATAATATAATATGTAAATGTGTATGCTGATTCGTAGTAGGAAAACGCTATTTTTCAATTATAACATAATTTACCTTTAAACACGACAGATTTTACGACTCCTACAATAGCAATATTGTTTTTATCTATTTGCCAATTTAATTTTTCAATTGAAAGCCATCATCTTTTTTTTCAGTAAAAATATACCTACTCAATTACACAATAGAATATTATGAGAAGCTTTCTGCTCAAAGTTACACTTACAAAATCTATAAAACAGATTGAAGTAAATTCTAAATCGCAAACATATTCCCGTTTTACCCATTCTACGCAGTAATGTGTAATTAATTAGTAATTAAAAATTAGACTGCCCGTTAAGTTCTCAGAATTTTAACCTTAACTAGTAACTGTTGTAAGTTTGTGCAGTGAAGAATATTAATTTACCATATAAACTTTGTATTTCTTGAAATTATTGGAGCATTTCGCGGCAAACAAACAAGTCCAAGAGCATAAATCATAATATTGACCGGTTTGCAAACTACCGAAGCGCCCCCGTCTTGATATCGTAATCATCAGTTTGCTGCACTCAAGGCAACGGAGACCTTTCGCGAGGAAGTGCACTCGTTGTGGTCCGCGAATTCGTTTGACACGAATAAATTTGGATCTAGATTTTTTTACGGCATTCATATATTCCTTTAGGCGTTTTGGCCTTTACGTAATAAATGTAAGTGCACAAGTTGATACTTACGAAGTTCCAGATTTTGAAGAGGTGTTGAGCTAATCACATTCATTGTGAATGAAGACATGTTGGTACTAACGTTTATTGTAATGTTCATTTGCGTGGACTAGATAAAGACAACGTGTTCAGGATACTATTCAATAATTGTTTCCCGTCACCCGTTTTACATATTCCGAAATCGATCATTTATTTCCCAAGTAAAGACTAATTGTGGTGTATAAAGTAATAATCTGCGCTTTATTAGAATAAAGGAGTTGTAAAATCATCATTAATTCTTACAAAAGTAGCACCTTGAAAATTGTGTAATTCGTTGAACACACGCGACATCTCTCGTGTTGCCACAAATAAATATTTTCTCATTAAAATTGCTACACGCCCTTTCTATTTAAATTATAACCATTGTTCTCGGAAATATTTCGCAAAGTGCCCGCAGGCGGCCATAATCAATTACATTTCCAGTCAGCCCCGGAATAACTTGCACTTCCCATGAACGATCTTACTTCCATATCAAAATTAATATGAAACGATTGAGTGTGGATCTTACACGATACGATGAACATAAAAATAATCAGAAACTAAAATAATATAGTGTCTCACTTGTATGTCCTGAAAGTCAAACATTTCACCTGCTTTAAAACCAGGACGACCTACTCACGCCATCTACTGAGTCAATTAAATGAATAAGTTCTAGGCTCCTATCACCCAACATTCTTTAGAGGCTATTTAATTGAGGCATGCATATCAACGTAAGCAAATAGCTATAAGTGGAGCTCCCGGTGACAAGTGCGTTGTATTTGTACGTCGCAAACAGCTCCTCGGTCCCGACACGTCTGCTGCGCTCAAATATTATTTCCCTCCCACATGAACAAATAAAGAATATTTTTTATTAATCTTAATGTTCCTCCTATCTCTACGATGTTTATAATTGCCGTTTTATATGCTCGTTCCTAATACTATGAGCAGCACTTTAATTAGGAGCGATTGACAAATACATCGATTTATAATGGACTCATGGCAAGGCTTTTACATGCCTGTTAATGTTGTCAATGCGTTTTTTTGTTATCTTAACCTCTATCCTCATCATAAGAGTATGGAAAGAGAGAGTATTTAGCATCTATGTCTCGTCACCTTTGCCTTAACTATAAACGAAACCCATTCATTAATTATTTTATAATTAACCTTAACCTATACAACTGTATATGATGTTTACCTTTAGCAACGTCAGATCAGACTTTCATATCGCAAAGAGCATCGTAAATAGCATTAAACGTTGTTTACTAAAAATTCACATACATATGTAGCTGAAGCCAAACTATAATGATCTAACTGATGTTTAGCCTCCATCATGCTAATGTTGAAATTAAGATAATGTCGCCTCGGAGCCGGTTTGCAAGCATTGCTTATTTATTACCACGTTTTGTGTAGTTTACACAAAGTGTGACCTAAGATTCTACGAATGGCAAAGCAGACGAATAAAATAAATAAAATTAAACGATCCTTATCGAAAAACCAGATTGCAACATAAAGCTCGTTTTAAGTCTTGTTTATTATCAGTTCCTAATTCCCGAAACAATTCATTCCTTTACTTGGAACGAGACGAGAGGTAATTGCGTTGTTTTGGTGCGTTTTTATATTTTTAGTTTTGTTTAGAAAAATACTTAAGAAGTTGACAATACATTAACGTCTCTCAGCCATTGAACCTTGCCGTCTTGACCTCAGTGCCGTAACTTCCTCGTGTTTCTAGTCACCGACCTATACCTGTTTAATTTGTAGTTAATAACAACAAATTAAACAGGAGTGTCATCAGAATATGAAGGAGACCATGGCGGACGGCACAATTAAAATATATTATCATTGTTTATTTATTTTATTGCTTTTCGGTTCCAACGAGGACTGTGCTAGCAAACTCTAAAAACTTTAGCAAATGTACGTTTATGTAAATCACCAAGTGATATAGCAATTGTAATAATTACATAAACAATTCGTCGAATAACTCAAATCAATTGTGTGTATTGGTGTTTACTAAGAGCGAGATTAGTACAGATTAAATATTCATGTTGCACAATTGCACGCAGAAGATGGGACGCTGGCTGCAATTCAACTGTTTGTAACCTGTGCTTTCTTTCTACGTGTTTGTTTGTCATTGTTGTGTCTACGATTATCATAATTATCATCTGTAGAATATCGAACGCAAAACTATTGCTGTCAAAAGTTTTTACTGTTTAATTGACAGAGACACAGAATGTACCTATACCAAAATATTAAAATATTGATTTATGAAGCAGTTTTGTTCAAATTGTAGTACTTGGCATGAATTAGGTGTTTTTTTGGATAATAAACAATTCGGTCATAATTTTTACCTCAGTTACCATTTCTTACTATTTCTGTTAATTCCTGACTTAAGCCTCCTTAAATAAAACGTTAACATGACTCATATTACATTTGTCATCGCAGTGTTATCAGAAAAATGTCATCGAAATAGTCACAAACAAGAAAAACGTTAAAAGCTTCTGGTCCTTCAATAATCTTTGTTTTATGTTGTGCACTAAAGCTAAGTTTTAAGCAGGATTAACAGATACTTTTAAATATTTTACGATGGCACGCCGACCCCGAATTATACGACCTTTTACTCATAAATACTGTAAAATTTTGGATGAGCTGGTCAAACGATTATGGCACGAGCTATATTTCATTGTACATTTGTTCAAAGATTGATATCAAAAAATAAAAGAACGACAACTCGGCTATTTAGCAGGAAATATTCGTTTTGCCGCCGCGCAGTCTCCACGAACAAAAACATAATTGTGTACAATACTATTTAATAAACGTTTTCCTTTCGTGGATGGATGTAAAAATGGTAATTTATGTCTTTATACAGATTGTAGTTGCTTGCTCTTAAAATTAAATCTTAAATCTTTAAATTGTTACGGCATTGATCTTGCGAGCCCTCTGGTAGGGTGTCCTTGTCTTTTCAATTTCTATTTATTGTGACATCGTAAAGGAGGCCGATCAGTGAACCAAGAAGATAACGCGATCTAGGAGAACTAGCTATCTTTATTTGCATCATATTTTATGGAGGCTGTTAAAATGTTTTACAATGTTAAAAATACTTTACAATTTAACCAATATGCGATTCGTAAGTTCTTAGTAACATAGAGTATTGATACTGTTTCAGTAAATGTTAATGAAAAAAATAGTAATGGTTTCACGGTGGTCCTGAAAATGATCAGGGCGGTGAGTCACTTGAATTGCACACAGCGAAAATTTATAATCGGCAGTCCGACCACATTCCGAGAGCAGGCGCAGGTCAGAGCATTTATATTCACATTCTAATCATATCGATATGAATACCGGCATTAGGACATTGTATTATTTTCACTTTATACAATTTAGTTTTATCTGTTCACAAAATAACTTCGACCATACCTATTAACGAGGCAGGTACGGTAAGGTAAAAACTCGACAACAATAATTAGAACGAAGAATTGAATATTCTCACCCCAACCCTAAAGAACGTATTATGAGTGAGGTTGCTACATTTTAATTTAGATACGGAAGCCGCATGACTATGCAAGAAAACCCGATTAATTTCATTGTGCAGTGTCGGGCAATCCTTCAAAGTGAGTTGCTTGTTTGTCAACATGGCAGGCAGGCATCTCACCAGGAAACAACCGCACAATAGAACAGGGGAAAGATGTAAAGGCCAACGACATTCAAAACAAACTCAAATGTCTATTTAGGTTATTCAAATATTGCCTTGTTTAATAACTTATTTTTGCTACCAAAAATAATTTAGTTCTTTTTAAACGAAATTTTGCATCATGAAATGTTATTGCACACGAACACTAGGAAAGAAACCTGGATATATTTCCTAGACGGTTTGGCTCCGCTCCAGTCCTATTGCACTTTGACAAGCGGCCTATAACTTGTACTAGATTGTCCGTCTATTCCTATTAGATATTAATAAACGTTTATAGTGTGCTCGCGCGGCTTTACAACGCCCAATGTTTGTAAGGCGGGAACGATGCAAGATTTTTGTAAAATAAAATGATTTTTTTTTCACATCACTGTTATTAGCAGATGTCATTATATATATTATGTCTTACCATATTTTAAAATATAAAGTTCTCGTAAGCCGCATCCAGTGTCACAAGTTTTCCGAAGGACAGGGTCAACGCACTCCAAATTTCGGCATTCCTTTCCCTTTTCATCGCCGATAACTATGAGTCGCAAAAATTACGGTACAAGGTACTTTGAATTTTATAAATAATATCTTGACACATTTTGTCTACACCAAGCCAACTCTTATACGTTCTAAGATAAGTTTTTCCTTTTAAATTGAATCCAAACCAAAAACAAAACAAAATTTAAATAAATTAAAAAAAATAAGTTATCATCAAGCACAGGACCGGCTGGAGGTCCTTGCTCGACTAGGCAAAGGCCCGATGGGCAGTAGCGCATCCCTCTCATCAGCTGTAATTTATTATTTGCCATTATTATATACAATTGTCTAACAGCCGTATTCTATACTCGATCTAAAAGAGGTCTAAAAGTCCTGCCCCACGTGAACATGTAATGCGAGCTTTTATAAGATACAACCTTGATATATTGTTATATATAGCGCTTTTAAATTGCGTTTATCTATATAATATGTAAACGTAGATTAACATGCTAATGTATAAAACGATAATTATTATGCGTTTATGAATAGGGCATAAGTTCGATTGCTGCGCAACGAATCATGTTTCAATCAAAATACGTGACCACTCACTACTACGACAGCCTTATCGTATTAAAAAAATTAATTTATTTCTTCAATGTAAGAACTTGTGTACTCGTTCGACTAGCAACAAGTTCAGCATAACAAGCGATGGACATAAATAGATATTCATACAAAACGATTTAATCAGGGGCCGTGACTGACGTATAATAGAAGACGGATTATGAAACCACACGAGACCAGGTTGATCTGACGAAAGGTTGACCCCGAACTTGTGTGGGCGAGCGGCGACAATTTGAGGAATAATATTAGTAGAATTATATATATTGCCGTATTCCGTGTCTAGATTGAGTGGGTACGGTACGTTGGAAGCAGATTGACTGGCGGGCTTCGGGTCTTCGAACTGTCGGGGAATGCAAACAAATAGACATACATAGTAATGACAAAAGAGCACACCTGCTTAAAGTACAAACAATGCAAATCTAGATGCGTCGGGAATAATA
Organism: Pieris macdunnoughi; assembly: GCA_905332375.1. Taxonomy (NCBI): domain Eukaryota; kingdom Metazoa; phylum Arthropoda; class Insecta; order Lepidoptera; family Pieridae; genus Pieris; species Pieris macdunnoughi. Next base: position 229,191 of record CAJOBZ010000004.1, on the reverse strand, counting down.
CGTGCCGTGTTAGTCACCAGTACAGCGATTTCTTCCGGAACAGAAGATTACTCACCATTTCTTTGACATGAAATTTAAACAATGGAAATTAAAATTTAAATTCTTTCATGTGAAGAGTCAAAATTTCAAGAAGAAAGGGAAGGTGAAAAGCAATATGTTCCCTTTACGTCTAGCGAAACGGTGAAAACTTTACGCAACATTTATTGTTAATTTAGGCAGTTTGTATATTAAAAGTTAGCATTGAACAAACGATTACGATAAACTCCTCATATAAACAGGAATCGTTCAAGATACAATGCAGAGTCTGGAACGAATGGTTGCAGTATGAATGGCCAATCTTAACCAACGGCAAAATAAACAAAAATCAATTACCGGCAACTCTTTAAGATGAAATTAATCCACTACCATTTTCATGTTGTATCTGGGCATACATTTTACTGAGTAAATTTATAGCTCGATTTATCAACATTGATGCAGTTAACTTCGTATCACCAGTGGCTTATTCAATTTAAACGATATTCAGTTTTTTCCTTATAGTTTACCGTGTACGCCAAATTTCAACAAATGAAACAAATTTCAGGCAGGGCGATGTTAAATGTGGCTGTGGCGGCGCTCGCCTGCGTCTGCCTGGCGCGCTGTTCGTCGGCCGAGCCACACACCCTAGCTTTACACATTCCTAAGGTGATTTCAGTTTACTGATTTGTGGTAATTCGTTGCCGATATGAAAATGATGATATATTGTACATTTTCAGGATCTAACAAACATATTAGCAAATATTGACGAGCGATTAAGGATGTTGGACACCATCAGTGCGCTGCAGGTGAAACAAGCGAGACGACTCGACGTCATACAAGACAAACTGGGTGAGAACAAACAGGCAATTTCACATGAATTGCATGTAACATCACAAGCCTTCATTTAGTGCTATTGACGTGAATAAAGCTAGTGTTAGGTAAAATATTTCAAAATGCAATGACTCACTGTGTGATCTTATTGTGTCATATCCTATTTTAGTGCCTATCCGTGGGTAACTTTCGCAATTGAACAAACGGGGCCATCAGTTAACCAAGTGCACCCTCTTGCACGTACGCTCCATTAACTATATTCCAACAATTCCAGATCGCGTGGAAACAACTCTATCATTAAGGCTTGAGAGAGCGCAGTTGGCGGCGGAAAGATTAGAGCATAGACTCCACATGCTACAAACAAGTGTACAGGTAGGATTCTAAGAAATCAATTACCATTGAAGTCACGACACGCCAACATAATTGTTTCAATAATAAATAACTATTAATTCCAGGCTTCCATCAAAGAGAGCACCGACAAAATAGAGCGAAGTCAAACCAAATTTGTAGAAATTGCTCAAAATCTCACCAATCAAATCGACTCCCACTCGCATCTCCTAGAAAAGGTAAGAGTTTAGAAGATTGAAAGCTATTCAAACGTTAATAAGAGACGAACCCGCAGTGCTTCAATCTATTTACCAATATATTATATTTAAAGGTGAGCGGTGCATACGCCGACACCTGGCGTCGCAGCATTCTACTGGAATCTCTAATGAGAGATGGCATGGCCCTCGTGAATGTGACTAGAAGAGAACTTGCTGATGGTGTACGGGCCCTAGCCAGAAGACAAAGAGATGCACGTCTCAACTCTGCCGACTTAGAGGCAGCTTTTTCTAGGCGACTGAATGACAACACTTACAAAATTGACTTAAAGGTAAGCAAAATGCTCTGATATTAAGATTTACGATATTATAGAGATTAAATAATCTATATTACTATAATTAAACAACGACAAAAATAATTAGCCCACAATACGAAAATATTAGTATTAATATGAAGCACAGAAAATATACCAAAACCTTCAAGCGGTTTTATTCATAATTGTTATTTTAACGTTTTACTAATCGGTGATTTAACAACAACAGGCAGTACATTGAAACCACAGCTTAATATGTGAAGGCCATTATTCAAAGACAAGAAATATTGCTAAACGATAAGTTATAGAAGAATAATAATACCCGCATTCATATTATCTATATATGCTTTTTTTGATCCAAGCGAATTTATGATTCCTGAATTTTTATCATATTTAACATTTAAATAACTACTAGCATTTTTTATCGCCCGTCTTGACTCGTGTGGCTACTTTTAGTCTGGTATGTCTTTAGCTCAATAAATGTTCAGGCCGAATCTATTTCGATCCTGCCTAGTCCCTCGCCGATTAAAGGACTGTTTTCATTCGTGGCTGCTTTAAGACAGATAAAACCGTAATCCTATTTTACTTTTTAGATGCAGGAAGTGCTAAACGAGCAGAGACGATTTGTGGACTCCTGTCAACGGGTGCAACTGGACGATCCCACTCATGTGGCAGATGTTTTAGACAAACTTATAGATTCTTTAATAAATAAGTATGTCTTTATAAATATTCTTATCACATGTTTATGTGTGTGTAAAATTTGTGTCTGTGTTACTTATTTGTACTGCGATTGTTTCAGAACTGCATCAACATTCCACGAATTGCAAAATATACAGAATAGTGTCCGTAACCACGACAATAAAGTGATGAAGCTTCTTAGCAATCGTCCTTCACAGGTATTTTTAAGCTATCGACGTCGTATAGCGAAATTATAACTGTACCTATAGGCATATTTATTGCAATTATATTGATATGATTTCAGACGGATTCGACTTGCAAGAGACTAGAAACCGTGTTCCGAAATTCATCACACGCAGCGTTCAATGAAAAGGAGCTCCTACAGCTCACAGAAAAATTCATTGGCTTGACGAACCGTGCCGACGCTGCACTTCAGCGCCTAGAGAAACTGCTCGCTGATGACCCGGGTGGGTCTTCATCCGCTAGTGACGTTACGGCAGCTGCCGACAGATTACTACAAAAACTTAAGGGGATTAAGTAGGTTTGATTCTTAAATTTTTGCCAATACAATATGCAGAAGTAATGCATAGTACGTACCATAGTAATATACCCGACACTAACTTCATAGTTGAGCTTAGCACTATAATTGTTGTAATATATTGTAGGAGTGAAACAGATTCGGAAGAAAATGAGGAGTATGGTGAAGATGAACAGGACATGACCTATTTCGAAGCAGGCGGTGATAACTTCATGGAAGAAGATCAGGAAATGCTCAGCAGTGTAGATGGGAAGTCTAAACCGAAGACTACTACAGAAAGTGTTTCCTACCAATTACCACATCGAAGGCATCTTCATAAACATCCTTATGACCGTGGCCCTACTTGGAGAAATTCTGACGATTAATTCTAAGCATGTGATATAAAGTACTCTTTAATAAACACACAAATATTTTATTAAAATGTATATTCTAATTTTACATAAATACAATAAGAAAATCATAATGTTATAATACTGCGAATATCATCATATAATTTCATATTGACCCCAATTTCAAGAAGAGATATCATTTTAATTGTTAATGAACAAGGTGGGGCAAGTAAACTAGTCCTAAATTGAACACACCATATGATGGACGGTAAAAGTTCTTAAAGACAGACCAAATAGAGGAAATCTAAGTGAAAGAAACACAAAATTCTATCTGACTATAATAATGTGCAACACTGAGAATATATTTTCTTTAAATGAAATGAGCATCTTGGAGGTCATCCACCAAAACTACACACACCACAGGGTGGTGCGTGGTCCTATGGTAATAACTCCCTGAGTATGTTATCCTGTCCTCTTTACATTTTTATAAATATTACTAGATGCTTGGCCCAGGATTGGCACAGTCAATCTGATCAACCTTTTTCAGATGTTTTTGTCGTAGAGATTATACAGCTGATCATATTTCTTAGAGTGAGCTTGTATAGCATGCAAATATCAAGTTATTATATGTACCCACCATTTATAAAGGGTTTTAAGCGGTTTTATTTTCCATATTGGATTCAATTTGAATTCACTCTTTTTGTCAAATATTTTTAATGAATATGAACATGATAAACAACATAACTAAGAAATAAACTGATCTTATGATATATATAATATAAAATCTAACAGGTTTAATATTGACAAAATGTCTTGGTTACATTTGGAAAATGGCCAGCAATATTAGTGATTATATTGTCCCATATTCTTTAAGTTGGTATCTTATTTTACTTTATTGAGTTCTACAAAGCAAGAGTTCCACATTGGTAGGTAAGTTTATACTTTGTATTGCATAGGGATGTTACTCTTTACTGACAAGAACTGCTGAATCTTCTTGTGATGCTTGAAATAATTTTTTATGTATGTTTGTTTTATTCAATGCCTCTGTACATGTCATGTAGGCTAGCAGTTGCTAGACTGTTAAACTCGGATACCAATGTGGGTGTGTGTCTTTTTAAAGAAACTTAGCTAATACATAAATCAACACATTCATCATTAAAAACTAATCACAAAGTGACAATGTATTAAAATTGCAACCTACTATAAACTAAGTCATTAGCTTACCTCAAGTTTTGCACTGTGCTGAAAAATGGTCAAGGCTTTATGAGTGAGCTGAGCAAAACAGGAACTCAATGTTGCTATTTTTTGACGAGCAGAAAACACTGCCTCCGGTTCCTCGGTCTCCAGATCCGCTGAAAATCACACGTGCTACTGATTTTATAGAATTCCTATTGATTAGTGTCAATGACCTAAGAGTAATAACTATTTCTTTACGTAACAATAAACAACGAATCAACAAAGAATACCTGGTATACCTATAGTCGCAAACTATATGAAGTCACTTTTCTACCAAGGAAACCCAGTCACTGAGAGGAATTTTTTTCGGTCACTGAAATTGAGATTGTAGGTATTTATATATAAATGTAGTTAACTTACCTAAAGAGGTATCTAATCCAACACATGCTTTATCAAATTCCTTTTCCAATAAATCTAACCACCGAAAACCAACCCCTGTTGTCGCCATTTTCACTATAAACTTGTTCAATTATTTTCAAAATTTATGTTGTTGACTGCATAACAATAATAATTAGAATCTCGAAATCGTTTATCGTACTCTGCTTTGACAGCAGTACTGCAGTCGCTTGATAATTGACATTTGACAGATAAAATTTTGAAACCAGTTTGACCAATGAACTTTTTGACAACTACAGCTAGCAGCGGTTTATATATACTGTAAATAATAAAGTTTTTATTAGTTGGCAATTATTTACTTACCCCTTCCTGACAAGGCTCGAAAGAGGCCCCGACACACACTAACGGATTCGGATGATCCAATCACTGTAGCTAACAATAAATTGAAAGACGCCCACGCGGCCAATAATAATAATAGCTAAAAATTGATTTGGGTAAAAAACCGCTTTCACCGGGGAAGGCGAGGACCTTTACTGCGTACTTCGCTCACTCCAGTGAGCTTCCGTCCTGCTCTTCAGGTGATTGTCACCCCGCGATGGCCCAAGCCGAGGTCTGAGTCTCGCAGGAGACGCCCTTGCGCTAGTCGCGGGAAAAAACGCCCATTGGGGCCGAGCTCGCCAAAGCAGCCCGAGTTGAGCTGTAAAGGCCTTTAAGGCCAACAGTGAGATTCCTTTAAAAAAAAACAATGGGTTGCACTCCGGGAGTGCCGGCAAAAGTGAAAACTTGAATATTAACGTTGTGCATTTTTGATATTTTGGAATGGTTAGGGAATCCTTTTGCACGAATTGCTTTAATTACCAGTATAAAAGTACAGCTATCATTTATGTGGTAGAATACAATATTTATTTCTTGCGCTATCGTACACAAAAAATGACAATTTATATTACATTAAATACGCCGCGCCAGCTGTCTACTCTCCATCCGTCTTACGAATTTTCGATCAGGTCACGTGTCCTGACACGAGTTTAACATTTTTTACCCATTCCAAAAAAAAGTGTACAACGCCTCTAAAGAAGATTTTATCAGGTGCTAGATTCTCTTATAATGTCACCATTAATAAATACACTCGGCGTCAAAAAAATCGCATCTTTCCTAAAATTCGAGTCAAGCGATAATAACTCCTAAGTCCTAAGATCCTTCCTGTACACTACTCTATCATTATTAGTATCATTTGAAAGCTAATGAAATTCCCTATTTGAAAACGGTAGGAAATTTGCCACCACCCCCATAAAAAAAGAAAATTCTGGGAAAATGTGAAACAATGTGTATTCTGATCGAAATTACAAAGAAAAGGAACAATACAAAAATTTAAAATCAACAATAACAATCCTTTAAAATACGTCTTAAACCCTAGTGTTGCCTCCTCTAGCCCTCCGAGCAGCTTCCAAACGGTCAGTCATGGACCTGATGAGCGTCACGAGGTTTTCCTTTGGCATGTTCTGACTTCCGGCCTATTTCTATTCTACCATTCCTATCTAATATATATAGCCTTATACACTCGCAGCTTAGCGGATTTCTGAATAAAAACTCAATTCTAGACCCTCTCCAATCGGGTTTCCGCCCGGGGCATAGCATGACTACTGCATTGGTTAAAGATTCTGACGATATTCCTCGAGGGATGGATGGTGGGCAGCTCACTGTTCTCTCTCTGCTTGACTTTAGCCAATGCTTTTAATACTGTGGACTTTGAAATTCTCCTTGGGTTGCTTCGCTCTATGAAAATCTCTCCATCCGCTATTGACTGGTTTCATAGCTATCTTAACGGTCGTCGGCAGCGTATTAAAATTAATGATACTTACTCTCAGTGGAATAATATAAGTACTGGTGTTCCGCATGGTGGCGTTCTTTCACCTCTTCTATTTTCTATCTTTATCAACTAGATATAATTGACTAATAGACTGCATATCTATCGGCTAATTATCACCTGTACGCTGATGACCTCCAAATTTACGTTCAGTCTACACTGGATGAGTGTTTAAATAATTATAGTTTTGTGTTCAACAAATAGATGTCGCCTGTGGAGTCTTGAATCGCGGTATTGTTTTGATTCAAGAATAGTATAAGTATTTCAAGGTATTATTATTAATTATCTCAGCCTTAGAAATGGTGTTTTTCTTGTTCATGGTCATTCGAGTAGGATAATGAAGAATCAAGCGACAGTGGTCAGTATACTATATAAACTGTAAGTAGAAAATTTATATTAAGCAGTAGACGAGGTGTCAAGCAAAAATAACCCTTAACCACTAGGAAGAAATGTCTTAGGAAATTAACAGTGTGAATGGACTAAGGACTTGTAAAATTTTAACCAAAATAGTGGTTATACGGGGAATCCATAACCAATTTTTCCTAAGTTAATAATAACTAAACACTTATAAAATTTCGAGTAAACTGGACTTAGAAAAATTTCACCTATACCGTTACCGTACCGTCGATTCGATTAGGTTCAACTATAAAATTAACAAATGAGAAAATAATCGATTCGATTAATTTACCGAGAATGTACATCACTTACAACCAATAGAAAACGAGAATGTCACATCTCTTATAACCAATAGAAAAGTAGAAAATGGCGGATTGTTTACAAATTTCAATACATTTCACAAAACTTTGCAAACATTTTTTTTAATACTTAGACGCATTTCCGGCAGCTAAAATCGGGTTGAAGGTGTTCTAATCAAGGTCCCCCCGAGACTCCTGCATAATCAGTATCATCAGATTCGGGTGCAGCACTCTCACATCCAACCCTTTAAGTTTTTAGTTTGTTATTAATATATATAATTCTTCTGTAAGTGTGTATGTCACTGAACTTCTCTCAAACGACTGGACCGATTTTGATGAAATTTTTTGTGTGTGTTCAAGGGGATCTGGGAATGGTTTAGATTCACAAATCAGCCCGGCAGATGGCACTGCAGTCGGTACTTTCATACTTTGCTTAATATCCTAATCGCTTTAAATATCATGCAGGACAACGTCTGTGGGGTCCACTAGTTATTAATATATATTTTTTGTATTACTTTAGATTAAGGTTCTATAATTTTTTTTAATATAACATTTGGTTCTGCACTTCTCGCATTCATCATGTTTCTTTTTTTTAGTTTTCCTCTTTAACTAGGATTGCCTGGTCCACCCCAGAACATGCAGGATCCTCCTCCATAGCCGACGGTTTACACGGTGCAGGCTGGTGTGAATCGCTCCCCGGTCGCCTGTAGACTCTCTTACGCGTGTCGTTGGTGTACGCCTTACTTGGGTTTCGTCGCATAACAGAACATTTCTCCACTGGTCGAATGCCCACGGCACGTGCGTTTCGTAAAATCGCTTCCTGGTCGTCCGGTGGTTGGCAGTCAATTGAGGGCCTGTAGCAGCACTCCGGAACAGCAAATTCTTCTCTCGCAGCCTTCTTCTGATAGTGGAGACGCTGACTGCTGTCCTTCGAGTAGCTCGGTAGCGTCGGTATATCCGTTGCACTCGAAATCGGTCTATGTTCAGTTGCCGAGCTACTCCATAGTCCGGTTTGCAGTAGGGCCTCCACTTGAGCTGCTTCTTCTGCCGTGGTATCCATTTTCACTGGGTTTTTTTCTTGTCGGAGCTCTTCAGGTGTGACCTCTGTAACGTCTGGATAGCTAATGACTCATAATTGACTTTTATTTTTTATTTATTCAGAGTCGAGACTGATCTTTTTCGTTTGAAATTATTATGCACAACCTAACCACTACATAGTATGAACCAAACTATATAATCCACAGATATTAATAAAATAAAATAACAACGTTTCTGTAATAACTGTAACTGAAAAAGTTATTGTTTGTAAACTTGTTCCTTTCTTGAGCACTTTAAGCTGTGGTCAAACAGCGGTAAGGCGTCGCGGCGTGGAAGTCACACTGCGAGAGTGATGATCCTGCTAGCGATTCGGACGTGGAAGCTTAATGCTACTCAAATCGCAGATTAATACTTGCATTTTTATATTGTTGATGGCTCAAGTCATACATAAAAATGTGGCCTCCTACGAAATCGATCGAAATACGATGAAGTTTTCCACTTTATCACCGTCTATTATTATAAAAGCTTTCCTATTAAGAAGTCACATTATGCTTCCAGGAGTATAATATACCGGCACGATATGATATTTATATTTGTGATTTAAACGCAAGACATAATTATATTGTTAGGCACATAAAATAGCTAAGGTAGTCACTCCAAGTCCATCTTGAGGTAGATGTAGCGAGCAACATAAAGTGAGTGAGTGAGAGTGGATGGCTACCACCACTCGTGCCGCCTGAACTGGCCAATATTCGTGGAGTGCCTCGACGAGGCGCCTCGCGAGTCTGGAGCCGGCTTCAAATAAGCGATTCTATTTCAATCGGAGACTAGGAGTATATAAAATGTATGTACTATAGGTACATACCTATTGTTTTAGTACTGCTAAAAACTGTAGTGTAGAACTCTTTTTATTCTTATTTAAACATAATTTAAATTTAATATGCCTACACCTTATATTTTCATATTTGGTCAACTACTAATTAGTAATGATTAGACTCTACGTACTACTACTATGTTAACGTGAAATTACGAAAAATACAAACATTCAGCCTATTCTAAAACAGGAAAGAAACTAACATTTGTCTGAGAAGAAAGAAAAATTTGCAGACATCTACATTGTAAACAATGAAAACGTTTTAATTTAACACGAGCCTATTAAGATTTGGTCAATCAGCGGACGGGGCGGGACGGTAAAGGAGCGCTGACGTGACGGCGACGCGGCGTGGATGTCACACTACGGACGTGATGATGCCACAAGCATCGCCTCGGCCGACCAGCCACACTCGACGTAAATTCTCGAGCATTTTCAAACCAGCTCTTTGAGATTTCGTCCTATTAATACCCAAATCGCTGATTTCAAACTCGCAATTTTGTATTGGGAATGGACCAAATCATACATAAAATGTGCTCGAACACTTTCGATTAGTTTTTCAACTCTCTCCATGTCCATTTTTGCTGTCGAATACAAAGTTGCCGTCACGCCGGGCGCGACGTCTGCCATCCCGCTGTCTGTTTGACTACTACAACGAATACCCATATAACACAACGTGTAGCGTCGCGCTCACGCCCTCCCGTACTTTTCTTGTATTGGTTGGTCGCGCCGAGCGCGACGGCTCTGTGTGACATGTCTGATGTCGGGTGCTATATTACAACATACAGGTACATTACAACTTCTCACGTCGCGTCGCCGTCCCGCCCCGTCCGCTGTTTGACCTAACCTTTAGAATAAAACAAAACACAACCATGCCAATGTCTTTGGTTTGTTTACGCAAAACAGACACAGCTTACCTTAAGAGGGCCATAGCCATAAAATAGATTACAATTGATTCCAATTTCACATAAGTATAAAATTTTGAACGATTTAATATACCTATGTAGCGAACAAATTATAGCTACCTTACTGTTGAAGCTTCTGTAAATTAACAAAAAGTAAAAAAAATCAGTTTATAAAAATTCTATTTAAATAATAAAGAAACAAATAAAAATTATAAACCATTTTAAGTAATATAAGCGTAATAAAATGTATCCTTAGTAATTATTACTAACTTTACAAATATAATTACAATATACCAATGTTACTTAATGCAACCTTAAGCCAAAAATGTCAGAGTCATACTTAGTATTAAATCTCAATTAAATCTTACCCTGAGTGTGTTGTTAATATTTAAAATGTAGGCATTATCAAGAGATATTGGTGCTTATTCTGGCTCCAAAGAATTGATTCCAATTTTATTTTATTTTTATTTTAAAGTACAAATAACATTAACAAAAATCTAAATGAAATATTTTTTGAAGTTATACTTCCTTAGGCGCGTTATGAAAAATTGATGAGAGTGAAATTTTACGATGCGTGCGCACCTGAGACACAAAGTTGTCAGTGTGATTATAGCGTGCGCGAGCGAGATGGGAATAAGACAATCTACAAGTAAAAAGAAATAGAATATGCGTGAAGTGAGCAGCTGTGCCAAGAATTTTGAATGAACATAATGACATTTACCTTTTAAACAAATAAAATCTTAATTATTTTTTCAAAGAAATTTAGCAATGCTTTTTCACAAAGACCTATTGTTACTTAGTTAAAAGGTTATGAAACATACGTAGTTATTAAACTGAATGAATAATATCATAAAATAATAAATAAAAATGATTATTATTATTAATTAATAATTGAATTATATACTAAATATTATTAAATTATTAACGTTAAATATTTGTTATTACTTATTTAATATATAAAAAAAATAAATAAAGCCAAAGAAGTATAACTTCTTACGCGCGTACATAAGTACACGCACCCTTTTTTTATATAGGATTTAAAAATAATCTTTGTCATCATAATTTTAATCAGTTTTGAATATGTATTCAAATACATGTTAATGTTATTGTTATTTAAATTTAAAAAATTATAATATTATTTGTTCCACAATTAACTGACATTAGATATGATGATTTTGTCATATTTGGGAGAACTTGGTCACAGCTTTTTTTTAATAAATTTGATCTTGAATCTGAACTTACTATCTACTACTTAAGAACGAATTAAATGCACAAAATCATAAGTCAATTGCATATAGCTTATCCATTCCAGCAAAGCTATGCTGCAGCTAGTGCTGTAAAAAATCGTATGGACTCTTTTATTTTTGAGTCCAATGAAATATGAGTTAAATGCTTCATTCAGTACAATGATTTTAATTTTAACAATCAAATTCTGTGCTAGCAAAAAAATCATTTTTGCTCTTATTGTGTGTGTACAAAGGCAAAGATATTCATTGACCACTTGCTATTAAGTTTAGAGTTCAGAATAAAAATCATTGCAAGTGATAGCTGCTATTTTTAATCAAAGATTAATGTATGTATTTATAACTTAGAGCTTATATTTATTTACAGTCTAAATTTTATATTAAAAGGCCTGTACATAAAATATGTTTTAAAGACAACAGGTAACACATCGGGTGTTTAGAAATTGTTTCAAACAATTCAAATTCAAAACAATTCTTAGACCCCGCGACCTTATTGCCTTTGGTACATTGAGTTCAGATTTTGGGAAATACAGTTTTTCTGATTTAACTCATTAAATTATGATAATTTTGCAATCAATACAAAAAACAATTAAAACTCTATTATGAATGTTTATCTCAAATTCTAATAATTAATGTGTTGTAAAATACCTGAAGTTTGAACTTAATCAGATACAATGGCAGGTCTAACTTAAAATTAGTGTTTATATGGTATTAATATACATTTAAATATATATTACAAACAAAAGTCATGCTGAATAACTATTTTAAATGAATTAATATAAAATTAACAAAATATGACATATGCACATGACAGCTTGAACTGCTTGTGTGCTTGCAATATAAACAATTACAAAGAAAGTAAGGTATATTCCAAACATTGCAAGATTTGTTACTTGACTTAATTAGCATTTACCAATTGTACACCTTTTACAAATTTTCTTCTATGGGATACAGCTTAAAATTATAAGTTAAATGTTTGTTTAACTGTTAAATGAACACATTGTAGCTAAACTAAACAGCTAAACTCAATTGCATTTTTATTACATCTATCACCTGGATTTGTTCACAATTACTTAAGCATTTGCTTTGCTTTATCATTAACAAATAACACAGCCACTCTTTTCTGGTATGTGACCATCTGACCTCTCTATTTCTGAGAGCATTGCATGAAACATATCCGTCACAGACTGCAATAAAATATGTGTATTTAGAATTTTTTACCTGCCTTTATACTTTTTTAAATTTATGAAAGTCTATACATTCAATTATATTTTAAGTTTCTATAAAAATGTATGTTTATTCATGTCAAATCTTGAAATATTACTCTTACAACTTACCTCATTTCTTTTTGCACTTGTTTCAACAAATGCAGCATTCCATTTTTCAGCTAACCGTTTTCCTTCTTCTGTACTAATTTTTCTTTCCAAATGTAGATCTGTTTTATTTCCAACTAGGACAATAGGGACACTGAAAATAATAATTCATTATTTATTTTATTTAGACTTTCAAATATTAAATAAAAATGTTTGCCTGTTACTTAAGTTATAACAATCTAATTACAAAATTTGACCAACTTACTGAATTTTTCCAACCATATCTAAGAGTTTGTCGTAGATTATTTGTACAATTTGAAAACTTTTACTTGAGGTTATTGAGTATACCAGAACATAACCATGAAAATCCATGCTGTACTGAAGTGGAAATATACTATATTCATCTTGACCAGCTGTGTCTACCAGTTTAACTTCATATTCAGTGGAGTTAAGTCGAATGAATTTTGTAAAAGCTAAAACGTACAATGTTATCAGAGGTAAAAAAATACAAAATGTGAACCAGGGGACGGAAGATAATGTTTTCGTTTTCAAGTAAGCTAAACGATTCTAAACTGTGTTACTAACCACACTATAAGCATGCTTTGGTTAATAATAATGCCTTAAACAAAGAAAAAAAATTACATACTATTCTCAATGGTGGGATCATAGGAATCAACGAATTGTCCTTCCACAAATTGTATAATCAGAGAGGATTTTCCTGCAAATGAATTTAATTATTTATTGTTAATTAAAATAATACGTCACAACAGAAATTACTAGGGAATAGTAAAATTAATAATCACCAACTGATCTGTAGCCCATCATAGCAATTTTCCTTTGCTTCGAAGGCATTTCACTAACTATTCACAACTTGAACACGAAAAATATTTCAATAGGATTTATTTTTCTAGACATACAAAATAAATATTAGTTATATTCTGATTTCTGAGTTCTGACAAAATCGTTTAAAATTGTATTTTACCATACGACAATTGACATTGAAAAGCGTTGACATTTGACAAATGAAAATATATATATGTATATATATATATATATATATCACTTTTAACTTTATAAATCTTTAATCATTAATATTGATTATTGCATGGATTTATATCGTTAGATAGGCCCCGACACCAAAAACTGTGGCATTGTTTTTGAATGTGTGCGTTAACAAAATGCCGACACACGCACACTAATTTTAAAAATCGTGTTTCTGCCCTTGTAATAGGTTGAAATCGAAAACGTTTGAATGTGTGCGTCAACATGGCGTCCAAAAACAGTGCAATTTGTGTAGAAGGTACGGTCCGCAAACACATTAATCTTTTTTATTATATATTTTATTTATTATATATATTTTTATTACATAGTAGGTAGACTGTATATTTAAATGTAGAGGCGTGATCAAGTAAAAAACACTATAATTTACTAATAATGGCTATTTATTCTCCTTGAAACAAAATCAATTTATTATACTTTTGCCTTTTTGTTATTTTATTAACATTTTTATGAAGATAATGAAGGCGTACACCAGCGTAGTATTTGATAACAGATTTTATCAATAGAACTTTATGGTTCCAAGTTGCCGGTTGCTCCAGAGAATGGTCATTTAAATTATTAAAAACATTCGATTCAATAAACAATTTCAATATTTTAGTTTGAAAAACTTTATACTCATTTTCATTACGTATATAATGATTGCCATTTAGTTTTTTGTGAAGTTTCAAAAGTGATTCAGTTTTGATACATATATCATATACATCCTGTGTGGGAAAAAGCAAACCACCTAAGTTTCTCAAATTAATTAATCTGTGAAAGGTTAATCGTCGATCAGATATTAACGCACTGCAACATGTATGACATTTAATTTTTTTCACAATTTTTTTAACAACCCACCCTGAAATGTATCCGACAATTTGCTTTGACAAATCGCTTATAACATTTTCTTCATCTAAAACTCTTGAGAGAATGTCACTATTTATTTCACATTGTTCATCTTCAGCAGATTGTGACGCCTTCGTCGTTGGGTCAGATTCAGTATTGCACAATCCTGACGTGGTCATATTTATTTTTTCAAGGGCTGATGAACAACCCAAAATTGAAAAGTTATCAATTGGCAAACAATTCCCCGTGAAACTGCTCCGTAGTTCTAGATGGCAGAGTGCTTTTTTATATATGCCACGGAATTGTTCGGTGGTAGGGTTATTATTGCGCCCGCCATGTTGCCTTATTAGTCCGAAAAAAAGTTCTAAGTGGTCTTGACTGAACCTGTATGTTGACATGTAATTCATCACTTTATTCTGTTGAACCAATTCTCGGTACAAGTATTTCAAACTCTGAATGTCTATTAAAAACCCAAGAAATCCCATTTTGCATTTTGCTTGCAAGACTAACTTTTTACTAATAATTATTTTTATCCTTCTTCCTCTTGTTCTTTTGACTTGGTTGTAAATTTTAAGTGACTTTATATAATTTTCTGCCTTGTCAAGAAAATTTAATGTTTTGAATTCATTTTTTTCACCAAGCGATCCTTTAAATCCTTGTTTATAGGTTGTTGAGTTAAAGACATCAAACAAATCGTTGAAAGTGTCCAGTAACCATCTCTGAGCATAAGGTCAGTGCTTTCGCTACGCTTCTACTTAGTAATTGGCTTGCTAGGTTGACTTTCATTATTTGGTTCCTGGAAGCAATATGACGTACAGTCAATTTGTTTGCGAACTTGAAGCCTTCTGTTTCTTGAAGTTTCTGTAATTTAACCAAGTACAACCATGCAACTCGTCCAGCTTCACTAAACAAAAGTTTTTTTGAGTCGAATGTATTCCTCACTAACTTGAGCATATGGCATGCATCAAAAAAAACAGCAACTCGTTTGGTATTGCACGAGGGATGAGGGAAAGTGGTTTGTAAGCTGTTGATGTTCTCAAAATTGCAACCTAGAATTTCGGCTGTTGCTACATTGGCTGCACAACCGTCAAACGTCAATGCAATGATATCGACACCAACGTCGTAACATTTAGTAATACACATTTGTATTAAGCTTGCACGTTGTTCAGCACGTAGGCCGTTTATGAAAAAGTAACCTAATGGAATTTTCCAGTTTACAGTGCTTGAAACTAGCATGAAAACGTAAGCCTGAGTCGCAACTTCATGTTTTGGTCCCAAGCCTTCATCTACAAGTCCCATCGTCTTCCGACCATTCCAGGTTGTCCTTTGACGTATTGCCATTTCGTCAACGACCAATGTCGCTGTAACTGTTTTCGTTTTAGATTTTTGATGAAGTTTTTCAAATGCCTGTTGAGTGAATCCAGGAGAGACATCACTTTTCTCGTACCACTTGGAAATAGTACGCGGATGCGGCAACGTACTGTTGAATTTGCCTCTAACGTACTTGTAGGCAGCCGGAGAATAGTAATGCAACGTTGCGTAAAATTTTCTTAGAGTTGGCGGAATTCTTTTCCTTTTTTTGGCGATTGCAAATAAAAAGTCATTGTTTGCCTCCGCAGCTTTCCCTTCTAATTCATTTAAATCTTCTTTGTTAATAATTTTTTTTATATTCAGGGACTTAACTAACTCTCGCAGGGAATTATTTTTGGTTTTAAAATACTTGTTTCTTTTTTTCAGGTTCATATTCTCTCTTCTGCATTTTTCTCTTTTGCTTTTTATAATGTGTAATTGTTTCTTTAGGCGAATTTTTCTCGGTGTATCGAAAACGGAATCTGTATCCGACACATTTATATCACATAGGGGTGAACTAGGTCTATTTTGATCAGCAGGTAAACATATTGATGATTCCGTTATTGGCCGAAAAGCTGGTATGGCATCAGGTTTTAATTTACGAAGACCCAGTGGCGTCACATACAAATGATTTGCCTCGAAATGTGCTGAGCAAACTTTGCTGAATTTTGTAGGTAGCCACTCTTCATCTCTTTTGTCCACTTGTATAATTTTTATCCATTTTTCCTTACACCGTGGGTCTTGGGGAAATCTAAAAAAAAACTTCATTTTATGTACCCATTTTTACTTATAGCTTTATGAGTAATACCATAATAAAGTATTTTATCAGTAAGTTACACGCACTCTATCTCAAAAACTGTTGAGCGCATAAAAAAATTTTCAAATAAAATTTGTCGCAAAATTTATTTGAAACAATTTTATAACAAATGTAAACATGTTTCGTGGCACCCTGTATTTAATACGCCTACCTACTAAAATATTAAGAAGACAACAACATGGCTGTTGAATCTGCTGACGCTACCGAACTGTCTAAAACGTGTGCAACAAGTGTACTGAGAAAATAGTGTCATCTCTTTTTCTCCTACATTAGTTGCAAACACTACTTTCTCTTTCGTGCACTCGCCATTTAAATTTGTTATTTTAGACAGTGCGGAAGGAAAAATAAAAGTTTTTAAATCAAATCGCAATACTTACGAGTGAAATGTTACACCTCTGGCTTTATTTGTGTTTTTAGAATTGTTGTTGCACTTTAGAAAGGCACACGATGGCATTTTGTGACACTAAACTGCTCGCAAACGTCCTTTACAACACGTCCGGCTAACACTGTGTTTAGGGGTGCACTGATCCTAGGTTAGCGAGCTATCTCACTTCGACTGTGCGACAACACGGCGCGGTCTCACTGCGGTAAGGGCATATCTAACGATATAAATCCATGGATTATTGCCTATAACAGATGCCGGCGTGGCTGTAATACAAATGACAAACTAGTGTCCGGACAATATGAAAGTCTGATTTGCTACGCGTCATTCAACATTCTCAAAAATTATATCCATGTACTTATAATTATGGCTTCATATTAATAAATAATAAGTATAAATATTATTACTGATGAACTATAATGAAGTAACGATTTTGTTGACAATAATTCGCTTTCCATACAGACTCTAACATCCCAACTTGTAGTTCCTAGTCTGTGCGGGTGCATGACGATTGACGAATGACATGATTACATCTATCATATTGTGATATGTCATTCCTCAATATTCTACACTAATGCAAAATTGCAAATTGCAATAATTTGCGTCTTAAAATATACTCGTTAAATTTCTGGATTTCTTGTGGTTCTGTTATCTGATTTATTGCAATCATTTAGTATACTAACACTTTTTGTGTCACTTTCCTGCTTCTACAACAATATTCGTAATGTCTTAGATAATATTTAATGATTTTAAACATTTTCATTTATAATTAAACTTTAGTCATTACTCATTACAAACCAACATTATTATTCTATATATTATTTTGAAGTGAACACAATGTCTTTAAATATACCGGAATGTCCACCCAGTTTGAAAAGTATACAATATTATCTTAAAACAGCATCTGAGCATGATTCCCGAGACCCTGTTGTTGCATATTGGTGTCGCCTTCATTCATTACAAGTCGGACTTAAACTGACAACAAAGAAAACACCAGATGAAACCAAGATTTTAATGAGTAAGTATTTCGTGACTATATTTAACAATTTATTACTGCATTGTCCCATGTCATATTAGTTATAATTCATATCAGATCCTATAGCAATATGGCCAAACAAATTTTATATATAATTTTACATAGACATTTAATCATAAAGTCCAGGTTTAACTAGCCCATTCATTATATACATCCATGAAATGGGTAGCCACAATGGTTTTAATTATTATGTTTTTTATTCAGCTATCATGGACTGGTTAGAAGAAGCTAAAAAGATAAACAAGGATAATGATGCAATATCAAATGAGGTGGTGGCTCAAGCACATTTGGAGAATTATGCTCTTAAGTTATTTCTTTTTGCAGACAAGCAAGACAGAGAGCGAAATTATGGAAAGTAAATTGATTATTTGTTTTTCTTTACCGTTAAATTTGTTTAATTTCCATTTCATTATTTTATGGTTGGTATCTGCTTGTTTACATCATCATCACTTTGCATTATCCCAAATTGATAGAAGACTGCTAAAATATAATGTTTAAGGCTGTTTATTTATTGCCTTATCCCCATAACTGCCTTGTTTTACAAAACAATATACATTTATATCCAGCTACGGGCAGTGTATGCAACTTGGTATAATGCTGTTACCTTATCAGAGCTTTTGTGAATGCATTGCATCTAAACCTCAAAGAGCTGGGCGTCCTTTTAGAGTGATTTTACACCTGGACAGTTTCTAGTCTTTTTTTTGCAGGAATGTGGTGAAATCTTTTTTTTTGGCGGGCATGATTTATGATGTTCTTACCACTTTTGGTGAATTGACTGATGAAGCAGCCCAAAACATGAAATATGCTAAGTGGAGAGCAGCCCACATTCACAGCTGCTTAAAAAATGGAGAGATGCCAGAGGCTGGTGTGTTGATTTATGTTTATTATATTTTATTCTCATACTAATATTGTTTACATAAAACTCATAACTTAATCTTATTCTAGCTTCACAACTATCTGAAGATAGTAACCAAAATGAAGCAGGATCAAGTGATGGTGGGCAAGCACCAACTCAAGGACCGGCAGTCCCTACGAGCTTTCCACAAGAGTTTGGATTTACTGATAGCACTCTGTCCCAACCAACTCTACCTACCACCTATAGCAACTTGTTACCAGATCCAAATGCCGCATTAAGAGCAGCATCACAACTTCCCCCAGTACCTTATACGCCTGACCCTAACCCTGGGGGTTTTGTACCATATGATCCCTCAGAACAACCACAACCGACTCCCTCTACGGCATCTTATGGAGATAATTCAATGCTAGTCGCACAGCTTAGTCCCGATCAAATTGCTAAGGCACAGAAATATTGCAAATGGGCAAGCAGTGCATTGAATTATGAAGATATTAAAACTGCAATTTCAAGTTTGAGGAATGCTCTAGAGCTCCTTCAGACTGGACATGATCCAGCTTAAAGCTATTATTGTATTGTATTCAATCAAATTATTATAAGTAATAAAGATATATAAATTCATATGTGAATATAATGCAAATTGTATATGCATTTAATAAAATTATTCTACAAAGTCTTTAGAATTCCCGCTCTTGATGTTAAATGTGTGTAAATGCCCATTGTGATTGTCGTAGTAATACAGGCTTATTATTGGGTTCAAATACTTATCATAAATAAAATTATTCATTATATATTTAGCAATATATTTTAATTTATTATTATTTAACTCAACTAATACCAATGGTGGTACATTCTTTTAGGTCTGGGCCTACAATTTCTGCATCTGTTCCATAATTATTTCTAATAGGCAAGTAGGGGATCAACCTTCAAGGTGATTTTAGGTGAGCAAGCATGCCGGTTTCCTCATGATAATTTCCTTAACGTACGAGCGAGTGTTAAATGCGCACATAGAAAGTCCATTGGTACACAGCCAGGGATAGATCCTACGACCCCAGAGAGATGAGAGTCGCACGCAACTTAACTAATGTGAAAAGAAAATACAGTAAGCTATGTTAACTAATTTTTATTGTACACGAAGCTTAAATTTAAATTCATAATGAAAATAAAATTACATGGTGGCTAATTTGTAACGACATCAGGCAGTGTTATTCTTTTTAACAACTAATAACCAGTCATGATCGTTCTTATCTACCTATTTACCACACACAGCCCCAACCGGGGATTTTTAAAACAAAGACAGTGATAAATTTTAAAATAAATAATAAAGTATGGATTCCCATTGTTAGATTGATGTGCGAATTCGAATGCATGTATTTAAAAGTGCAACACAAAGGAGCTATCGGCCACCAGAAGCTTTCTTACTTTCTCTATTATGAATTGGCTATATGTGCCATCTACACAAATATTCAGGAAATAAAACTTGTGCGTATATTAATCTCAATGTGTACTTAATACACGTGGTCATTTTTTAATAACATTTTTCTCTACTGTAGGTAAATTACAAATTATAACAATGTTTAGTACAAGTAAACAGGGGAAGAATAGAAAATGAAACTATAGAACATTCGTGAGTATATAAATGGTTTAAAATGTCCAAATGTCGTAGGCTGTTGCATTTGTATTGAGCAATCTCAGAGCGATTAGCCTACGATTATAATTAAATGACTACTAAGTCAGAAATTACACAATAACACACTCATTTCACATAAAGCTAAAGGGGATAACCTATCCGTCCCACACTGGCGTCTAGTAATTGATTAATTCAAGACGGTAAGTAGGTAATGTTACTTTCATACAAATAGCCTACTCTAGTATATTATACATCAATCACACTTAAAATAATATCACTTCTGTTCAACGAAACCTTCAAATTCTATAAAATGATGCATAATTAATGATTATGCACTACGGTACAAAACTGAAAACAAGAGACATATACCTACAAGTATCGTTACTCGGGTCATGAATTAATGTGATCAGTGAATACTTAGTAATAGTAATAATAGCTCACAAAATTAGTTTTTTTTTTCAAAATCGGTTAAAGACCGTCAGTATAATGACATTTTGTCACCAAATATTCTTATAATGACAAAGTTATTCGCTATTTATATGTTTTAATTAATTGAGTAATATTCACAAACATTTGAATACTTACGTTCAATTCTAAAAGACTTGTTTTCTTTAGCAAGTTAGGATCGCCAGAAAAACATTTTAAATTAAAGTGACTAGACCAAAATCACAGTGCGTTTAATCATATAAACACCAAAAAAGACGAACACTGAAGTAACATTAATAAATTCGTATTCGACAACCTACTCGTTCCCTTATCT
Source organism: Pieris macdunnoughi (assembly GCA_905332375.1). Lineage (NCBI taxonomy): Eukaryota > Metazoa > Arthropoda > Insecta > Lepidoptera > Pieridae > Pieris > Pieris macdunnoughi. Next base: position 207,730 of record CAJOBZ010000004.1, on the reverse strand, counting down.
GGACCAAGGGTGCGACAAACGGAACTGAAAAGGAATCGCTCAGTAGACCGATGGATAAAACGCAACAAAAAATTAAATGTATTCGACCACAAAATAATATCAATCTCTCTTAAGACCGTTGCCGTTTTGTGTCGCTGCTAACTTCTCCAGCATCTCTCGGCGATGGGTCTGATACCTGAAAACACAATTGTAATTCAACATTATTGATACCACCGCTTCGGGAAGTGGGTTCTACCGATCAGAATCGCTACTGTACTATTTCGAAGCGGAACTAAAGAAATGCGATGATCTTATTACGTCGAAGAGAAACATGCAAATAGAAACAGAGTCTTATGTGTTGTTTACGTTCCGATGTTGTCTTCTCGCGAGACTTGGCCTCGTCGCCGACGCCCAGCCGTTTTCATTAACTCAAATAACTCATGATATGCTATTCGTTATACGCGACAACACACAGAATAATTACTTTAATAAATAGAATTGGCTGCTTTTACATAAATCGGTGGTGATAATCTTGCAATTTAACAATTTTTTTTCATCTAAGCGAATCTCTAGATTCTTGTTGAAGTTCCAATGTCTATTGTAATACCTATAAGATGCAAGTTTAACAACCGTTAACAAATCAGTTGTGAACTAATCTAATTTGATCATAGATGTATCGCGATTAAAGAAAGCTATAATTCTAAAGACAGGCGATTTCTCATTCCGAATTATCTGGACGCTTGCCAGAAGCCGCTGCCGAAGTGATGGGACTAATTTTATTTACTAACTCATGTTTATATCATCTAAAAATTGGTCAAGGTGCAACTTTATCATTTTACACACACGCTACTATTGACGCACATATTATTAATAGACCGTCGACGATGTTCACTTTTCGGGTATCTCGGCAGTCAGCAGTGCATAGAACCAAGTGTAAACAACAAATAACCCGAGAAACTAAGAGCTCCAACTTACCAAACGACCAGTCTCCCGCAAAGCATGAAGAAGAAGACGATGGTGGGTGCGGATCGGTCGAAGGGGTCGCTGATGGCCACGTGCGAGTACGTCGCCAGCACCATCAGTAGAATTAGACCAATGTTTGCCGCGTTTTTTATCCTCTCTGAAAGGGTCGAAACGGAAACTATCAATTCGTGAGCAAGAAGCTTTTACTTATAGACATTAATTATAAATGTTTTACAATCATTGAAACCTTACATTCTGTACAATAAAATAAAATATCTGAATAATTCTGAAAAACTTACGATGTGGTATAAGAGCGAGAATTATTCCAAAAAGTATTTCACATCCCCCGATAGTCCGTCGGTACCATTTGGACGGAACTTTAAAATCCAGCATCTCACTCAACGGAAACACTTTCGCATATCTAACGTACTCCTTTCGCTGCAAACAGTGTGAAGAATATGACAGAGTTTTAAAATATTTTTGATTCTACTCATTATCCTATCGGCCCAGACTATAATCAGAAAAATTAGCAATAACTTGCGACTCGCGGCTTACGTGAGATTACAAATATCAATATTCAAAACGCTCTGTCACCAGACAGATCCAGAATTTCGTGTTATTAGGCGGCAAGCCAAATACCGAAATAGCAAAGAACATCGCGTCGCAACAAAAATGTAATGCAACAACCTTTGCATATTTCTTCAATTTAATCTGAAATTAATATAAGTATACTAACCAATTCCTTGTGCAATTCCTTTGAAATAAATGGAGAAATCTTGGTAATACCCATAAATATAAAGAACAATCCCAGAAGAATAGATAAACTTTTTAACACAATCGACCCCATTTTAAATAAATAACACTGTACAATATTATTGTTAAATAGATTTAATCGATTCACCGATGAATACTACACAACCTGATTTAAATGTTCAATATGCGTATAAGAATTTGTTAAGAGTTTCCGAGGAAATTATATATATCTCTCGATAGTCACTTTTTAATTATTTAAACAAGTTATTGAAACGTTAGATATTTGCTGTAATTATGCATTAATTTAACGACACAACGCAAGTATAGTCTGAAGAAGTGAAATGAATTCCCATTTCCAACTTGCGAGATCCAGTGGGTTACGACGCGCGCCGGCGCGAAATAATCGATAACATTTGGCGCGACTTATTTTTTCACATTATCGAGGCACGCTGAGGTCTTTGGTCTACCCAAACCATAGATTCGTTACATAAAATGGATACTGTTGCCCAGGGTTTTTATTGCACACAGATTTATTTACCTGTTTGCAAATGGTACGCGTGTTTATTTTAATGGAACGGGGTGCAGGCGGTAGACTCACGTGATGTTAAGTGATCACGCCCATGGACACTCTCAATTCCTGATGGCTCGCGAGTGCGTTGCCGGTCTTTTAAGAATTGGTACTCTCTTTTCTTGGAGGACTCTAAGTCGTATTGAAGTACCGTCTCACCTTGCTGCACACCAAACTCCTTGAAGGCTAATGTAGCATTCCCTTCCAAACTACCGGTTGTTTCACTCTAAGATGAACCCATCTGTGAGAGTTCATTTGGCTAAAGTCCAAAGGCAACAGCATAGCACTACCACTAGGAAAGGAGTTACCTGAAAGAGGTTATTTTAACAGTGGGTGTCGTCACCGTTGAATCGCGTTGCCTAGTTAAAGATAAAAAATCATAATGTCGTTTTCACTTGCATTTTCGGTACGAAGTACTCGTATATAATATGTACTTGTAAAGACTAACTTTCCCTTCATAGCTTTTAAAGTAAGACAAATTCTTCGATGTAATGTTGCATGTAGGAATTACCGGGTAATTTACACCGATGTGATAGAAAGTAAAGTGATCGGATTTTCTATAGTATTATAGAATAGTTTATGATGTTTTAAGCTTCCTTAACTTTTAAAAGTCTTTCATCTACCCTGACGGGGGGTATTGTAAGTATTGTAAGGCAAGAGAGGTTTCCTAGAGTTTAGTTTGGGGTAGTTTCCTCTACGGTGGCAGGCCGAATTGGGGGCATGTTTGGGATAACACGCTCAGGTTCAGTATTCTGCTTCGACGTCCGATAATGAAACTCAGCTGCAGGTATTAATCCAAACAACTCCTCTGAACACTCTCCATGGTAAATGCGGTAGAAGATGCAGAGTGACCTCACATCTCTACGCAACGCCAAAGGATCAAGCCGCTCGGAGAGGGATTGGTCGTCGACGATTCAAACCACTCTTTGTTGAATACGGTTAAGTGGAAGGAGCTGGTACTGGGGAGCCCCGCCCAGAGGTGAGAACAGTACTCCATGTTGGGCCGAATTTGCGCTTTATATAAAGTTAAGTAAAAAATCATTTAATCATGTAGGTAACATAATGTACCTACACTTATGACTCGTCAGAAAAGAAATACATATTAATGTTTCTAATTTTACATTTACTGCCAGTTCTCAAATCAAGGGCGTAGAACGGAAGAGAAGAACTCTCCCCCACTCTTTTTAATCGACTTTTTTTTACGCAACGTTTGTAAAGAGCTGCATCCATTACACCATGTTCCACATGACATATCAAGTAATTAATAATAATATCATAAATTAAAAAAAAAACTAAGACATTTCTTCTATCAGCAGGAGGCATGGTGAAATAGGAGCACGCACTTACATTCTCGTGGGAACAACACGCAAACACATAGTCGAAATAAGCAACATCACCGCATACACGAATTCAAGTACGACCAGTCACCACAAGCAGCACCCGTTCACGAGCATGACGCATGGCCAGCCATCGGCCCCCTCGCCATATTTTAGGGAGAGAGACAACCATGGAACGCATGGACGTCGCCACAAGCAATGACATTTAAGCGAGCATGACGATCCTTGAAATGCAAACTTGGCTACATAAGAAAATAATAATAATAATACTATACTGAAAAAATTTGATAACTTACATTAAAACAGTTGTGGATGTTGACGATCGTCCCATTGCTATAGTTGCAAGCGGTGGCCCGGAGTGAAGTACCGTCTCGCCTTGCTGAGCACACCAAGCTTTTGCGGTGACAACGTCTTATAATTCGACTAGCGACCCGCCCCGGCTTCGCACGGATGCAATGCTGATACTAAATTCAAAGTGTTATAGAGTATAGGGAGAACCGCGGCCTCCGACGCGCTGCGTCCCGCAATTTTTAAATTTGTAATATCTTCGAAAATATTCATTTAAATCATATGCTGTAAAGGGCCATATATATCTATATTAAATCAACAATGTATTTAAGGTATTTAATTGGATAAGGATTTATGCTGTATTGGTTAAAATAGCTTCGAAAATTAGCCATTATTTGTCGTAAAAAGTAAATGACAAAAAAGATATGGGATATCCATACTTTTATGTTTTCTTAGCGGAGAATGCACAAACTTGTGTATTCTTGGGGTTAAATTGGACTAGATTTAGCCTGACCCAGTCTGAGACTCCACGTAGCAAAGTTTCGACTTCAGACATAAGTTTGTTACGGTACTCATCGACCACTGCCCGAGAAATACCTGCCCGGCCAGTGTAAACTGTATCCCCAGTACTGTCATCCGCATAGCAATGAATGTTGCTAAGTTGCAACATATCATTGGTATACAGAAGAAACAGGGTCGGGGATAGAACACAGCCTTGTTGGACCCCAGCGTTCACGGGTTTAAGGATGCAACATGCTCCGTCGATGACGATCTTGAGGCTCCGATCGGCCAGAAAGCTGGAGATCCAATCGCATAATTTCTCGGGAAGCCCATAGGCTGGATTTTTGCGCAAAATTTTCATGTAATTTTTTATGTTTTTTAACTCTTAACTAGTTATTTTATCCCTTACATTAGGACAAACTCTTGTGCTATATAATTTCAATTAATTAAATTTTAATTTTTTTAATTAAAAATTACCGACAAAAATTGACTATATTTTATGGCATTTTATTATCGGACAATCCGGCGCTCGTTATTAATTATTCTTATGTAAAGATAGTGTTTTTCTTGAGGAAAAATAGTTAACGGCAACACTGGTTGTTAACAGCATCACAGACCGAGGCGACCTCTATACCGACGCCAAGTCTTGAGTTGGATCAATTCACAGCCCGCCATAATCTTTTAGTATTCGACACTGTTTGCTGTAAACAAATATTTGGTGAGTAAAAATGAATTACTTTTATAAATAGTAAAATAATTTTTTTGGACCCCAATCTAAATAAAAATATATAAATAATATAGTACAGTGTTTAACGTTTGTGTGTTTCTCATAATACTTGTTATTATCAAGAGGCAGTCAGCCTCCATTTAAATTGACGCTTGTTCATATTACTTTAGCTTTCGTGGGCCTATATGTTTCAATGGAAATTTTTTCTAGTTTTGAATTCTTGTATATTGAGAATTGTTGTTATGTACGAAGAGATATTTATTTTATTTGTTCATAAACCTGGACATTTCCACTAAATATATAACGAGAAGCTTAGCGTCGGTGCCGTATTGTTCATTAATTGTTTGTAATAGAAAAACTGTACATATACCTTAGCATGAATCAAATTAAAACCATTTCAAGATTTCTGTTTTCTTGATGTTAAAAAATTTGTGTATACTGTAGTCATATAATTCTAAAAGTTATGTTTAAACTTAAATTAGGTATGTGTCATTGCCCGGCTTTAGTAATAACTAATAATGCGTCCGGTAACTGTCTTGTATACAGTGGTTAACCCAATGCGATATTAAATGTTTCCCTGAATAACTTGTTGCAGTTGATTGCAAATACCACTAAATAAAAATGTCTGACGATGGATCAACTGCAGTTGAGAAGAAAGGAAGAGGTCGGCCTAAAGCAAATGGAACACAAGCTGTATGTATTATACTATCATTATTTACTTATATTGTATAAAAAAATTTTTTTTTGATAATTTTTTATGTTTTAAGGAAGCAAAAGGAGATTTAAAGAAAAGAGGAAGACCAGCTGCTCCTGCAAAAGTAAAAGAGTCTAAAAATTCTTCAGATGAAGAACAGGCACCAGTAGCCAAAAGAGGTCGAGGAAGACCTAAAGGATCTAAAAAAAAGGCAGCTGCACCTAAAGCCAAGGTGTCTTGAAAATCTAGTTTGATAAGTTTTAGCTTAAATATTAATTTATGATTTTCTAATCTCTTTATAATTATGCATTCCAGTCTTCATCAGGAGAAGGAAGAGCGAGAGGGCGACCACGTAAAGATGCAGCTCCCCCTAAGAAAGATACTGCATCATCTGAAGAGGAACAGGATGATGAAGAAGAAGAAGAAGGCTCTGACGAGTAAAGCATTTAGAGTCTAATGTCACTCATTTTAGTGTAATTTGTTTGTCATGGATAACTCACTCTGCCTGGATAACAATTTCATGAATATTTACATTGCAGATAATGTCAGCAAGTCATTTGGATAAATCTAAGGGGTTATCTAGACAGTACAAAAATCTCAGCTAAATCTCAATTTAATTCATGTGAAATTGTATATTTTATAAAATATAAAGAGTTACAGACTTTCTTTTTTAAGTATTTTGACCATAGCATTTAATGAAAATTAAGGGCAATTTTACATGAATCGAGTTAGATCCAGCTCTCCTTAGAACGTACAAGTTTAAGATTTATTTGTAAGATCATTTTTTAGATTTATTCTTATTAATAATATATTAGGTATTTGTAATCTCTTCATTTGTAATGTAAGAAAAAATACATTTTGTAGATTTACTGATTTGACCCGAATGTCGAGTATTATTTTCTATAATAAATATTTTCTTTCTAAATAAATGTTTATTGTACCTGTAAATGTAACTAGCTCCTTTTTGTTTAAATTTAACTCAAATACATATGCTGTGTCCATTTTGAGAAAAGAAGTTTAAATTTACATTTTCATATAATAATGGTCTATACTGGTAAAAAAAAAGTTAAGGCAATCATAAGAGATTTAAGATTAGGTTATGCTAATATGCATCTATAAAAAAACATTTGGCCTGCGACTGTTATAATTGATTATTTTTTTAAAGTCGGTCATAACTTATCTGTCCTCAATTTAAGGCACACTAGCTTAGAGTATTAAGCCAGAAAGGAGACGCCATCACTCGAACGATGCTAATTATTTTTTCTGCCAAAACATCGGCGGGGGACGAGGCACTCACACAGACAAAATTTTACTACAGAAACAAATTGCACAATGTTTGTACACACGCACACAAACCTAATTTGCTTACACAAGAGTAACCGCAACGCACACATTTAAAGAAATCGTATCTTTACACGTTACATGTACAGCACACATACGCAACAATCCCGACATAATTAGAGCTACCACCATGTCGATAAGGAATGTCGATAAAATTTATTTATTCAATCATTCAGTTGTTCATTCTATTCTGCAATAGCAGAAATATTCTAAAAAAAAATTTTTTCACACATGCGGTGGCAAATTGTGAACTAATGGCGCCACAAGCGACTGTACCCAAACTCTATGAATTGGTCAGTTTCAGTGTGTATAAGGATAAGTAGTGTCAAGTTCTTGCGTGACTCAAGCTAATAACGGACTTTGGTTTGGGTACCGTCCCTCATGGCTTCATTAACTTTCACTAAGGTGAAGTAGTGCATCAAGAAGGACACTAGCGCTCCATGTTTTTATTTATTTTATTTAAACAAACAACTGAATGTACATTGGACTTTTCTTTCTTCTTCTTTTCTTTCTGTTTTCTGTTTTTGCGACAGTTGCACCTTAGGAGAGTATGTTAGCGATGATTTCTAAAGTGTTTATAGCATTTCTAAAATATTTTAGAGAAAATTTGCAATACATTACTATACGGCTAATATTTAGAAGAAGTTATGCGCTGGTCTCCTCCATGACGCTCCATCCTAAATGTAATAAAATAGGCAATTAAAACAACGTACTTAAGAAAAAATATTTATTACAAAGAGGTTTAAAAAGTACAACAGGGGGTTTCTAAACACATTGTCAATCAAAGTATTTATTTATATGAAAACATCATGTAACTGTATAATCATTTGACATTAAAAAAAATATTTTTATTGCTACTACTTTTTTAAATAGCGTAATTGAAATCCCATGATGATTTTGAATTTAAAAATTTGAAACGACATAAGAAAACACAATTTTATTTTATACTAGGTACTAGTTTCATGTATGAAATAATAAGAACACTATTATTACTTACAAAATAGCGGATTTTGATAAGTTTTATTTAAATCTGCAAATCCAGCAAAACTTTTTATTGATTTTTGAAGTGAATGAGTTTTGTGAATATATGACGGATACATTTATTTTTGATCCTTTTTCTTACCCCTTGGCCACAGTCACCTGCGGCGCGGTTTGCGGCGCGCAAAGCGGCGCGCAAAGCGGCGAGCGGCAAAAACAAATTGAGAAAATTGTATGAAGTATGCCACAGCTATCGGCGACGCGCATTGCGGTGCGACCTGCGGCGCGGTGGCACCCGCGCGGTGGCGGCGGCGGGGGTCTGCGCGGCGTGCGAGTGAATCAAATGCACTCAAGAGTATCGAGGCGGCCACAGCTAAGAGCGGCGCGCGCCGCGGCATTGGTGGACGCATTTAGCATCGCGCGACCAAAACAAATAATTTTGTTTTTATCGCGCATTGAGCTCATATAAAATAATGGATACAAAACAATTTATTAGTGAAATACTGAGTAGACCAGCAATATGGATGTCAAAACATCCACATCATAAATATAGGCATGTTATAAAAAAAATTGTGGGACGACTAATAAAACTAACTAATATACTCTAAATATTGGCGCCGCGGTCGCAACTGGTCGAGCTGTGGCATACCACCGCAAACCGCGCCTCTCGCAGACCCTCTTGCCGCGCCGCGCTCCACACCGCCAGAAACTGTGGCCAAGCTCTTAGAAAGGTAAGTGATTCTCGTGTTTACATATTTTTCCATAACAACCTTTGCCAGTTCTATGTTATGCGTCACATAATCGTTGTCAAAATAATGTTCCTCAATAGAATGAAAGAGTGTTTTCCCTACAAGTTTTTTTAAAGTTTGAATAACAATTCGTTTAGTGTTGTATTTAGGATCAACTTTTTTATCCGACGTAAGTGTGGCTCTAATCTCGAATTCACAAAAGCGACATAAGGATATTACCTCTTCTGAGGAATACATTAAGCCACCTCTACTTTTTTGATAAATCAAGCTTTCTTTACACTGCACGCCTAAAAGAGCCTTGACGCAGATACTGCATTTGATTTTTTTAATGATAGAAAAAACCACGAAGCCCGCTATGTATTTCACTACTTCCTCGCCGAAAGGAGATAAGTATGTGTAGCTATCTATATCTGTACGTATCTGTTCCTCTGTGATGGAAAATTGTTTATCTGCCTCTAAATTAATACAGAATGACAAAGATGTGTCGTTGATTTTTTTTATCCATGAAGAACAATCTAAAATTGATATTTTTTCTAAAGGAATACAATTTGTACCTCGTTCATTTCGGTTTAGCTCTGTGTGTACCAATAGTTTCTTATATATTGCTTCGAGTTGTCGCGCTGTGGGATTATCATTATACCCGCCATGGCTACGAACATTGGAAAAAAAAATTCTATATGATCTTGGCTGATCTTATGTAAGGGCAGATACGTAAGTATTGTGCCTTGGTCTAACACTAAACTTTTGAACAACTTATTTGCACTTTCAATGCACACGCAAAAACCTAAAAAACCTGTGTGTCTTGGAGATTTTAATATATTTACTTTTTTTAATGTGTTACCCCTAGGAATAACCACAGATAAGTTAGTTATGACAGCTTTTGCTTCATCTAATCGGTCAAATGCCTTTTGATAGTTTTTTGAGTTTAATGCCTGTTTGTACGCATTGGACCAAGTTTTTGAATCGAGGACATCAAATATATCGTTCATTAAAATTAAAAATTCAGCGGTTGGAGTTACTTCTTTGAAAGAAGGCATCTTCATAATGTCAGCACAAAAAATCAATGCGTCAGCTACGCTCTGACTGAAAAGTTGGGCAGCCAATGAGACATTCATTATTTTTGACTTAAAATAAATATGGTTCGCTTTTAATTTGTTGGCTAAATAAAACATTTCTTCCTCTTGTAGTTGGTGCAACTTTGTGATATATGACCATTCTATTTTTTTTTCATGGCCAGATCGATAAGTTAAAAAATATTCGTAAAACTCAAACGCATTTCTAACCAGTTTCAACATATGACACGGATCTAGAAAAAAGAAAATCTCTTGTCCAGTATGAGGATCTAATATTTTAGTCTGTAAATTTAGTGGATCAAGACAGCAGCCCAATTCTTCAGCCATGGCAAGGTTACATTTTGTGCCGTCACATGTCAACGCCTTAATTTCAACACCAGTTTCATGAACGAGCTGGAACGCTATTGTGACAAGTCGAGCTTTTAAGTTAGCAGTCATACCTTTTATTAAAAAGTACCCAATAGGTACTTTCCATGTGGTATTGATGCCCACCAATAGAAACACTAGAGCATCAGTGGCTTTATCGGAATTGTCCGATATAAAATCAAATCCGTAGTCTACGTATCCGTAATGCCTTTGGGTACTAGAATTGTATTCGGTAAATTCTTTTATTTTCATTTCATCCATTATCAAAGAGCAATAGATTTTTTTGCCAGTATGAAAAATGAAAAATGAAAAAATATTTATTCAATCACTTACAATGGTAACAACATGTGGCTGGAGCCTCCATTTAAGTATGTATAATATACTTGTGTTTGGAGTATCCGCTCTTCCTAGGTACACTTAATTAGGTATGTAAGTTTAGACAAAAGTATTACTGTCAACTCTCAATCTCAGTGCATTTAGTGCCTCTTTTGTGAAGCCTGGACGACCGTTAATAGTACTGTACCATTTTGACAATGTACGCGGCGCTGGTAAACAGGTTCCGAATGTTTTTCTTACATAACGGTAGGCTTTAGGTGAATAATAATTTAATGTAAGTGCAAAACATCTTAATTCAGGAGAATACTTAACTCTGGGTAATTTTCCAGTTTTGCTTTTTATAATTTGCCTTTTTATTAGTTCGGTCTCTTCCACGCCTATGGCTTCCAAAATTCTTCTATTTTCTTTATCTATTAAAGATTTTTTGGTTAACTCATCAAGTATTTCTTTTAAACTAGCAACTTTCTTTTTTAAATATCGTGTTTTCGACTGAAGTCTTTTAATTTGTTTGTTTTTTTGAACTATTATTCTTCTTAATTTACGTATTCTTGGTGTTTCTTGGTCCAATTTATAACAAGAAACATTAGTACTTGTAGTAGGTGAAACATGATTTGTTGATAACTCAGAGCGAAAAGTTGATGAGTGGGGTGGTGAACTAGCCGAGGTTTCAGTCTCAAATCTCATTTTTTTCGCTGGTTGGCAATCGGTTGGTTTTTCGAAGTCAGCCTACAAAATAACATATAAAATAACATTACTACAGTCCGTGAGGCGTAAGTTGAGCTTTGTATCTATGTGACTGCACACGGATGGTGTAGAATTGCAGTCGACTTGAAGCGCGCGCGTCCTGTGCTTAGTTTGAACCCCTGTTTATGTGTTTGCACCGGTTTTTACTGGTGTTTGATACTCAGTCTGAAAGGCGATGCGTCCCACTCCAATAACATGTCTCTATCAATCTTAAACACGGTTACAAAATTAGTTGCGCTTCAATAACAAATCGCGCCATACTTTGTTAACGCGACAACAAGTTTGTAATACTAAATCAGTGTTTCAATCTTGTACTGTCATACTTATATGACGAACGCGTTATTGAGCTGCAAATTAATTTTGTTATTGTGTTTAAGTTTGAAGGAGATAAGGTATAATGCTTTTGGCGATCACTTACACAAATGTAAAGCGGACTATAGTATAATAAATGTGAAAGTATGATTTTTTATTTGTGTTTGTTTCTCTTTCACGCTTAACGGCTTGACCGATTTCGATGAAATTTGGGGGGTGTAGGGAACAAGCACTACTAACACAGACTATGATTTATCCCGGAAATGTGTAAGGTCCCCAAGGGATAGTCAACAAATTGTTACAATCCAAAATCCGCCCAGACGAATTCGCAAATAGAAGGTTGGTTTAAAATAACAATCATAAAGATCTATTTGCTTCGTATGTTGACAGAATAAATTTCTGAAAACCGTTATATTTTAAGGTATACATTGAAGTAAAGAATAGGTATACATTGGTGTTGGAAAAGCAATTAATCGTTTTTTAGTTACTCCAGTGGATGTTCAAAACTATATGGAATACATAATACGTTATTACAGATCCCTACATGTTTGCATCGAAACTAGATATAACTTACATTTGGTAATTTCAAAGTAGGTGTTGCTGATTCCTTTAATTTTCTTTTGTTGTTAGCCAGCAACAAGAAACATGACGTATCAAAATGATCGGAGCAAACTTTACTTGTACGTTTGGGTAGCCATGTTCTGTGATTTTCACAAGCTTTTATCCATTGTTGTCGACGGATAGGGTCTTTTGGAAATCTATACTAAAACTGTTTTATTTCAAACTAAAAAAATGTATCCATAATTACATTATATTGTTCATTCGTTCAATAATTTATCGATAAAAAAATAGTATGTGTCCCCTCTCTACGTAAATGACGTAAACTGGCGTTGGTGTGGCTAACTACCAACTTAGGAAAATAACCATTATTAGGATAAATTCATGTGATAAATTTTTATAATTTTTCACGTCCTTTCTTCATTAATTAAAGACATTAGTATAATAAGAAAATTTGAAGTGTCGGGTAAACCTTCAAAGTACTTGTGAGCGAATCCACGAACAGGACAACTAATCAATAGTAAAGCATATTTACTTAAGTCATTGAACAATATGATCGCTATGTAAGTACCATCTGTTAGTAAAAAAATTATGCAAATAAAAAAATTAAGCCACAAAAAACGTCGTAGTGCGGAACTTTGCAATAAACTGGCAACATTGACTCGGCATTACTCGGCAATGAATATTTATTTGATTTTCACGTATTCTTATAATATACGATAATATTACTTAAGAAAATACTTACAGATGAAATGTCACGTTGTCTTTTTGTACACTCGATGTGTCAGACCTTTTTTACAGCCCAATACACTGCATCCAGTCATTTTTGTCGGAGCTCTTTACACTAACAAGCGTCATACCGGAATGGCGCGGAAGGGTCGAGATTCGAGAAACAGTTTTATATAACGCGTATGTCCAGCGGGTTCGTACTTTGACAGAGGGGGACGCGCGTAAAGGCGACTCCTTTCTGGCTTAATACTCTAAGGCACACTAGGGATGCTCGATGATCATCAATGTTGCAGCAAAAACATCGATGTTTTTACATCGAAATATCTATACGAAAAATATGTTATCGATGTTAACTCACGACCAATGCAACTTACGAAAAAAATTTAAGTCGTCTATGAAAGCATCCACAAATCAAGTTTATTAAAATTCTGAACGCGTATTTATTCACTTCGTTCGTTCTTCGAGTCCCGCTCGCTCTTTCTTTCTCACATTAAAAGGTTCTTCTTTATCAAAATTATTATTAAATTCAGTCAGTTGATAAAAAATATCAAAATAATTTGTTCTATTTCTTAATAAATTTCGAACCATTTCACTGAATATTTTATTTTTTTGTCAATTAATAAGCTACTCTTAAAGTATTACTCATATTTTTAATTATTCAGTTACTAGAGGTAAATTCCCTACTTCTTGGAAGGATAGTTTAGTTATTCCTATTCCCAAACGGCCCGATCCCATTAACTTTTTTGACTTCCGGCCCATTTCTATTCTACCATTCCTATTTCCTATCTAAAGCTCTAGAGCGCCTTATACACTCGCAGCTTAGCGGATTTCTGAATAAAAACTCAATTCTAGACCCTCCCAATCGGGTTTCCGCCCGGGGCATAGCACGACTACTGCATTGGTTAAAGTTTGTGACGACATTCGCCGAGGAATGGATGGTGGGCAGCTCACTGTTCTCACTCTGCTTGACTTTAGCAATGCTTTCAATACTGTGAACTTTGAAATTCTGCTTGGGTTGCTTCGCTCTATGAATATCTGTCCATCCGCTATTGACTGGTTTCATAGCTATCTTAACGGTCGTCGGCAGCGTATTAAAATGAATGATGCTTACTCTCAGTGGAATAATATAAGTACTGGTGTTCCGCAGGGTGGCGTTCTTTCACCTCTTCTCTTTTCTATCTTTATCAACACCCTGACTGTCGGTCATCTATCGGCTAATTATTACCTTTACGCTGATGACCTCCAAATTTACGTTCAGTCTACACTGGATGAGCTTCCTCTTGCAATACAGGCGATGAATGATGATCTTGAAAACATAGCCAACTGGAGTAAAGACTTTGGTCTTCAAATTAATCCTGCCGAGAGTCAAGTCATTATCATCAGAAGCCCTTTCTTTATTTCAAGAGTCAAATGGGCTCAGCTCCCTGGTTTTTACCTTGATGGTGTGGCCTTGGCCCTCAATAAGACTATTAAAAACCTTGGGGTCTTCTTCGACCAAACGTTTTCCTGGGGTCATCACGTAAAGGAAATCAGCCGTAAACTTTACGCCGCTTCTTTTACTCTGAGACGTCTTTCTTATTTCCTTCCTATCCGCACTAAAACTATGTTAGCGCAGTCTTTCTGCTTCCTATTCTTGATTATGCGGACTCATGCTCCTCTGATTTGAACGAAGACCTACTTGACAAGATCGAACGCCTGCAGAATTTCTGCATACGTTTCATATTTGGTCTTAGAAAATATGACCATGTGTCTAAATTCCGCAGGCAGCTGGGGTGGCTACCTATTCGATTCAGACGTCACGCTCATCTTCTTCAACTTCTATACTCAATTCTTTTCAATCCGAAAACCCCTTCTTATCTTAAAAATCACTTCAAATTCTTAGGTCCTTCTAACTATATGTTACGCTCTTCTAATAGATGTTAATTGTAAATTCCATCCCACACTTCATCCTTCTTAGGCAATTCATTTACGATCTCCGCTATTAAGTTGTGTAATAGGCTGCCCGACTCCATACGATTGGCTACCTCTCTGTCATCTTTTAAAACTCTTCTGTATAATCATTTCTTAACCTTATCCTATCCTGATCAATCGTGACTTATATAATTCTTATGTTTCCTTTTGCATCACTATTCGCTGTTCATGAATAAATAAATAAATGAATTTGTAAGATTAGCTTTTAAGTTTTTAGTCTGTTATTAATATTTTTTTTTATTACTTTAGATTAAGGTTCTATATATATATAATATATATTTTTTATATAACATTTGGTTCTGCACTTCTCGCACGCATCATGTTTCTTTTTTTTTTAGTTTTTCTCTTTAACAAGGGTTGCCTGGAAGAGATCGCTTATTAGCGATAAGGCCGCCCGTTGCATACCTTATAATTTTTATGTATTGTGTTTCTTTTATTTGCAACGAAGTGTAAATAAATAAATAAAAATCACCGATGTTATCCAACATCGATGTTCGGTTATCGAAAAATATCGACCATCGATGTGGAGCTTTCGATTATGACATCGATGTCAATATTAATGTTTTTCTAATACCTATCGATCATCCCTAAGGCACTCTAACAACAAATACTAGAATATAAATTATCTTTACGTATTATATTATATCATATGCACTAGAAAATTAGAACGGTAGTGATGTCTCAATTAGTTTATGAAACCTCAAAAAACAGGGTTTATAACAACAAAGCCTTTCTTATATAATTTTATGTAAACTTTTTATAAATGTTTCCAGAAATGATTTTCTTTTTTTTGAACAGCTAGGCAGTTTTTTTAGCTATTTTCGGACAAACAACATATGTGTACTGCAACCAAAAGGGTGTACTTTACAACGAGTAAACTCTACTAATGCATTAGAAAATGGTGTCGATAAATAGGTATGCTAATTTGCTTGGACATGTTTTATTTACGACACGATATTTAAATTTCGAACCAACTAAAACCTAAACTAGTGAATCGCGTGCTTAGATTTTAGGCTTCTTAACGATATCAATTGTGATGCCATACTTAGACTCAATACCTGAAAATGGACTACTATAATAGGAAAGTCCAACAGTATATTATGTAAATGATTGTATAAGGACAAAACTACGGTTTTTATCCCCGTCTAGTCGCATTCATGACAAACAATAAAAGTGATGTTATGCAGTTTTGGTAATAAGTCTCTAAATCTATGTTGATGAATTTATGTGTTTATGTAATTAGTTTTGAGAACTATAATATCCTATTGAAACTGTTATTTTTATGATCAGTCACACTGACCACTGCAGTGTTGGCAGATGGTCTCGGCGACGAACCCCTAGACTAATTTGATTTCCCCCTAGAAATCCCCTAGGATGCCCACAAATACAAAAAAACAATTATTTTTGTGTAGTTTTATTACTGAATTTTCATGTAACTTTAGAATTTGTATTTAATTAAAATCACATTGTTCTTTGACAGCTCAAACGAATAAGTAAGGTTAACCACATGGATCCCATTCTTACGATGTGTTCGTACTTCAATATAGTTCCAAAATCAGGAACGTGATATACAATAGCAAAAAACTGTATTTGGCGTGTTTTTGAAATTTCCCCTAAAAATCCCCAAAATATTCTTTTCCTCTATTCTGCCCCTAACTCAGTTGAGACTCCCTAAATCTAGGGGTAAATCCTCAGATCTGGCAACACTGCCACTGTGTTTAAAACATAGCTTAAAAATATGCGAGCGTGCTAGGAAATATATATAGGTATCGTAGTGTTCTGTGGATCTGAAGCAATCAGAATTCAGAAAAGAGAAAACGTTTAGGAGTCAAGTTTAGGCATTTGAAGTTTTGACAAACGCGCGTGTGTTGTGTTGTTCTTGGTTGCGATGATACCACATATTTCTGTTATTTCGGGTTAATATTAAAATACATGATAAGTGTTATCACAACGTTTATTTATTAAAATAAATGTTTTAACAAAAGTCGTAACATTGGATATCACGTTAACCTCAGTATTACGATCCAAGTGTATCCGATGAAAGTTTTAAAAAGTTGGACAAGTTTTCAAGTGCCTGTAATGATGAGCAAAGTTTATTTGTGAAAGTTTTTAAATGCCGATTACATTTCACAGGTTTGTAAATGATGTCCTTTTTGTACTATTTGAGCTCGTAATTTGTAAATTGTTATATAGCAAGAATCTCATGATGACGACATAGCAGTGTTATAAGTACATCGATACCAACAAACTCCTCAAACAATTTTTATTAAATTTTATTACTGGTACCAATTCTATGATGAAATAGTAAGTACTTCCAAGGTATATTGAATACCTCATATAATTATTCGGAACATATTTCATTTAAGTTAGCTAGAGATTTGTAATTTTGGTTCCTGTATATACATATATGCCATACACATATGCGTTCTACCATTTACAATTAACCACATACAAATTTATTGATTTACATCTTAAACAGGGATGTATAGTGGATGTCTGTAAAAAGAAATATAAATCACTTCAATATGAATGACTCATAATATATCTACTGATTGTTCCAATTAATATTAAAATTAACTTTATGAGTAGTTATTTAAGTTTCAGTTTTTCCGAGTTTTTACTATTTTCTAACATACCCTAAAAAAACTATGTAGGTAACTATTGTATAATAAAAAATATTTAAAATTTACTTTTTGGTTGAAGTGCTATGAAGAGAAAGATTTACATAGAAGATACAATGCAGTTTCTTTTAATTTTAAGTATTCTTTAAAAACTTTTTAACAGAGCAATACCTGTTTTTTAAATATAAAGTAGACCTTAGTTTGGAAGTGCTTAAGAAAACTTGATGCTGCACTAAAAATATTATCAGGGAATCTTTGGGCCTTTTAGTAGAATATGTAACAATCCTTAGGATGTGAACTTGTTTTCTAGTATATACATTTGTTGTAATATATATGTTTGTTGAATCAATTCACATGATTATTTTACAGTTACAAGACAAGTACTTTTATTAGTTAGCCAAACATAGTCACATTTAGCTATACTTTGGAGTAAAATTGCAAAATTTTTAATTTGCACCCTTCTAACAACCCAGGTTACACTAATGACAGTCAAAGCTGATTTCAAATTAGTTTTAGTGACTCGAGTTAGAGTGTAGAACACAGTAGAGGAAATATGTTAATACATGAATAATTGGTATTGACATAGTCAGTCTTGATAGAATCTACATGTTGAAGTTGAAAAAGAAAATAATATTTTAAATATGTTTTATTTAAACCTATTTGTATAATAATATATTTATATATATATAAATGAATAAAATAAATATATTATCCCTGATATCTGCCTGAGGTCTGGCAGACCAAAGAACTTATTTTTGTTAAATTGAGTGCTTCATGCCTCTTTTATCTAAGTAATCTCAACATTAGCTGATTTCTGGGTTGCTAGTTAAAAGTTTATCAAAGAAAGATCAAATTAATACAGCCTTTGTATATTTAACTACTTTTTATACAGTTAAGTTAAGTTTGAGTAATAGTTATTTTAAATTCCAATTCCCTATTGTAGGTTTTAGTCCTCTTCAGTTGTATGTTGTAATCGTAATCGTGACACGTGCGCTATTGTCGTGTGTCCATTGTACGGACTCACTGCGATATACTGAGATGGTCCAGAATACTGATTAGATTTATATGTCATTTACTTGTGACTTTCTTATATTCCTCGAATTTTGTGTCTTGTGTATTTGGCATAAGATCTATTTACCGACAGTTTTTTTAACGATTAACGAACGCCTCGGAATCCGTGATCGATGAACTTTTTAATTCAGCTCATAATAATATGATAATTTTTCGTAGATTAAAAAATGTACTTACAAAAGTTTTACGAAATCGAAAGTATTAATTAGGTAATTTATATTTATTTATTTATACTCTATTACCTTAATCAAAAACATACACTTAACAAAAATAAAAAAACAGGTTACAAAAGTTATAAGGCAACGGGCGGCCTTATCGCTAGCAAGCGATTTCTTCCAGGCAACTCTCAATATACTAAATCATCAATAAAAGTGGTTGGTGGGTGGTGGTTTGTTATTATTGTCATGTCATTTGGTGTTCTATGTTTTTTATAACAAAACCTTTTTGTAAATAATATTTTACGAATGTTTTAATTTACGCTTATCATATGCTTTTCGATCCATGTTTCGCTAAGTGTTATTTGTCCTTGAAATATTATAGCAATTTATAAGTTTACTATTTGTTCCAGATAGCATGACGTAGAGCTAAGAGCTACATCACTGGCTGTCGAACGTCTATCAATCGATCTCGTTATTCATGTAAGTATTTCCGTTTGGTCAACTTTTTGGAAACTGTGAGACCGATTTATTAATTCCATTTATTCGCGAAATGCTGGTGTAAGGGGTTAGGGGCACATTACCTATAAATTAAGTGACAGTGACAATACTTATGAAAATTTGTACTGTCACTGGGCCGCACGTGGCCCGCTCGTTGTGGACCTGACGGGTTTGGCCTATTGCCCGGTAATTTAGAAAGGGTATTTTGTATTTAGTCGAGGGTAAAGTGCGCTGGGCTCCATACAGCTCACGAGTCGAGAGAGAAAAACAATGCTTGTCCATAAATGTATTGCAGCTTTCATCTTTCCCGGACGTAAACCCTGGCAATTTTTTTTGCTGCAAATGGGTTAAACCAACTCGTTCCCCATGGTTTTTGTCAATTCCGTACCAATCAAACCAGTCCGATACTCACAAGTGGGTCAAATCGGAAACGGAACCGGAAGGCCGTTCCGTGGAAAGGGGTTAAACGCTCTAAACATTTGAAAACAATTGTTCAAGGTTCTTTACAATTTTTTGTTTAATCACCCCCGTTCGATCTCTTACGGTTTCACCATTCTGTTGGCGTTTCCAGGGAAGCAGATGAAAAGTTACAGATTTCATAATTTTGCCACACTCACGCTTATATTCCATACCAGTCTTCAGTACGCCCGATCCAACAAATATCACCTTGCAAAGTTTCAGCTATAAGGCTCCACTGAAGGCGATTTTAGTCAATTATGGCTGCCATCTTGATTTTGGCTTTTTTGGACTAAACCTTCCACCCCACCCAACTTCCACCAGTTTTTGACCAAAAACCGTAAATCCGATCCCGCTAGATGTCCCTTGAAGCCGACTGTTTATTTTTTTTCGAATCTAAAGACCATGGACTTGCCAGATTTTTCTTACGAAAACGACAAAAACACCCCCTAATCCTCTTCTCCTCGAAATAAAAGACGACGAATGAATGAAATACGTGGTAATTCAGCTTTATTTAGTCATTAATATGGAATACTAATATAAAATGATGAATGGCGCGAGCTTTTGGCAATCTCATGGACTATGGACAGAGGTTAGCCAAGAAAGACATGTAGGTCAGATGCGGTGAGGATTCCGCGTCCTGCATATTTAAGAACGCTATTAAAGTGGAGCGTTTTGTGCTTCTACGCGCTTTTCTTTATCGCTGTTTGTGTCTTTTAACTTTCTCACAACTCATACTGCTAAGTAGCGTCTGTATGAACACATACCTCGCGGCCGTTGCCCCATAAACGCTTAGATAACCTCTCTCAAAGGGATACTGTGAGACTTTAGTGCGGTTTCTACATTACCTGCCTAAAATGTAAAATTACTTTCTCGAGCGCACATGAAAGGACTGTTTGTTCTTGAAAAGGTTTAACTCAATTAAACAGTAGGTCGGTGGCGCGTTGTTGCAATTGCGAAGTGCATAATATTACAATATTTTCTGCAATTCCGAATTCCAAATGTATAATATTCGATGTCGCATTTAGAAACGATAGAACTAACAAAGGCTTGAAAGTGGTCACCGACAATGTATTATTTTCCGTCATTTGTATGGCTTCACCTTGCTACTAACTAACAGTTATCATACAATTATGTCGAAGGAAAAACTAAACGTTTGGCGAATATTTTTATAAATGTTTTTCCGGTCGAGCTGCGGTGTCGATTAGTTTCACTTTCTATAGATTCTTCAATGTCTTTAATCATTAAATATTTCAATGAAAAACATTTTAAGTAAAAGAATCGAAAACCGGCAAATTCTATGTTTTCTGTAAAAATTGTTCATCTGCACTTTTAAAATTAAAAATAATTTGGCATGATCTTGCCATTTGACCTGGACGATAATCATGACGTCGAAATAACGTCGCAAAGAGAACGTTAACCCGTTCATTGAGGTTACAATAATTTAAGTGCCTCAAAGTTATTTCCGGTAACTGCTGTATGGCGTTTTTCTATCTTTAAACAAAGGTTGCTTCACTATAGGTCATTTTATTGCAGTTTGCATTGACACTTAGCGTGTGAACGTGAGGTAGTTTCGCCATGGTACTTGTAGCGGTTCCTTCGACGTGTTCGTTTCACGCACTATCTAACATCGTTCTGACAAATGTTTAGTAAACAATGGTATGTATTTCGTGCAGTACTAGTACTATTGATGCAACAAGTGCATTGTTTTTACTGTTGTTTAACTGATTTTCAGTTAAAGATGAATTTGAAATTAATTAATGATGCATCAGAGTGTCGGACATTGAGTGTCGTAGGAGAACGTAACGTCACTGTGATCTTTGAAGAAGGGTAGAATAAACATCTTTGTGGGATGAATGATAATGGTTACGGCACTGGTAAATTTAAATTAGCGTTGTTTTTGTATCGAATTGCGTGAGAAAGGGTGGTTTATGCCAAGCCGTACCTGGCGCTGAAACCCGACCCTCTCCATCTCGACTATAAAAAATATTTCTTCATTTTATCAATGATAGATATTTCATTTATTATTGGATAAATGTTAAATTTATTACATATTTCTGTAGCGTCTTAAAATAGAAACCTACAGTAATATGAAATTATATGAAAATTGGGCTGATGTGTTTGAGGCAAAAAATTTAAATCGTCTCACACCTTACGATCGACGACTGACGAGGCCGCGTGCCAAGTTACGATCTCTCTGACGCAGTCGTCGCGTCGTGTGCGCCGGAACGAAACCAGACTTCTAACGACTTGCCCTACTATCACTTTCCCCGACTACTCTCTAAAATCAAAAGCCAGCATTGGCGATTACAAAGACTTTTTAAAAAGTACTTCCCACTTCCTGCCTTAATGCTGTTGGTGTATAGAGGTCTTTGCTACGTTTGTTTTGTTGATAGGTACGTTATCAGGTTTAAAGCTTCATACGGTTATCGTAACAAGATCTGCGTGGATAATGACTTAGTCCAGATCTCGCATAAACAGTTATTGTAATGTGAGTCCTACAGTGGCTTTTAACGAGGAATGCGCACGTCGCCTCGGCAGGTGAGCAACCATGTCACCGACGGCTTGTTTATAAACTTGACAAAAGGAGAATAAGGCTGAAATGATTGACACAAATGTTATATTTAATGTTAACTATGTATTTTGACTATTGATTCTATGTTAGAATTCTCTTTATTTTCGAATAATTACTTTGTCAGCGAAAGTGATTAACAAAAGTGAGGTTCGGATGATACCTTTACGAGCAATAGGTATCTGCCATGCATATTTATACAATGAGTCATTGAAGTGGTAGGCAATAAGGCGACGCCTTTGCATTCCTTCATTTTGTACGGTTGGTATATCTTAACTTATTTTAATTAAAGGTAACCTGACTCATAGAAATCTTAAATAATTGCGAGACAATTTTAAAAAATTCAGCGTCAATTACATGTTAATAAGAGAATTTAAAATACGATATGTAATTAATATAGACTATTTGAATACAGCTGACTTTGGCACGTGTCTACTGCAGGTGCAATTCTACACGTAGACGGCTGTTTTTTTAGATAAACAGTAGTATAATTAATATAATGCTACTGCGAATATAACATAATGCTTCTCTATCTCTGACGCACTATTTAATGAAACTACCAACTGCTTGGCTGTCAACTAGTCATAAGTCAACTTAAATTGAATAAGTGTCGGCCGTTGCTAGGCAACTGTGCCAGTTGACACTTAAGTCCCACGAATGCCGTAAGGCCTCTTTTCCATTACACGGTTGTTCAAACGTACGGTGTGTAAGCCGTACGGTTGAAAAAACGTGCTAGCTTGTACATGATACGGCAAAATCACCGCGCGAGACATTGGTAAGTACTGGCTAGTAGCGCTTTTTACTCGGGCTGTGTAGGACGTGCTGCGTCATGAATTTTCTTACGAAAAAAAAGATTATAGTTGCTTATTACATATATAGGAAAAAGAAAATAGAAAAAAAAAGGGAAGTAAGGTTTTGGATACATCCGATTTTAGAAAAAAGGGAGGAATATGGCGCGTTTCATACACTTGTCAAGAATCAATTGAGAGAAGATGAAGACAAGTTTTACAATTATTTTAGAATGCAGAAAACTACATTCGACAACTTGCTCCAAAAATTATCCCAGGAACTAAAACATCAAGATACTTTTATGCGAGAGAGTATATCGCCCGCAGAAAGATTGGCTGTAACTCTGAGGTAAGTAGGTACAAAATTAAATGACATATTTTAGTTTAAAATTGTTTATTGCACACAAACAAAATTATTACATGTAATTGAATTTTAATAATTATTAATTTAAGAACAAGTAAATCAAAAAATACACTACGCTGAAAATGCTACTCAAGTGCGGTACTAAAATCGAATTCGTCTTCAATAGAAACTTGAGAATCTGCCGAGATACTTTCCGCATTTACACTATGTACAGATAATTGTGATTCGGGTCGGTAGTGGATTGGCTCTAAACCAGAACCGTGTCCAAAATCATGAGAAGACGTCTGTGGACGACTTATTCCATAGCTCGATCTAGCAGCTGTAGAATATCCATATGTTGACGATTGCGCATTTGAGGATGCTGTACCACTTAAATATCCTTGATGGCCTTGATCCCATTGGTTTCTTGATGTAGGTATATACTGAGTACACTGTCTTTGTTGAATATTTTTAATTATTGAAATTACTTGAAACTGAAAGTCTATCATATTTTCATCACTGAACTTGTCAACTGTATCAGCGATTCCCATAAAAAAGTTCATACTACGGCTTTTCTTTTTCTCATCTCGTTCTGCTGAATCCATAAACTTCATAAACCTAATGTCAACTTCACTTAGTTCATTTTTTCTTTTTTTTTAGCCCTTTGCGTCTCACTCCGTTCAGTGTATCCCGAGCTTGATTGATTCGGGACTGCACTATCAAAATTTTCATTACTGAGGCTAGAATCATGAACATGTTCAGTCATGTTAGAATCGGTCTTGCGATGCTCAACATTTTTTTTTAGGAACATCATTTCATCATAGAACATATATTTTCTTATTTTTTTTGCTGAAGAACCAGACTTACATTCATTAATTTTTTTTGTCATATTTTATCCAGCTATCTTTCATATTGGTCCACTTCTTCATCACCATTTTCCCTGAAAATAAATAAATAATAATTATTAAATTCAAAATTTATGAAAACCCCCGACCTAAACTGAATCGACCCCGACCTAAAATGGGGTTTTAGTATTTGAACCTGAACCGTTTTGTTTCATATTTCAGGTATCTAGCAACAGGAGATACCTTTACTGACCTATACTACAGCTATAGAATTGGAATAAAAACCATAAGTTGCATCGTACGTGAAGTATGCCACTACATTTGGTTAGAACTGTATAAAGAATATATGAAAATGCCATCTAAAGAAGACTGGCTACACATTGCAAGCAAATTTCAAGAATCTTCCAACTTCCCGCTGTGCTTAGGAGCGGTCGATGGAAAACACATCAGACTTATTAAGCCAATTGATAGTGGCTCGATGTTTTTAAATTACAAACATTTTTTTTCTATAGTTTTGATGGCAGTAGTAGATAGCGATTACAACTTTATATTTGTTGACGTTGGCGCCTACGGAAAGGAGTGTGATTCCAGTGTGTTTAAAGAGACCCCATTTTGGAAAAATTTAACAAACAACGGATTAAATCTACCCGATGCAACACGTTTGCCTGGAATTGACTACGATTTGCCATATGTGTTCGTTGCGGACGAAGCCTTTGCTTTGCATTATCACTTGCTTCGTCCATTTGGTGGTCATCAGCTTGATCAATTAAAACGTACATTTAACTACAGACTCACAAGAGCGCGAAGATTTGTTGAATGTGCGTTTGGCATTTTATCCAATAAATGGCGAATTTTTCACCGGCCAATGAATGTGTCCATCGATTTGGCAGTTGATATTGTGAAAACATGTTGTGTTTTGCAAAATTTTATACATAAGCAGGAAAACTTTCAGTTTCACAATGCGAGTGAAAATGAGTCCACCCTTGATTCAGAATCGGAACTAATCCAGTTACCTATCACGAATGCAGTTCGCGGAAGTTTGGCGGCTAATGAAGTTCGCAACAGATTTGCACAATATTTTGTATCTAACGAAGGTCGCCTCTCCTATCAAAACAACTATGCATAAGTAAAAAGTTAATAATTAAATATCTGTAACTTACCAAACTTGTTTTTCTCATCACCACTTAAATCTTCAAATGTGGGCTGGAAATGAATAAATATTTCTTTCCAGGAATCATATTTAAGCCGCTTATTTTTATAATCGTCGATGGTCTTATCCCATATTACAGGCCTTTCTTGAATCAACGTAATTAATAATTCTTGATTTATGTTCATTTTATAATAAAATCGCGAAACAGCGTATATAAGCGGTCACGAATCCGTGCGTACGTCCGGCACCGTCGACACACCCCGATAGACTGCCATACAACACTGGTGAAAATCACGCCGTGCGTAGACGCGGCGCGCCGAGGGGCAGTCACGGCGCACGCGGCCGCGGCGCCGTGCCTTGGCGCCACCGTGCATGTCGACAAGCTCATATAGTGATCCATACCACACTGACGACCGTGCCTACACGCGGCGAATTAACCGTAGATTTTCACGGCGAGAAACCGTGTAATGGAAAAGAGGCCGTAAGTGTAACCCGAGCTTGCGATTGTTCGCCTGCTGCACGCCACGGTACGTTGTCAGGCTGTGCAGCCAATGTGGATACCGCTACGATGACCCGGCCTTTGTTATGTCGTGAACCTCATCATAGTACTATATATTAGCATTTTTAGCGATTTTAGCAAAAACAAATGAATAGTAACCGCGATTGCAATAAAATAAACACAGGACTACAAACATTAAGTGGATGGCAAAAGGCAGTCGTCGCCCTCGGGGCCCGACAGGTTCACGTGCTACGCCCCTATGCACTTGTTGTAGGGTCGCTGCTCGACCTCACAGTTTTTGCACCCTCTATACTGAACGTCATACATTCCCACGCTTTATTTTAGATGTTGCTTACTCGCTGGCGTAGCGGAGTCAAACGCATTCGCTGAAATTTTCAATGTGGGATATTATTAGAAAATGATAATAGCAAAACTAGTCTTGTGCGCTACACATTCCAAGCAATCGCTCATAGAGACCTATCAGATATTCAATATTGTAGGAGGAAAAATGCATATTTTAATATATAACTAGCGACTCACGGCTTTGCATGAGTCCGAAGTGATTATATTGTTTATTATGTTAAGAATTGTCTCTTTAAATATATATATGTAAAAAATAAAATTATTTTTGTTGCATTATCATTGTGTAGATTCTTTGAAGATATACAGTTTTGTAGCACAGTACAGAAATGTTTTAAATCCCCAGTATTATATGCAAGTATTATCTGTAATAATACGCGCTTACTTGAAAAGATCTAAGCGTACAGAGATTTATATAATAAGCACAGTCGTGTTACCGACTAAATGGGTAACAAGCTCGGTTATGAAGTCGCACAAACGACAAGTGTGCCAAGGACCTAAGCCTCTAAGTGAATTACGTCCAGTGAACGTATATTTTTTATAGAACATAAATGACATTAACATCAAATTATACAGTAATTCTTTAGTCATCTCATGATAACAGTAGGATTTTTCTATGAAGCGCTCACTCACACCTAGACTAGTAAGAGATGTTATGACTCGATAAGTAAAGCAGTCGTGTTGGTAAATAAGAATATAGAACATGTTGTTATGGTTCTGGTGTTTGGCACAGGAAAGGGGCAAGGTCGGCGTTCGAGCGTGAACATTCGACACCAATGACAAACTAGGCACTTCGGAAATCCTAGCGACGGTATCGGTTTGTACACCGTCGCGTATTCACAAATTATCCAAATCATTCACGGTCGATTTTTACATCAGTTGAGTAGATGCACCACCGACCTACATAGTTATTTTAATAGTATATTTCCTGTAAGTAAATACCTTTGTAAAAATAAGCTCGTGCAAGTAACCGTGCGTGTTTATTTTTACGAGTCAACGATTCGTGTTTAAATGAATGCAGGAACCGCATTCAGTACGTTTTATTTGTTGAATGCCGTACCATCGCCTGGAGAACGATGAACGATAGTGGAATGCCTAACATGTTATGAGATTAGGTTTCGAGTTCGGTCTAACATTAGCCGAGTGGCGGAGGGCTAGAACTCTAAACAACACGTTTCCAAGTAACGGAAGCCACTTAGCTACATTTGTATCGACTTCACCTCGATATACTCGTGATATCACACGGGCTGATGGTATTCATTTACTCGAAGATAAAAAGGAAGGGAATCGATGTTCAATTATATGATTGCGTGTTTATTGTCGTTAAATGCACGGATGTTTTTGAAGAGTTGGTCACGTATGGTTGTCGGTTTGGTGTAGAGCGCGGGGCCATATGTTTACGTTATAAATACAAATACGAATGTGTAGGTGCGCCTGCGCATGATATATACCAGGATCCGCCCACTGACTGAATTTTTCTCCATTCGATGTTACGTTAAAGTTTATTTATCCGAAAAGCAATCTGGTCTGGTTAAAACTGTTTGTTAAAGTATGGGTTAGTGAGTTATGATTTTAACGATACCCTCAATGTGTCATCATTATCTTCGGTTCGCTTTTTAGATTTTAAGAAATTTTGATTTGTTTGACCCAGTGAAAGAATCTATGTTAAAGAAAATAAATTTGTGGTAGAAATAATAAATATATTTTTTTAAATTTTAGTAATATTAATCGTAAGAGATAAGAAGCATTATGACATTATTCGAATTTAATTTTCATTATTTAGTTCGATAAAAGCTAACAATTACTTGATAGTGGTTCCGATAATAACTGATACACGATAATGTGACCGGACGTGTTGCAAACAGAGTAGATACCTGTCAATTTCTTCTTTAATTAGCTGGCCTTCGCATTTGAATATTGAATTCTACCAATTGGGGACTGTTAACTGCAGATTCGAGAACGTTGTCAGTCATAACTTTTAGAACTTTTAGAGTATGTCCAGAGCACAACAGACTTTTCGTGGTCTCCGAGGCGGACTAGGCTGTTGAAGTGAGTCTGTGACTCGCTCATTCAGGGGTCGGCTGCAGATATTCGGTCGGTGCCGGGTCCGCGAAAGGACCTAATGTGGCTTATTAAGCGCAAGCTGTCAGCTTACTAACTTACTATGATTGTTATCAGTTATGCAAAAAAGTGGTAAAAGCTACTAGTTATTTCTTTTTATCCTTTTCAACAACATGTAGAAACGAAAATATCGCCGACAAGTTGGCTGGACTGTCGTTATTAATACAGTACAGTTGCGATATTTCAGCAGGGAAATGGAATTAAATTTTTTTCTTGTACAAATTCTACAAACGTAGCTTTTCTTGTTACTATTGTCATATTTGACACAACATACAACAACAGGAAAAAGTACTTATACAATAATAAATAGATTAAATCAATAATATTAAATAAGAATATTAGAGACAACCTTTTTATGAAATTGTTTTGATTTTAAGTGAAATTACCAAATCATTCATATAATGCTTAGGCTTAGGCTTATTTTTTTTTTTTTTTTTTTATATAGAACGGGGGGCAAACGGGCAGGAGGCTCACCTGATGTTAAGTGACACCGCCGCCCATGGACACTCTCAATGCCAGAGGGCTCGCGAGTGCGTTGCCGGCCTTTTAAGAATTGGTACGCTCTTTTCTTGAAGGACCCTAAGTCGAATTGGTTCAGAAATACTTCAGTGGGCAGCTGATTCCACATAGTGGTGGTGCGCGGCAAAAAATGCCTTGAAAAACGCTCAGTTGTGGAACGGCGGACGTCGAGGTGATACGGGTGGAATTTCGTATTCTGTCTCGACGTCCGATGATGAAACTCAGCTGCAGGTATTAATCCGAACAACTCCTCTGAACACTCTCCATGGTAAATGCGGTAGAAGATGCAGAGTGACCCCACATCTCTACGCATCGCCAAAGGATCAAGCCGCTCGGAGAGGGATTGGTCGTCGACGATTCGAACCGCTCTGCGTTGTATACGGTCAAGTGGAAGGAGCTGGTACTGGGGAGCCCCCGCCCAGAGGTGAGAGCAGTACTCCATGTGGGGCCGAATTTGCGCTTTATATAGTTGCATGCGGTGGCCCGGCGTGAAGTACCGCCTCGCCTTGCTGAGCACACCAAGCTTTTTGGAGGCTAATTTAGCCTTTCCCTCCAAGTGACCGCGAAACTGAACGTCGTTCGATATGTCAACGCCAAGTATTCCAATGCTGGCTGTGGCTTTAAGAAGAGTGTTTTCGAAAAGAGGAGTAGCGACAAAGGGTGATTTTTTTGCGGAAAACGCGCAAACTTGTGTCTTCTTGGGGTTAAATTGGACTAGGTTTTGTCTGCCCCAGTCTGAGACTCCACGTAGTAGAGTTTCGACTTCAGACACAAGTTTGTTCCGGTACTCATCAACAACTGCCCGAGAAATACCTGCCCGGCCAGTGTAAAAAGTATCCCCAGTGCTGTCATCCGCATAGCAATGAATGTTGCTAAGTTGCAACATATCATTGATATGCAAAAGAAATAGGGTCGGGGATAGAACACAGCCTTGTGGGACCCCAGCGTTCACAGGTTTAAGGTCGGAACATGCTCCGTCGATGACGACCTTGATGCTCCGATCGGCCAGAAAGCTGGAGATCCAATCGCATAATTTCTCGGGAAGCCCATAGGCTGGAAGCTTCGAGAGCAGTGCTCTGTGCTACACCCGATCGAAGGCTTTCGCTATGTCCAAACTTACCGCCAGCGCCTCCCCCTTGGACTCAATTGCCTCTGCCCACCTATGGGTAAGGTATACAAGGAGGTCACCAGCTGAGCGACCACGACGAAAGCCGTACTGAGAATCGCTAATCAACTGGTGGCCCTCTAGATACCACAAGAGCTGGCAATTAATAATGGTTTCCATTATTTTGGAGAACAAGGAGGTTATAGCTATTGGGCGATAGTTGGACGGATCAGAGCGATCGCCTTTTTTAGGGATCGGATGTATCTAAGCGGTCTTCCAGCACTTCGGGACAGTGCCGAGCGAGTACAGG
Source organism: Pieris macdunnoughi (assembly GCA_905332375.1). NCBI lineage: Eukaryota > Metazoa > Arthropoda > Insecta > Lepidoptera > Pieridae > Pieris > Pieris macdunnoughi. The sequence goes on along the minus strand of CAJOBZ010000004.1, from coordinate 177,347 downwards.
TACCGGAAAAGGCGCGTTAAGACCGGAGCCAACTCAGGAGCACAAGCACGCAGCACAATTGGGGGGATACCATCCGGCCCGCTCGACTTATGAATGTCCAAGGAAGATAGTGCTTTGCGGACTGCACGTTGCCGGAAAGTGATTTCCGGCATCGAAGAATCACACCGCGAAATGGACGGTGGTGATCTTCCTTGGTCATCCAAAGTCGAGTTGGACGCGAAGAGACAGCCCAAAAGGTCGGCCTTCTCCTTCGCAGTGTGGGCCTGAGAGTCATCCTCCCTGTGCAGTGGCGGAATGGCGGGCTGACAAAAATTCCCTTGGACAGCTTTGGCGAGAGACCAGAAGGCTCGAGTCCCTGAAGGGAGCTGGGCCAATCTCTCGCCAAATCTGGCAATGTGCTCTGACTTTGCCTTAGTGATTTCCCGTTTGAAGAACCTGGAGGCTGAGTTATATGCTGTTTTAAGTTCGCTGGTATTGGCATCACGAGATTTCGCCGCTTCCGCCCATGCCTTAAAGCATTCTCGCTTTCGACGCGAGGCCGCCTTGCAAGAACGTTTAAACCAGGGCTGAGACTTGCCACCGATCGGCACCGCAGAAATGGAATAAAGAGTTCCATGCAAGTGGTTTTGCACACTTCGGCGACAGAGGCGGCGACGGAATCTGGAGCTTCCGGCGAAAAGCACATAGGCCCCCAAGGGTAGGACGCAAAGAAAGACCGCATCCCGTCCCAATCTGCTGACTTATAGTGCCAAATACGGCGACAACCCATAAAGCGGGGCCGTGAAGGGCGCGTAGATGGCACAGTACTCCGGACCACACAATGATCCGATGAACCCAATGGCGGGTCAACAGAGACTTGATAGTTCTCCGGATGTGAAGTCAGCAGAAGGTCCAACAAAGAGGGTTTATGACCATCCACATCTGGTATTCGCGTAATCGCAGGGACCATTTGTGTCAGGTCGTAGGCTAAAGCAAAGTCGTGAAAGGATCTTCCCGCGTGATCGGTGGTTTCAGAGCCGAGCCAATCGGCATGGTGGGCGTTAAAATCGCCAAGTATCACGATTTCAGCGGTAGGAACCCTTTCGAGCAGGGAATCTATAGCCATTTGGATGTGCTCAATGAGTCGGTCAGTTTCGGTATTTCCGCTATGGGACCTATACAGGCATGCGTAGAATCGCGGATGGTCATCGCAGTCAACGCGCAGCCAGAGGTTAGATAGGTCCCTTCCTTCAAGCGTCCCGAGGCGACGAGAACAGATATCCTCTCTGACGTACACGCAAACTCCCGCCCGCGGCACAAATGAATGTTCCAATTTGTACCCCGGGTAGGAGAGGTAGGAAGTATCAGCCGGGGAGGAAATCTGAGTCTCGGTAAGAAAGAGCAAGGCCGGCTTCGCAGTCTCTAAATGGTAGTGGACTGCGTTGATATTGGAATTGAGCCCCTAACATTTGTGAAGTCCACGGCGAGCGTGGACGGGGGTGCCTTTGTTGAATTGCTCCGTTTGCCCCGAGAACGATAACTGTTTTTGTTGAGCGCAGAATTGCCCCCCCCAGAATACGAAGGGCAGCCTGTGCGTCCACCACCGGGTGCTGAGTGTCCCGGTGTTGGACGCTCAGAGGGGGATTCTCCACCGCGAGCGCGTGTGGTACCCCCCTGGGGTAGATTCTGTTTGTTCTGCACCTTCATATTTCATATGGGGGGGGATGGGCTCCGGGAGTCTTCCTCACCGTACGAAACGCGAGTACAATAAGGCGAACCTATTGCCTCACTTCACGCCGGTTTTCTAAGAGACAGTGGTACTGCCCCGGTCGTGCCTGCCCATTTGGCTGAAGCCCCGACGCCGCTAAAATATTCATCTAATAATTTAGCGGCCGTCCCGACGCCGCTAATTATTCATCTATATTTGCTTAGGAAGAGAGTGAGAGAGAGAGAGACATGTTTAAACGATAATGTCAAAATTCTACTCTCACAAGTCTATAGGAAATCCGTAATTGACTTCCTATTTTCCATCTTTATTGCTCTTTTAAGTTTTTAGCATAGAGATAATTTAAACCAGTTTCGTTGTTATTGAACACGAATAATCAATTAGTTAACTGATAGACGTGACGTTATTGCAGGGTTCTTGATGCGGTGACAAGAAAGATGGACGCGGCGGACAAGCGGATGTTGGATCGCGAGGCGCTCCGCAACATGATCCAGCAATGGAACGCCAACCGCCTCGACCTCTTCGAACTCAGCGAGCCCAACGAGGTACTTACATTGTTCATTCATTATTATACATCTCGATCATTCTAGAAGCCCATCTTTTGAACAACCAACCCGTTGTTTGTAATAGTGCTGAATTTTGCCGAGTTACGAAATACCATTAAACGAAATAACAAACTAAATATTCACTGATTATTAATATTTGGATAACAGAATATTTCCAGACCGTGAGTCACACAATGCGTTCTGCCTCTATCTGAGAATGAATCGCGATAAGCCAAATATTTTCTCTATTCAGATTTCTTATGTCGGACTGTAAGGATAAATTGTAAAAGCTACATCAGCTATCCACGGATAATAATTATTAAATATTATTGTCATACAATTGGATGACACCAATCCGATATGTAGGAGGAGTGAGGTGTGCTTAAAAAGTCTTACATCTTCTATGGATTCAACTGGTCCCATAGTTACTTAAATGAGCAAACTGTTTCGTTTGGCACAAATTAAATATTTTAGAAATTGTTTATCTCAAAATATTCATTCATGTTTTATATTTGCTTTTTAGAACTTGGAGTTCCATGGCGTTATGCGATTCTACTTTCAAGATTCAGGCCAGAAGATTGCCACAAAGTGCATCCGCGTCGCATCCGATGCTACAGTCATCGATGTCATTGGTAAATTTCATTTGATATTTTTTTTAATAGTACAGGGGGCAAACGGGCAGGAGGTTCACCTGATTTTAAGTGATACCGCCGCCCATGGAAACTCTCAATGCCAGACGGCTCCCGAGTGCGTTGCCGGCCTTTTGATCAATTGCCTTTGCCCATCTATGTGTATACCAGAAAATCAGGACGGCGAAAGCCGTACTGAAAATAGCTAATCAGCTGGTGGCCCTCTAGATAACTCAGGAGCTGGCCATTAATAATGGATTCCATTATTTTGGAGAACAGTTAAGGCTTTTGGGCGATAGTTTGACGGATCAGAGCGATCGCCTTTTTTAGGGATCGGATGTATCGAAGCTGATAATAGAATATAATATGTTGTATGTGCAAACGAGCAGGTTGTGATAGCGATACGCTAAATTTCAGGGACGCTGATAGAGAAGTTCCGTCCGGACATGCGCATGCTGTCTCTGGGCTCTTACACGCTGTGGGAAACGCACGCGCCGGGCGACGAGCGGCAGTTGGAGCCCCACGAGAAGCCTCTGCTGGTGCAGCTCAACTGGCACGCCGACGACCGCGAGGGTCGCTTCCTGCTCAAGTGCTGCTCCCAGCCGGACGTGAGTACCCCGATCGGTCTGGAGGCGAGCGTCGCACATGTCGTTCCCTAAGACAGAGTAAAAAAAAACTTTTTTTGTTTCAGATACCACTGTCCTCTATAAACGAGAAGGGAGACCAAAACTTCAAGCGGAAACTGTCGAAACGGGAGAAGAAGGAGTTAAAGAAAAAAGAGAAACTGTCCAGGTTGAAGTCGGACACGAACGACGAAAATCGCCCGGTCGCCGAGAAGTTGTACTCAGGTACCCTCTTTCGTGTCCATCGGTCTATCCGACGTGTCGCGTGAGAGCTCCCGATAACGTGTGAGATATTCGACAGAACTGCCCGAGACGTCGTTCACTCGCAGCATCAGCAACCCCGAGGCGGTCATGAGGCGTCGGAGGCAGCAGAAGCTCGAGAGGAAGCTGCAGCAGTTCCGCTCCAAGGACGGCGGACCCGACACCGGTAGCAGCGCGAACCACGCTCTCCTACTGCGTCTGAAACTTTCGAGCGGATATTAACGAGTTCCTCCGGCAGGTGGCACGCTGAAGATCTACGGGTCGTCCCTGTGCCCGGACGTGCCGTACAAGACGCTGCTGCTGTCGGTCGGGGACTCCGCGGCCGCCGTGCTCCGCGAGATGCTCGACAAGTACGGCCTGTCGCGGCACGAGCCCGCGCACTACTGCCTCGTGCAGGTACTCTCGCCTCTCCCCACTCTCCACTCTCCACTCGACCCACGCCCGAGTGGGTGATTAGTTAGTATGTCTCGCCAGGTGAACAAACCTAAAGCTCGATTGCAAGTAACTTTTTGTCAAGTCGGTGAACGACCTCGGTTCGGCTGAGGCTCTCTCACTGATAAAACGAATTCTAATTGAATGGCGACTGCTTCTCTACTTAAACTTCAAATACATACATTGCTGCTTTAATTGCGTCAATTTCTCCGACTACCGAAGCTTAAATAATGTTTTTTTTATTAAATCGTTGTCTTCTCCCGTGATTTCGTGCGCTAAATCATTTTGTCACATTAGGATACATTTTGCAATCGATGACAGGTGGACACGACTGACAATTCGGAGTACATCCTGGAGGACGACGAGTGTCCTCTGGCCATCGTCATGACGCATCCTCATCGCAGTGAGTACCCACTATTATATTTATTCGCGAGTACGGGAACGACTAGACAATAGACATTAAAGTCTTTACAATGTTGGTAAACATGATAAAAAAAAATTAAATAATATAAAAAAATGGTGTATTTTTTTGTATTAATTCATCTCAGCTATTAGTGGAAAAAGTTGATTCTTGTCTTTGCCTAAACCGATCGAAGGCCCCATCAAAGTTAGATGAATATTTCATAAATATAAATTTACGTTAATTTCAGTGAAATGTGGGATCATAGTTTTAGTGCAACATAACTTTTATTCCCAATCTCCTTCAATTGAAAAGAACACAATTACCGTAGCGAAATACGTGTCCTAGTTATCGCTCAAAATTAGTGAATAACTATTTATAAAGTATTAGCGATGAAAGGGAATGTTTACGAACCTGTGTAACATTGAAAAGTCTTCGCGTTTTCTAATTTTCTTCAGTTTCGACACAAATATTTATTTATTCACAAAAATAATGACGCTATCCTTACAGTACTATAATGTCGAAAAAATAAGATACATACATATTGACAACATTCGGTAGGGTCAACGTTTGATAACGGGGATCCGTGCAACAGACTGGTTCTGGCCCTTGGTATCGCAAACAACCTTGGCCTTCGCCGTAGCACATATCCCTTAGGTACAAAAAAAACCGAGTTCTTGAAGTACAATACTATACTATACTAAGTAGATAGTAGGCCAACTGCAAGCCCCGTCTTGTTTCTAACTTATTGTGCCCCACCATTGCCGAGACAAATCTTGTTGGGTACATACCAGGGATAGACGCCATACATTCTGTAATAAAGGAATCGTGTAAATGCGCTCCAACATAAGGCAGTATTTAGCTTCATGCCGCATACGGAGCCCAAACAGACCAGTTACACTGTAACATACTCCAATACGTTGTAGAAGCTTGATATAGCCTTATTGTTAGTAAACGTTGTTGCCCTTAGAACGCACGTTATACGTTTTTCATCCCGAAAACTCAGTTGTGAATCGACTCCCTGGTTTTTTATTGGCGTTTCTTGTTTTAGTATCACTCCTAACACAATGTACTTATAGATAATGTAATAGTAAGTTGATTTCTTTCATTCACGAGCCACTTCGAAAGCTGAAATTAATTTCTTTGAACAATAAATAGAAGCGAAAATGTTAATGTTTAATGTTACGTTGATGCAAATTGGAGAATCCTTTTTTGCTCAACTTTAAATGTATCTAAGTTTTGTGGTTGAGATATTCAAGAAGTATGTAGAATACGGGGTGCGATTTAACGGAAGTATTAGGAAAGTGTCGATGACAGTTGGTCGAAACAGGAAAAGTGGAAAAATTGGAGGAGGCTTTTACCAAAAACAATTAAAACTATACTAACCTTAATAGCATAGCATCTGTGCGAAAAGAGAACCATCGAGAGATTAATCAGGCTTTGCGTTCGTCTCTTCTTGAAAACATTCCAAGATCGTCAATAAATTGAGTATTGGACAAAAGTTTGTGCATATCGGCCGCCTCTTCAGTTAATGAGCGCTAAAGCTACCTTGCGCATTTCGTATTTCATTAATTAATTGCTACTTAACCATACCTAATGAGGTTTCTCTCCAGCGTTACCCTAACTTGCATATGTGTGCTGAAAAAAATCTATTATTAAATCTAAGTTTAAAATGTTATTTTATATATTTCGTTGTGATTTTTAATCATTCATTTAAACTGAACTAAAAAAAATTAGTTTAAATAACCGATGTAAGAGTTAATTTTTCTGAAAACTTGAGATTTATCTATTATGATATAAACTCTTTTGCAAAAAAACGGGCACTTGCACCACGGGAAAATCACTTTTTTCTTCTACCTTAGAAGTTAATTAAATGAAATTTAATTGTCCGCCCTCTGTATACGTATCGTATAAATTAATACGCGTGCTTTATTCATTCTGGTAAACTTCTAATATTTAAATTCTCGTGGCACAATGTTCGTTTCCATACTCCTATACTAAACGGCTCGACCAATTGTTATAAAATGTTTTATGCATATTCAGTAAGTCTGAGAATCGGCTACTATCTATCTTTCAAACCCCTAAGTAATAAGTCCACCCCAATTTTTATTTTTATTTTATCGAAATTCTTTTTTGTTTTTATTTTTTTATGATACATATACAGCATACAAAAATACATACAACCCCTAAATTTCACCCCTCTACGTTTTATTATTGTATATAGTTATTTTTATTGAACTAAAAAATGTTTCCTGGAAATAATATACGTGGCCAAACAAACCTTTGCCGTGTCAGCTAGTTTTTTATAAATGTTTGATGAAATCTTTGAATACAAGTTTTAAATGATGTACGGCCAAACAATAAGTAGTGGTCAGCAATAAAACGATAGAGAGAGAAGATTTAATAGTAATAAATAATGATTAAAATGTAAAAACCTGATAACGAGTGAGACCTCCTCTTGCCCAAATGATAGCTTGAATCCTGGGCGTGCTTTCCACGATGTTAATGCAATCACTCTTTTTATCTCCCTGATGTTTTGTGGAGCAGGTTGCACTGATCTCACTCTTCTCTTTGAGAACGTTCCAGAAATGCTCAATTGGATTGAGTTCAGGACTTGCCACTCTAAACGACAGATCTCAACTTCTTGTAGATGTATGCTGCCACGTCACCAGAACGGTGCGGGCCAGAATTGTCGTACAAAAAATTTAATCTTCTTCGAGAGCAGTAACTGCGGTGCAGTATATACCTATGTGCATTTAATGGAACAATTTCTACGAAAAGCGATCGCTCCGTTGAATGATTTCGGCCCAAAAGATAACGGAACCTCCGTTCGGATAGCGTTCCCGTGGTCACACAGCACCCGCTGGCGTCGGTCCTCTCCATACAAAGAGATTCTAGATTCTCCAGAAAACAACTACTTTATTCCAGTCCTCCATAGTACATGAAGCACAGTTTCGAGCAAACTAAAGTCGGAAAACACAGTGTTCACAGTAATTTAGGGCCCCGGGCCGGATGAAAACTCCTTATATTGGCAGCCAAAAGCTCCTTCTACTCCTCTTACTTCTTCAAAGATCTTCTTCTGGTCCACACTTGTCGCTTTCCGATTCTACAACGCCTGCCTCACCGCAAAGCGGTCATCTCTTGGTTCTGTGCATCGTCTTCTCAGGCCGGGTCTTCTTTTGGCCGAACCAGTCTCTTGATACCGTTGCTAAGTCCTCTTAACAGATGAGCGACTCACAATTAGCCGCCGAGACTCGTAAGTTTGCAAACAACCTTCAAGTAGGGTATTTAATTTAAAAAGAAAGATTGAATTATTTGATTTCCAGAAAATAACCAAAAAGTTTAAAAATTTTAGTAATCAGCTCAAATAATCGTTTTAGCAATTCGCGATTCAGTAAAACAATTTTACAATAATCCACAATCAACATTATTATTTTTATTGATAGTTTCAAAATTTGAATTTGGAACGTAAATATTACTCCCAGGACACTTCAAGTGACGTGCTAATACGTCGTCAAATTGGTTTTATTAATTAATAATAATAAATAATAACAAAAGGGTTGTGACAGAATTCATACATTGCTAGTCTCCACTCTAGGGAGGCCCTGTGTTGTTGTAATATTCAAAGAAAAAAAATTTAAAGAGCCAGATGTATTGCAAAATATTTACCTTATTAATCAGTCACCGTTAGTCCGATAAGATGGGAGACAGAAAATGATCTGAATCTATTATTTAAAACTTATTCAAACGACTAATATAACAAACGGTTAATATTATGCACGCGACAGCCCCTATGGAGTCTTTGTTTCAATGAACTTGGGTCAGTGACCTCCCAGTTTGGAGTTACATAATTGCGCCAAGTTCAAAAATTGATGTTTGAACGCCGTGGATTAGCCCTGCACGTGATGACTCGTGCAGTGAACAAAGTTAGTCTGGGAGCATACAGGAATTGGAAATAGTAGTAGGGGAGTGCGGGAGGCGGGCCGCAGTCGTGTCGGCGCGACGCCGCGAGCCACCCGCTCCGCACTCCGTCACGACATGGATTGGGGCATACGCCGTAAGTTACCCGATGCCGGCTGCCCACCGTCCACCGGCCGGCGCTAGTCCAAAGTTGGCGCCGACTGCCCGGCAGCGGCACCTTCGGCGATGCGATCGAGGCAGATAGTAAACAAACGCATGTGTCCAGTAGTCGTACCGGTGTGTCCGCAGAGGCCGGTTCTCGTGGCTGTGCTGGTATTTTTAACTTGTTTTGCGGTTCGATGCCCGTCGGTTCTGTGAATCGATCTGCATAATGACGTCCTTGGAAGTTATGTTTCGCGAATGTTGACAGTGTTTTTAGTTTCATAGGATTGCAAAATAATATCGCTATTACCACACAGTAAGTCACAAACTTGTTTTAAACTTACCGTGCATTACTTCGTTCACTTTCGACAGAACTTTCTAAGCGCGTTGTGGTTGCGAATTAAAGGTCAAATATTTTGATGTTCCCCGTTAAACTTGCTCTATTTCGCCCGATAAGAGTTTTAAGAGTTGATCGTAAAAGTTACGGCTCGACACATCAAGATGTTTTACTCAAATATGTTAAGAATATTGAGATTCAATTGTTTTTACTTTTAAAGCATTTATTTTGAATGGCTCTGAAATAGTTTAAACTTGAACCTAAGTGCCTAATGTCTATTTAGTCTCCTTGTAAATGTCAAGGAGAGCGGGCACTCGGCCCAATAACCTGATAAAAGCTCTCGGGAAGACAAATAGCCTGTAATGTGTCGGGCTCGGCGACAAGCACAGCAATTGTATTAAGTCCGCGCCCCTTCGATGCCTGCATACCTATCACCTAAGTCTATTTGTTTTACAGCCTTTATTTGAGCTGGATGATGATTAGGTTTCGATTTTAAATGCTCTATCTTAAAACGAGCCTTTTTCGGTTCTTTACAAAAGCCTTGTGAGATGAAACATTCTATAGCACTCTTTGTTTATTGAAGTGGTTTGAATTGGAGCATTTATAGATTAATGAGTTACTAACTATTACGTATAATTAAGTCATCCGATTTTTGTAAGTCAATCTCAAAACGAGATAGTTCGTTAAAATGATTCAATTTCCTATACTTTAATTTAAGATATCCATATTATAATAAATAAATAAATGCAAAACTACTGAGCTGACAATTCGTCTAAGAAACTGATCATTTTTACTATACGGTAGTACTACCTTTAACAATTTATGCAAACAGCCATGAAATTTTACATCTTAGAGTTGGTGTATGTTTAAAATGGGGAATTTAGCAAGATTTACACATACGTACTTTATTTAGCAAAAGTTTGATATTTTAATACGTACACGAGTAGGTACGTAATCTCGAGGTCAATCAGGTTGTCTGTTGCTGGTTTTATATTGGTTTTTAAATATCTATCTGAAAGTCCTAATTAACACAACTTTAATTAAAAATGCGCAAATTTATGAAAATGTGACGTGTGTTTGACCGCGTTCCAATTGCAGCATTCCCGGAGGGCTAAGCTATTGTTTCTGGGTCGCCACACATTGTTTATTTTGCTTACAAACCGAACGACGACACAAAAAAGCAAACTAAATAAATGTCATAGTGTTCATAGGTTGTAATAAAGTTACAAGGAGTTCAATCGACGTAACAGTAGATATAATGATAAGCTAATAAAAATTATGAATTTATGCATTATTATTAGACTTTCGGCTTCATAAAAAATATTAACAGATTTAAGTTAATATACTGTATTGGTATTTTTCATAATAAATAATTAAAAGCGACACGTTCTACGAAGATCCATAGTGGATCTACATGCGTCTTTTTAAAGTTGACTTTCGCGACAATTATGAGTATTGGCTAACTCTAACCGCTTTTGACAATTTCTTTTGGCAATTCTATTCGATCCCTGTTTGAAATCATGAATACCTAGTAATAGTTTTGTTTGCGACAAAGGGTTCCTAATAATGACTTTCCGCCTGTAATTGGGATTCAGAACACGTTTTACCTTTAGAAAGGTCAGTGTTGCTCTGACTGTGCGATATCTTGAGAACAAACTTTCCATTTCACTAAGACTTTTATGACATGTTTTAGATTCAGCTTATTTGTTTTAGCTTTAAAGGAAATATATATAATACAGGGCCATTTACGTCTTACGTTTGTTTACTATTGAAATATTAAAATTAACCTCGAAATAAATATGCATCAGGCCCCAACAAAGATTGCAATGGCGAGAGGGCTTTAAACTTGATTTTTAAATTCGTTTAATTCGAGCTTTAAAATATATAATTCGATTTATAATAATAATAATAATAATTTTTATTAATTAGACAAATACAGTCCATTGATTGATTAGTGAGTTAGTAACAATAGTTTCTTAAGATCTAAGTTAGAGAATTAGTAAAAATAAGGAAAAAGTAGTTAAATAAAAACTATCAGGTACAAAGCCCTGCGGAGATGTCGGAGCAGTGACGTAAATAGGGGCACTCCATTCTTTCAACTATCATCCGTAAGATGTTGCTGCAGCTGCCCCGCACCCGGCACACCAAAGAATTTTCGCTTTCGCATAGTGGCGAAAAAGCAATCCACCCGCGCCTCTGCAAACATTCTTGATGCACTGCAGAAGCGAGGCAGCCCCAGCAACACCCTAAATGCGTTATTATACTGCACCCGAAGCGAGTTGTATGTTTGTCGAGTAAAACTGGCCCATAGGCTGCACGTGTAGAAGTTAGTGCAATATGCTCTGAATAATGTGACTTTTACGTCATGAGAACAACGTACAAACCTACGAGCCAGCATATTTGCTCTCACCGACAACGCTCTTCGTTCTCTCTCTATATCGCCATTATCTTTGAGGTCGGGGAATGCTTTAGAAAGCTTTTTAAAAAATATGAAATGAATTTTTATCGAATCCAAAATATGTATCAGCGCCAAATTATTTTTTAATTTTAAATTAATAAATCGGCCTTTTAACGTAAAATTAATGAGTAATACAGGAATATTACCGTAATAGGCAAGTTTCGAAATAAGGGCGGTTCTCACAAATAGGCATAACGTTGTGCTGTACGCCGTTACCATACAATGGCTACATGCCGCTCCTACTAAGTTATTTATTGCTTTGATCCACGTCGAAGAATTGCACGATGACATACCAAATGCGTGTGCAGTGTGCGTTTGTCTCCATTTGAGGTTTATATATTCAGAAAATATATGTGAATAACAAAGTTTAGTTGATGACGGTATGTCAAGATATCAACGCATTTACGTTGTATTTGCAAATTGTTGCTGTGCTTTAAAATACTTTGAAAAGATATAAGTGTTCGTCATAATCTAATGACACACTTCCATTTGTTTTCCTTTGAATACGGATCTATATATCGTAAAACGAATTCCGTCACGAAACATGTTTGTGTAATAAACCATTTGGTTTGTACCGAACTGTATTCAGCAGATTAATGATTCTGAAGGGCAAACGGGCGCGGCTGACCAAAAACCCTTTCGAGATTAAAATTCATTTACAATACATACGACCACACGTGGACACTCACACACTGCCGCACTAGTCAATTATTCACACACGTTTTCATAGCAATTATATTCTGGGTTCGCTTGACTGATAAAACCTGGTTTGAAGCACACCATCAGCTGCGTCAGTCACGAACTCGCTACTCACGTTACTCTTTGCTCTATCTATCTAATGCTCTATACCGCCTCGCTGACTCACTCTCCTTCTGAAGCATTTTGAAGATTTGCGTGTATTATCGTGGCCTACGTGACCTTTAATAATACTAAAAGTATCAGAATTATTAATTTTATTCAAGGAACTTTCAATGTCAGCTTGAATACCAATTACTTAGGCGAAGCAATTTCATAAAATATGCTACAACTTTTCGTGGTATGCAGATTATTGTTATATCGTGTTTCAGACTTAATGTGTACTGTGGAATATTATTTGGTTAAATTCTACTTAAACTAATGTTTTTTTTATAAGGATTATTACACATTAAACCGATGTATGTTTACATAAAGCTTATATACCTTTATATCAAACATCAAAAGAATAGTCGCAGATCCGCTCTATATATATATATATATATATTTTATACTGTAGACATCGGACAGTACATATCGGTCGGACACGCGATTTTAATGGCGTTGACACTAGAGATGCTGGGCGGGGGTAGACTCCACTAACGGATTCTAACTTCTATATTTAAAATACTACTCGTAATTGGTAGCAGTCATGGGAATTGTGACCGGGTGTAAATCCTCTTTTTTGTGCACTAGAGATGCTGGGCGGGGGTAGACTCCACTAACGGATTCTAACTTCTATATTTAAAATACTACTCGTAATTGGTAGCAGTCATGGGAATTGTGACCGGGTGTAAATCCTCTTTTTTGTTCTCTACTACGACACAAATTTCTGATTTACCGACCGACAAAAATAACGCACGGCCTCTAATGTTGCGATCGATTCAGTGTATTCGTTGTCCAGGCTCCATAATGTTCCACGTCCGGCGTCGGCCGTCGGAGGGTCAACCGCGGCGGCGCAAGAAGAAGCCGAGCGGCGGCGCGGGCGCACGTCCCGGAACAGACCCCATGCTCATTGAGGTCACGCCGGACGGCACCGCCCTCGAGAATGGACGCCGGCTGCGAGTCGCCGATGTCGTCGAGGTACGTAACTCAAGTCGCAGAACCTACCTTCATAAATTAAATTCCGAATGCGTTTAAGAATGACGGTAATAAAACATTGAAGGTATCGTTGTTCCTTGGGGTCATGAAACAAGCAGCTCAGTCTACTTGTAATACCGCATCTTAGATACCGATACTTATGTCTCACGTACGTTTCCATTAGGTTAATTGATTCACAACTCCCTTAAGCCGTCTTCACATTTAGCGAGCGGCTAGCGTTCAATATTGAGCAAAATAATTTGCTCAACTTTTATCAATAGTTCTGTTAAATGAAAATATTCTTCATTTACGTTGCGAACCGAGCCAGCACGCTTACCTATAAAAGCAAACCGGGTTCCCTTGTTCATAGGTACCGAACCTAATATTTCGTCATTGTATGTTTCATTTCAGAAGATATTTATGGGACGCCTTCTGCGCGCTGAAATTAAAAAAAAAAGATATATTTTTAAGCTAGAGCTTTCTTTGGTTTACCCACGGCTTGAATTGTTAATTAAAACATAAAACTAGGTCGTTGAAAACTAAATTTAAGTCGAACATTCGCCGCTAGTGTATATAGCCTGTAGGATACAGTAGCAATTGCATTTGAGCTAATTTTTCTGAATATCGCTAAGCTCCAGCAAACCGAATTGACCCCCAAACTCATCAGACGGCGGGAGACGGCGCGCTAATTGACGTCAATATTGTTATTTATTTACGCGAGTTGGACGTGGATTACACATTTTATTTGAAACGGGCGTTTAGTTCTCTTATACTATGTCTCCTGACGTTCTTAACGTCCATTTCAGGTGGGATCGGTGAACGGTACGGCGCTGCAGTTGTACGGGCCTTCCATTCAGCCGCGGCACTGCGTGCTGGCTCCGGCCGACGGCGGACACTCCGTCACTCCGCTGCACGCCGACGCACAGGTCTACGTCAACGGACGGCGGGTCACGCACACTACTAGACTACAGGTACCCGAACACGATAAGCGAAGGATATCGTGATCGTGTTTACCATTCTGAATCGAAATTAAAATAAAATAAAACAAACTTATAATTTTTATTAATTGAAGCACGGCTGCCTACTCAAATTCGGCCGAGTGTCGACCTTCCGTTTCGTCGACCCGGCGCAAGAAAACCTCATCAACCGCAACCTTTCCCAGTCGCAACATTACGGCTCGGGCTCCATCTACGACAGGTACGCGACCTATTAGACAATTTAGAAGTCAGTGTTAGCACTAATAGATTTCACCGACCTTTTGTCTCGCAACCCCCACCCACCCACGACATCGCACCCATGAACTCACTCTCTTCGAGTCGCTCGTTATGTTCGTCACGTACCGTCTTTGTTTTGCATGTTTGTCACTGGCTCACGACATACGCTTGTTTACGAACGTTAGGTCTACCGCGGACAGCGGAGCCATGTCTCCCTCGTCGCTGGCCTCGCAACCCCGGGACCTCGACGACGACGACGAGGACCACCCCGACGACGCGCCGTACGACGACGAAGACAACGACAATAACAACACGCTCAAGCCGGAACGGTCGCCCCGCTCGACCGATTCCAAGCACGAGTACGGCCGCGACGAGCGCGAGCACTCGAGTCGCACCTCGCACCGTCTCAGCTACAAGGACAACTACGAGACCACTTTCGACCTGGACGGCAACGTCGAGACCAAGAGCATCTGTAGCGCCAAGAGCGGGGGCTCCGGACACGAAAATAGGTATTTTCGCCTCGCGTCGGCTTACCGTTGTCGCTTCTTAGTTCGTTAATGTCCTCGGGCCGATCTAAAGGTAAGGTCCCGCCCGCCCTTTGTCACTTTTATAACTTCCGTGATACGACCTAATTTTAATCTCCACGCAATCGTACTCCTCGGTAAAGTCGCTAATGATGAATCAGAAGCGGCGGCGGCGCGTGGCGAGCGGGACAGGAGGCGATCCTCCCGGCCGTCCTGGAGTTTCCCGAGGCGGGGCAGGCCCAGTTCCTGTCCGCCGTCATAGCGAGGCTCGACCCCCACGCCCCGGCCTTCAAGCTGGCCCCGGTCTACACGCTCTACCTGTGTGCCAGGTGAGGGCGGAACACCTTTTCGCGTCACTTCAGCTCTCTAGTCGACGTGCTCTGACGCGCCAATGACGCCCTTTGCAGATACCGCGCGTCCACCCACTACCGGCCGGAGCTGACGCCGACGGAACGAGCGCACAAGCTCACCGCCTTCTTGCACCACGTCGCCACCCTCATCCACGCCACCGTTCAGGTGAGCGAAGTGACTTGATCAAATTTGTCGATCAAATCTTGGGTCGGTGGCTGAACTACGATGGCACACGTTTCTCTGAACAGGAGCGGCGCGCGGACTCCGCGGCGCAGGCCTTCTGGATGGCGAACGCCAGCGAGCTGCTGCATTTCCTCAAGTGCGACCGGCACATCTGCTCCTTCTCCACGCAGGCGCAGGAGTCGCTCCCCATCACGGTGCAGAACGCGTTCAGGTACGCGCGCGTCTGACGCCTCGCCTCCGCGTCGCCCTCGCGCCGACTGATATCGTGGATCCCTTCTCAGCAACCTGGTGTCGTGCTTCGCCGAGGAACTTCGCGGCGCGGTGTGGGCGCTGGCCCGCGGCGGAGGAGACGACACGGAGGCCACGGCGCCCGTGCTGCAGGCGCTGGCCGCCGCCATGGTGCTGCTGCGGCGCTGCCGGGTGAACGCCGCGCTCACCATTCAGCTGTTCTCGCACCTCTTCCACTTCATCAACGCCATCGCCTTCAACAAGGTTCGCTCTCGCCTTTTAATCCGTTCTCGAGTGAAGCCGAGACGCGTCTGACGCTCGACTCGTTTCCGACAGCTGGTCTCGGAGCCGAACAACATCACGCCTCGATGGGGCGCCTCCTTGTCCGCTCGCCTGGCGCTGCTCGCGGCCTGGGCCGAGAGACAGGGGCTGGAGCTGGCGGCCGACTGCCACTTGGCGAGGACTCATCGAGCGGGTGAGTTTTTCAGACTTCCGAGCCGGACTCGGCGTTCGCTTCGCTCCACCCACAAACCAATCATACGTATGTGCGTTCCGCAGCACGTCTGATCCAGGGCGAGTACCGGACGGCGGAGGAAGTGAGAGCCGCACTGGCGGCCTGCTTCAAGCTCAACTCGGTGCAAGTGCGGGCTCTGCTCTCGCCGCTGCTTCCTCCCGATCTCGTGGAGGCCGCCGTGGCGCACGCCCGGGCCCTCGCGGACGAGCTGTACCGGGCCGACGGAAGAGAGGTGATCTCGAGAGCCCGCGAGCCGAACCGGTCTCCGTCTCTGACCCGGCCCTCACGATTCCTCTCTCTGCGAGCAGATCGAGCTGGAGGAGAGCGAGTGGCTGGGCACGGCGCTGCTGATCCCCGGAGACGGCTTCAGCGCGGAGGTGGTGCGCGGCGTGCCGCCCGGCCTGGCCGAGTTCGTGGCGCCGCTGCAGAGGGGCGGGCTGTGTCGTCTGGCGCCGCAGCCGCACGCCGTCGGGCTCTGGACCGTCTACATGCACGCGCACGCCGCTCCGCCCCGGCGCCCGCCCGACCCCACGCCGCAGCTCATCCAGCTTCACAAGAACTCCAACGGCATGGGGCTCAGCATCGTCGCCGCCAAGGTGCGCCTTTCGGCCGTGCGTCGCAACGCGTTGGACGACCGTTTGGAACGTTTCGCTCACGATGTCGATCCGCAGGGCGCCGGACAGAGCAAGCTGGGCATCTACGTCAAGTCCGTGGTGGCGGGAGGAGCTGCGGCGGCCGACGGACGCCTGGCGGCCGGAGACCAGCTGCTGTCGGTGGACGGTCACTCGCTCGTTGGCATCTCGCAGGAAAACGTACGACGAAAGTTTATCTACCGCTCCGTTCCGTACCTCCGTGACGTCCCTCTGACGATTAGCCTTCGCTTCCGCAGGCGGCCGAGTACTTAGTGAGGACGGGCCCGATAGTGACCCTGGAGGTAGCCAAGCAGGGCGCCGTGCTGCACGGCCTCGCGACTCTATTGCACCAGCCGGCCTACGCGCAGCAACGTCCGGGTGAGTCTTCCTCTGCGCGTCCTCGCTCTATTCCAAGACGGCCGTTCATTTCTTACTTTATCTCGTGCTCTAGATGACGACGTACCGTACGAGGACCGCGTGCGCCGAAACTCGGGCACGTTCACCAACCCTCACCCGGCCTTGCTGAAGCCGACGTCGCCTCTCTCGGAACTGGCCACCGCAGGCAAAGAGCTACGACGATATTTTGTTTATTTTTTTGCGATTTCGTTTCAGTTTATTCTTAATTATCGCTCTTCGGAAGCGACACGTTTTGTGGACTTTCGTTTTCTTTTTTTCGGCTTCGTCAGTTTTTAGACCGTTTCGTTAGACCTCGAAGCAACTAATTGAGAAGAATTTATGATTTCAGGATACGGCCGTCGTCTCGATCGCGATAGATGTCATCTTCTCAGAAACGCATCTTCCGAATCTAGCACGACGGATGACAGTGAAGACGTATTATCACGTTATCGCGGTTTCATACCTAGGCTCGTCGTGACGTCAGATAGAGAAAATAACGAGTCGCAAGACGATTTGACCCCGGATACGTCCGGCCGTTCCGCGGAAGCGAATGGCGATCTCGCCGCGCGCCGACGAGTCCCGGTGTTCACTTTTACATGCGACGACGACGACGACCCCTCTCCGGGAGACACTCACGTCCCGTACGAACCTCCGCCTCCCGTCCCGCCCCCTGTCCCGCCCCCCGCTCTCTACTGCGAACGTCGCGGTGACGACGGGGAGCGCGTCCGTCTTCCGCCCCGAATGAAACCCATTAGTACAAAACTCCTGCTAGACATGTGCAAGGCTCGCGTCGAAGAAGAACGCTACGCGCGGAGATGTACGACCGTCGGCGACTGCGCGAGTGCGTGTGATTGTTGCCGCACGCCGCAACCGGAGGGGCCCCGGATACCTTACATCGACGAACCCGACTGCGAGCCGGTCATCTTCGAGAAGGACGGGGCGAACGAGAAAATACCCACCCCAAAAATACGTAGAATACTCCCGTCGCTATCCCTCGACGGGTCGGAGGAGAAGAGACCGGCGACCGCCGACGCCACCTGTCAGACTCCGCCCTCGCCGTCCGAAATGGGAACCGAGCCTGTCGTCTCGGCGAACACAGAACGACGCAGATTGAAATTGAAATTTAGTGATGAATTCAAAAATTTACAAGACGTTCACTGCCGGTTGAGGAGAACCATTTTCAATATGACCAAATCGTTGACGAGTAAATCTGATGAAACCGAATATACTTCGACCGCGTCGACGAAAGAAAACTGCAGTACAAAAAGAAATAATTTTCTTCAAAAGACGTGTAATAAAGTCGAGAGGAAACCTGACGATACGGGTTTGGCGCGTGCTGAAAAAAAATCTTGGAAATCGCCCGACGAATACCGTCCCGCATTCGGCAAAGTCAAAGCTTTAACTAAACGTTTCAACGAGATAAACCTCACGTACTGCGTGAAAAACTACAAAAGGAATTGGCAATCCAGTCCCGACCTGACCATTGCTCGCCTCGAGAGTTCGCCCGAGCACAGACTGAGCTTACCGGTCAGCGCTAGCTTGGCCGACATGCAAAATCACATCCGTTACGAGCGGAGCGCGACCGACACGAGTCGAGGCGAAAGTAAACTGTCCGAAAAAGAAGTAAGGAGCATTCTGATACAGCTCGAAGACTGGTCGAAATTCGGGTCTCGCGGCAGCGAGGACACCCTCGCCCAGGGCAATGAATTCGAATTGCCAAATTTGCCTTCCGAAGATCACACGGAAACAAACGCCTCGATTAACGGGAGTCTTGTGTTCGGTGAAATTGACAAAAAACCAAGAATTATAACGCTCGATAATATACAGTTGAAATCGACGAAGTCCGGAGTCAGTACCCCGATCAAATTAAGCGAAGATTACTGTATAACGGACAGTACAGAAAACTGGGACGAATCGCGCGCACCTAGAATCGTGGACGCGGTGCGTCGAGCGCGCTCGTCGTCTTCGGACGTGTCGACGCGTCGGCTGTCCGAGCGGACGGACCGGGACACGGCCCTCGCGACCGGCCGCTCCGAGCTGAGCGCCAGCGACGGGTGTCTCAGCTGTCCCACGTCCTCGCTTCTTTCGACCGACTCCAGCTCGCGTAAGACCTCCTCCCACAGCGCATGAGATAGGTGTGTTGCTGTCCGCACCGTTAAGCAATCTTATATAGACATTTAATTGGTTTCGAATGCGTTCCACACTTTTGTTTTTTATTATTTAGGAACTAGATCGGTTTACATTTTAAGTTTCGCACTGGCTTAGTGTACCGTATGTTTGTTGTGTCTTTTTGGGAAATCGTCATAATTTAACCCCGAGTTACGGTTTCGCCCTACACTTCGCCCTTTAATACGGCACACTCGACGTCGACGAGTCCACAGAGTATTTACTCTTGCACGAGAACAGACTTGTACACTTTTTGTTATTGTTTCTTTTATTTATTTTCGTAGCTACATCGTTTGCATTGCCCGCTATTAGATGTTATAAATATGTTAATTATTTAATTTAAGATCGATCTAACGTCGCAATATTACTAAAATGCGCCTTAAAAGTCCCGCCTACTCGGTTCGTAATAACCCTCGGGATGCGGCAGGTGGCGCCGGTGGCGGTGTTGCGGGGGGTCGGCGCGCGTCGGAGCGCGACCTGCCCTCGCGCCTAGCGGCCGAGCCCGTCAAACCCAGCAAGAGCACGCCGGCGCTGCATCAGCCTCCCGGCCCGCCGCCGCCGCAGAGTCCGCCGACTCCGCTGAGTCCCGGCGTCCGGGCGACGGCGAGCAAGTCCCGTAGCAGCCACAACCTGTCCTCGCCGCCCGTCGACTCCTTCTACCAAAACCTCGCCTCCGTCCACGACAGACGAGACAGGTATTCTTCTGCAATCTCGGATTCATTTCGAACGTTCGACGCCGTATATTAATTTTCATCCGTCCGTTTCAGTAGGTGGTCTTCCCTTCGCTCGTCCGGCGGAGGCAGGCCCCAGTCGGCTCACTTCGACGAGCATCACGCGGATCTCGACCGACATCAGGTAGACGAGGCGTCTCCGACCGTTCCATATGCTCATTTTTATTTTATAAACTCTGATTAAGGGTGGGGCATAATGTTTTACTTTTTTTCATGCTAAAGTAATAGTTATATTTCATATAAGATGAAGGCTGCACTCGGGGTTTATTTTAAGTTAAAATTGTGAAACGACGGCCACCGGGCCGTTCTTTGCGGTGGGTACGCTGACAAATATCGAAATATTCCAGGTGAACCAGGCGAACGCGCGAGCGGCGAAGTTGGCAGAAATGTCCGAAGAGGTGACGAGACGACAGCAACTTCAATATCAGCACATGCAGCAACACTTGCAACAACAGCAGCAGCATTCTCAACAACAGCAGCAGCATTCTCAACAACAGATGTTCCACAAGCCGGCGACGCCGCAGATGTACGCGCCCGCGGCGTACGACGCCTCTTCGCAGCCGACGAGCCAGCCCGGCCCTCAACCCGCGTCGCACAACGTTCCGAGCCCCGGCCCGCAGAGTCGGCAAGGCTCGATGCACGGCTTGCACAACATTCAGGGCTCACAAGCGTTCAATTCCCAAAACCAGCAGCCCACCCCGCAGCTTTACAGTCCGTACGGGCAGCCGCAGCGGTGAGTCCGCCTCGAGGGATCTTTTTTTTGGAAAATTTACATTACGCATTCACGCGCGATCGTCTCCAGGTACGAGTGGGTCCAGGCGGGGCCGCCGTCGCCCCAGCGGGCGCAGCCCCCGGTGGCGCCCAAGCCGCCGGGCCCCCGGAGGCCGGAGCTCGAACCCGGCGAGCTCGGCCAGCTCTCGCACGGCACTCCCGCCCGCGTCCGTCCCGACGAAGGCGAACTCGACGCCGGCCGCGAGACCGTCGGTCATATTAATCGTGCGGCGGTCACGGAGCAGCACGCGGCGAGCGCCCAGGAGTCGGCGTCGGCTTACGCGACGCACAACCCGTGGCAGCGGGAGGAGCGCGAGCGCCAGGCCGAGGCCAGGCGGGCGGCCGCCCGCGCCCGCAGGGACCACACCGTCGCGCAGCTGTTGGCGCTGGGCGCGGCGCGCACCGCGGCGCAGAGCCAGCAGCTGCGAGCTCTGCAGCTCGAGAGGGACTTCGAGCGCCGCGCGACGCAACACCAGACGGTACGGGGTCCTCTATTCGATAGACGATTAGTACTCGCAGACCACTCGAGAACAGAGAGACGGTCGTCGTCTACGTGCTACGCGAGGGGCCGAAAGCATCAGAGCTGTCGGAATAAGAGTAGATAAGAGAAGATGATTTTGACTCGACGTGTGTGTGCGTATACTATCGAGTGGTAGGCCAAGGTGCTTTTCGTTGCCTTTCTTTCAATGGAACACAATATAAATAGTTTTGGTATTAATGGTTAAAAGGTTATTCATTCTGGAGGGTCCAAAATAGACTAGGCACGTATCGTCTGCATACTGTGTAATCCGGCCGAATAAGACTAAATCGTGGATGTTATTTACGTAGATGAGAAACAATCGAGGTTCCGAGCAAAAACCTTGTGGCATTCCACAGGTGGCAGGCAAAGGCGAACTTAATCTAAAAAGAGAATTTGTTATGATTTCGACACAAGTGAACTTAGCGATAATAGTTACGAAACTATATTACACCCCTTGAACCTACCATGAACTTTCTTAAAACGATCCAGTTGAGATGCTGATGAGTTTAGGAACCTAAAGTCAATAGCATTTTTTCGTACCTTGACCGCCTATAAGCTGAAACGTATTAGCATCGCAAGACCGAATGAAAAAACGATAAATTTGTTTGAGGTTTCTATGTACGTTTTGAAATTTAACTGTCAAACTTGTTTCGACAGATGTTTCTATAAAAATAAATGAAATATAAAATTATTTTAAATAATTAATATCAATCACAATAAGCTATTATGTCTTAATATATATATTTATTTTATATAAAACTATTCTTTTGATATATTTTAAACGGAAAGTTACTTATTATTTTTAAACGTTTCCTTCAAATTTTGATAGAAGTTTTCAATATTTTGGTGTTTACAAAATTTCGGTTTTATAAATATAGTTTTACAAATTGTTTAACTTATAAAATAATATGATGGGGTAAGTATTGTTCACAAATTTGTTTATTAAAAATAAATACCTATATCGAAGTGAATTCCTGATATAAAACTTTTTGCATACAATATTACAATCAACTTATTACTCGAAAATCATAATAAAAATTGATTCCTTCAAATTGTACAAATTCAGTTTATACGTTAACTAATTCATATACATAATATAAATAATCATATTTTCTTTACAGCTTAAACTCGCTGAATTGAGAGAATGAAATATATGAATATATGTTTATATCCAATTGGACATTGCCTGATTCAAGACAAGACAAGACATCTTTTTCTATCTTGATGGAGTCATCCTAACTAAATAAATACTGTTATTATAATACTTTCAAATGGCTTATTATTTACACATTATAAATTTGAAAAACAGACAAACAAAAACTCTTTTGTTCTGTGCGCGGTGTGAGAACTCGCATTGTTGTGATGGAGGATGATGCGGCGGTTGCAGTTCTCTTTACGGAGTTCAGAAACGACCTGTGGCAAACAAATGCTAGCATACCATTCTGCATTAACCGTGGCCACCATTTTTTTGCAACACTCCGTGAACGAACAATTTTCGTTGGCTTTAACTCATTTTCGAACACCCAAACTCGTGATTGGTTTTTTGTTTCCGGTTCGTACGCGTATATCCAGGATTCGTCACCTGATACGATGTTGTATACAGCATTTGAGGATCCTGCGTGAAATCTTTGGAAAGTTTTGACGCACCAAGTAACGCAAACCGCTTTTTTCTCTTCACAGAGCGAATGCGGTATCCAACGGGAAAACAAGTTTTTTACACCGAATTGTTGATGCAAGATTATTTGTATTTGACTCATGCCAATGTCTAAAGTTGCCTGAAGGTCGCGGTATGTCACATGTCGATCTTCCTCAATCAGCTTACGCACAGCATCAACGTTTTCTTGGGTGACTGCAGTTTTTGGACGACCTTGACGGGGATCATCACTGAGCTTGACACGTCCAGGTTGAAATTCAGCAAACCAGCGATAAATTGTGGTTTTGGATGGGGCTTCATCACCAAATGCAGAAATCATCCGGTCAACACACCGTTTTTGTGATAAACCACTTCGAAAGTCATAATTAATCATCTCTCTTGAATTTTCTCGAGTCAATTCCATTTTCTCAACGACTAAACAAGTTTGACAAAACTTTGTGAAAAGACCGAGAATCTTTTTTAAAAAAAAAATGGTAGTCGATTAAAAAAAAAGGAGTTTTCAATTAAAAAGATTTAAATATGACAGGAACAGTGGTACTATTTCATTCCCGATACTTTTAGTGCAGCCTATGTACGAAGTCAGTAGTGGCTTCTTGTTTTTCATCTCCGTCGATATTTTAATAATTTATTTATAATCACACTTTCTGAACTCAAAATATCCGATATATAAAAATAATATTTTTTTCCCTATATTAGCCATAGTAGATACATCTTATTATTTTAACTTTATTAACAAGTTTTAATAATATTGAATTATATAGGTTCTAAACTATTATTTGGACATTTCGATACAAAAAAGTTGAACAAAAAGTAACTTTTTTAGAATCGCTTATTCTGTCATAGTTGGAAGGCGCAACTGTCAAATTTCGGTTCAGCCGAGCGGTCATGGTACGAATTTTCATACAAATTGGACGAACGAAATCTGAGAACCGCTAAGGTCACGTGGGAACATAAACTGTCTCGTTTTTTCGATGTCATGGTACGAATTAGCGATGCATCTCAGTTGTAGGTTATCAATAGGCTCGCAATAAAAGCTCATGGTAGGCCCCCTTGTATTATTAAAAACGCAACGCACTCGCGTACAAAGTACACATGTCAGAAGTGAAACTTCTTTGGCAAAGCTAATTTTTAAGTCTTCATATTTATACAAATCTAAAACTTTAGATTTCCGAGACTTATACTAGACTTAGACTTAATTGTCATTAAAATATTAAAAGTGTCGAAAATTAACACAAATAATAAATTTAATTTTTTAAATTTATTTCTTCGATAATAAAAACACTTGGCATTTTAATTTACAATTCGTCATTTGAGATTTCAATAAATTATTTTGCATATAATATCGCAGGATGAAGGCGGAAACGGCGAAGGCAGCCCCGAAGACGAATCGCCACCCTCGGAGACCCCGGCCGAGCGGGATTCGAGGCTTCACGGCCAGCACCCGCAGCCTCCCGCGCCCAAGTCCATTCTGAAGAGCAACACGAGAGCGGAGACGGTCAACGGCTTCCAAACGCACGCGGTACGCACGAGCCTTCGCGCCTTCGCTTCGTCCCGACCGAATCCATCATTACAATTTCAATTCCAGAGCCCGAGCGAAGACAGCCGGATGAGCGAGCTGTCCTTGAACGTGTCCGGCATGTCGGTGTCCGCGGTGAGCGCGGCGTCCGTCGAGCCCGTCGCGCCCGTCGCGCCCGTCGCCCCGACGCCCCCCGAGCGCGGCTCGTCCTTCGCCGTGATGGCCACCAGGCGCCCGCTGTCGCCGCAGTACGTCGCTCCCCGTCCCCCGCTCCGGGTCGCGTCGAAAACGGCCGATTACAACCACGATCTCTCCGCAGGTCCCCGGCGGGCCCCGGTCGGGACAAGCGCGTGTCTTTCCACGAGCGAGCCTCGGAGCCGCCTCCGGCCCCGCCCGCCTCGTCGCCTCCCCCCTTGGACGTCCCCGCCGCACCCAGAGAGGACCCCGACGTGAGTCGTCATATTCGTAAACGACGAACATTTATCTTTAAATATTCCTAACGCTTCAATGTGCCGAACGTGAGAGTCCGAATGTCGCAGCGGTTCCTGGAGGAGGCCGAGAGCATGCTGGACGAGGTCGGAGGCGGAGCGGAGCACGCCTCGCCGTCGGCCGCGCACACGCCGGGTGTCATCGGCGCCCAGGAGGTGTACAGGTGAGGCCGTCGAGGCGCCGACGCGACGATCTCTTTCGATGTCTCTGACCGAGCGACTTCACCCGCGCAGAGACCCTCGGACGCGTCGCCTGGCGGAGCAGCGAGCGAGGGCGGCGCCGGCGCCGGTCCCGGAGCATCTGTCCTTCAAGGAGAAGATGAAGATGTTCGCTCTCGAGTCCGGCGAGGCCTCCACGCCCAAGGACAAGGTGGGTGCGGCCGCCGCCCGAGCCGAAGCCCCACGTCGTACGCAGCGATAACCGCCTCCCGTGTCCGCAGGTGAAGATCTCTCGGGCCCAGCGTGACATCGACGCGGTGCACTAGTGACCGCGTCCGCGCGGCGACGAGGGACGCCCTCGCGATTCCGGGCCGGTGAGTTCGACCTCCTATCGCGCGGAGACGCTAATTTATAAAAAAATGGCACGTTATGAAATTCTAAAAGGTTTATTTTCCAAATTAGTTGTGCCATCGTACTGTTAATAAATTGTTATCGTTCGACGAGAGTTTCGTTACGAGGACCGAAACGCGGTGCCTCATCTCTCGCTACGTCGCTTCGTCACATTCCAAAGAATGAAGTTCCGATGAGTAGAGACAGAGTTCGGCGTTTCCCGAAAGCAATAAAGCTGTGTACGAGCAGCCCTTGTACATAAGCAGAGATAGCCGTAGCATAACGTGGAGCACGTTTTGTGCCAAAAGTCCTTCTCTTGGATCCGGACGGCCGCTCACCGATATAAAGCTCCTTCTTTGTACGACGTGCGGCTGCGTCTGCGTCGATTTCTCGACAGATGGACGTTTCAATTCAATTGTTGAAATTTTTTATGTTATGCCACGTCGTTGAGCTTAAGATTTAATTATGTGTACGTTAAAGCGTACCCGTCCGAATCCAAAAGGCATAAATTAGGTCAAAATCGATGTATATAATATTTTCCTTACGAGTCACGACCAATATTTTGTAAATGTTCACGGCGAGTCTATAATATTTATATTATATAGAGTTTAGAGGCCTAGGCAAATGTATTTAGTCGTAAAGGGCTTCACGCGCCCAAAATTTCACCCAACGATAGTCAATTAGAAATGTTGTAAGGTTAATTTGTATGTTCTGTTCTGACACGTCGTGTGCTGATTCGGTTCGGACTGTTCTTTAAGAATTAGAAATTAAACAACACAAACTAATTATATTGTTATCGATAATGCGTATTGTACTACGTTTACTTAAATTTTAATAAATTACCGATACGAATGTTTTATTTTATTTAGTACTCCTTAAAATAAGAAAAATTTGCTGAAAAGGTCAGAAAAGGAAAGTTATCCGTAAGGGTGGTGGTGGTATCCTTGCGGAACGGAATAACTTCATCTCGGTGGAACACTTAAACAACCTTCGGTTATCATAAATCTTCAATCACACTGACTATCACGCTATTGGATTCACGGAGACCTGGTTGCTGGATGCTGGAATTGGTAACGCACAACTGTTTGATTGATGCACTGTCTATCGCAAAGACCGTTAAGAGGCGGCGGAGTCCCCACGTTGGGCGCCATGTTATGGGTTTTTAACATAAATAAAACAAATTAGCATATATTAGGATATTTATAAACTAGCAAAATACAATTACTAAAATATATTAAACTAAATCTTATAATTAACTAAAAATACATAAATCTGGGCGCCAGGAGGATTTTGGTTTATCCTGCCAAACCTAATATATGTGGTAACGTTTATCACATAAACTAATATTATAGTCAATTTGTTATTCAATAAATGAACATCTAATTTGAGGGCATTTCCCAAAGCTAAAACAAATAAAACATTTCAGATTGTTTCACAACCAAAATAAAACTAAACCATACAATAATAATTAAATGAAACATACCCCTCAAGTTATAACCGAAATTCAAAATCCAATATTTGATATTACACAAGACACAATTTATATCTCCAACACGTCCAATCTACGGCAATCACCGTCCGTGTCTGTCGTTTTTGTTTCTACCCTCATCCTATAACAATAGAAATTATCAAAAGCATTGAAAGTAAACGTTTGTCGCACCTAGAATCTGACTATAAAATCTTCCGGATGGCTTTGACCTTTCAAAGGAATGATCGACGTCAAAGTCTAGGCTTTAATGTGTTATACCGTCCTGCTCCAGTTGACAAAAAAGAAGCCCATTGCTATTTTAATAAAGTGAGTGATGCAATTACCTCCCTTAATGATGTCTTAATCTCCGTTTCTTATGTTGGTGACCCTAGGCCCCCTTCAACGATAGCAATAATTCACTTAGTGTTAGTGTTACTTTAATGGATTTAGGTCTCTTGTCTATCTTAATCAATACGATTATGTTCTTATATAGAAAGGATTTAGTTCTTTCTAATGTTGTTTTAACTCTTCGTGAAGCAGATAATCACCTAATTATTAAATATAAACCCTCCGCTAGAAATATGTATGGATATGTATACTTCATGTAGGTCTGTAAAAACACTTCATCTACTTAATTAAGCTTTCACCTGCTTACCATTAATTGGATAGAAGCGCTAAATGTAAGTGGTGTCTTCGATGGCATGGTTGCAGCGTTTTATAACGAGGTTGATGGTATTACTACAGCTCATGTGCCTCGTACGATAATCTTAAAATCAAATTACCCGCCGTGGTTTGTTAAGCTAATATTGAAATTTAAATTGAATTACATGACATTTTTTGGAATTTCATTAAACACAAAAGATTCATATACAATACCACAGGACGATATCGAGGCAGTGAAAAAGCTACACAAATTTGCGAATTTAATAATTTATTTTCTAAAATAATACTTCTGTTCAGTTTTCAGTAGTGATGATAATATTGTAATAAATGAATTTCAAAATGTAATGCCTTATCATTATGCAATGTTAGATTTACTGAAAAAGAAATAGAAAATAAAATTAAGACTAGATATTTTTAAAAGGCTGTGGTCCTAGACGACATTCCCCCTATTTTTATACGTTTAAACTTTTTTTTTAAATAAATTACTAGAACTAGGCAAGTTAGTCCTACAATGTGGAATCTAGCTAGAATCATACCGATGTTTAAAAGGATGAGACAAATGTTGGTACTAACTACAGACCAATTTCTATTTTAATCACACTATGATTTTTGAATTGCTTCTATGCCCAATACTCAAATAACATTGTAAGTGTGTATTTTTAGGTATAACGCTAGATAAATTTTGTAGTTGGAAAGCACATATTGAAAAATTACAGACCAAAATATACAGCTTAGTTTTTGTGTTAAAACGACTAAGGGAAACTGTTACCCATGATACGGTATTAGCTGCTTATCATGCATATGTTTCATCTATAATTAGATATGGAATTATAGTTTGGGGAAATTCAGTCGAAGTAAATAGGGTATTTAAGGCTCAAAAGAAATATTAGAGTAATTTGTGGAGCAAACTGTCTTGATAGTTGCGTACCTTTATTTAAGAAACTCAAAATTTTATCTCTTCCCTGTATTTATATTTTAGAAATGTCCTTATTCGTGCACAGAAACATAGAGGAGAGTAACTAAATGTGGGCTAGTGCTTTAATATGGGCTAATAACTCTCGAAAACCTACAATCGAAAGACGCATCAAACGACGATCGTCTATCGCATTCATTCGCTCTAACATCGGACTCGAAGCTTTTTTTTTTTATGTAATAGGAGGCAAACGGGCAGGAGGCTCACCTGATGTTAAGTGACACCGCCGCCCATGGACACTCACAATGCCAGAAGGCTCGCAAGTGCGTTGCCGGCCTTTCAAGAATTGGTACGCTCTTTTCTTGAAGGACCCTAAGTCGAATTGGTTCGGAAATACTTCTGTCGGCAGCTGGTTCCACATAGTGGTGGTGCGCGGCAAAAACTGCCTTAGAAAACGCTCTGTTGTGGAACGACGGACGTCGAGGTGATACGGATGGTATTTTGTATTTTGCCTTGACGTCCGTTGATGAAACTCAGCTGCAGGTATTAGACCGAACAACTCCTCTGAACACTCTCCATGGTAAATGCGGTAGAAGATGCAGAGAGATCCCACATCTCTACGCAACGCCAAGGGATCAAGCCGCACGGAAAGTGACTGGTCGTCGACGATTCGAACCGCTCTTCGTTGAATACGGTCAAGTGGAAGGAGCTGGTACTGGGGAGCTCCCGCCCAGAGGTGAGAGCAGTACTCCATATGGGGCCGAATTTGCGCTTTATATAGTTGCAAGCGGTGGCCCGGAGTGAAGTACCGTCTCGCCTTGCTGAGCACACCAAGCTTTTTGGAGGCTAATTTAGCCTTTCCTTCCAGATGACCGCGAAACTGAACGTTATTCGATATGTCAACGCCCAGTATTCCGATGCTAGCTGAGGCTTTAAGGAGAGTGTCTTCAAAGAGGGGAGTAGCGACAAAGGGAGTTTTTTTTGCGGAAAACGCGCATACTTGTGTCTTCTTGGGGTTAAATTGGACTAGATTTAGTCTACCCCAGTCCGAGACTCCACGTAGAAGAGTTTCGACTTCAGACACAAGTTTGTTCCGGTACTCACATACTTGTGTTGCTGGTGTCGAAAACTTTATGCGGTATTAATCAATGTGTTATTTTATTCATGAAAATTAGGTCTAAATGGATCGTCGATGGATGATCTACAAATGCTTGTTAATAAAGTTCATGAAACTAGCAAAAGAGACGGTCTGACTATTAATGCAGTAAAGACGAAGGTGATGGTCATTTCTCGAAACGACACTTTAGGTCCTAATTTATCCGTAGCTGGTAGAACGTTGGAACGGGTGCGGAAATACAAGTATTTGGGAACTAGGTACAAACGAGTGGAATCCTGATCAGGAAACTAGGTCTCGAATCGAAATTGCCCGAGGATCTTTCAACAAAATGAAGAAAGTTTTGTGCTGCCGTCACTTGACCATTAAACTCCGAGTCCGACTTCTCCTTTGTTACATATGGCCAATTGTTCTATACGGCTGTGAAGCTTGGACAATTAAAGAAGATACCCGCCGGCGCTTAGAAACATTTGAGATGCGGTGCTATCGTCGCATGCTTCGAATAAGCTGAATCCAGAAGGTCTCTAACGAGAAGGTTCTGAAACGAGTTGGAATGTCGAAAAATCTTTTGCAGAACATTAAACAACGGAAAGTTGCGTACCTGGGCCACGTGTTGCGCCATGACCGCTACAACCTCCTTCAATTAATTATAATGGGTATTGCAACTGCGGAAGCGTTGCTGCATCTGCCACAGGACAAGACACGCTTCAAGATACTGACGGCCAACCTCCAGTAATGGAGAGGCACTAAAAGAAGAAAGAAGAAGAAGATCTAAATACTGTAACTATGTGTTTTATTGCAGAATATCAGTTTAATTTTATGATTTTCGATCGATTTATTACTTGCTATATAGGATTTGTAAAGTACACGATCAAGTTGATATTAGTGAAGAACGTAGAATATGGGCTATGAATGTGGTTGTATGTGGTTCTAAAGGTTTATTTTTAAGAATGGGGCCAACACAATCAAAAGAATCAAGGATAAAAATGGTTCGCGAGAAGAAAATGGGCACTTAAAAGCAGCAAAAATCAAAATGTTTCAAAGTACCAAGAACGACATTGCTACGCTTAAGCCTGAAAACGGAACTTAGTCCTGAAGAAGCGACAGAATTAGAAATCGTTTTAGTAGATTATATTTTAACATTGGAAAGCATATTTCATGGATTACAAGGACTGATCTTCGCAGAATGGCATACATGTTGGCAGTGTGTCCAAACGTAATGCAACAATATTGTGTTTAGTTGTAAAATTCACCAACGGATGGCGCTGTGCGTTTTCTGCATTATGCTGCATCGCGCTATCGTTGTATGTGGTTTGTAGTATAAGGTTTAACATGTTTTTTGATTATATGGTCTTCGTAGTTCGTCCTGGAATCGTCTTCGGTATCTTATTCTGATTCACACAATGCGTAATTCTTTGGGATGTGACATTCTGCATAAAAAATCTATTATTTATTAATCGATTGTTTTTAGCATGAAAAATCGATAAATAAATAATAGATTTTTTCCTAATTTTTGAATGAATTTCAAAATAAACACCCTAAGTATTTTATTTAACATGGTTTTTTTATTAAAATAAACAATAGAAATTATAAACACAAATTAACGTTTAAGAATAATCAAAATCGAAATTAACTTATTCTCGTTTTGATAGATTTTAGGTGAAATTTGATAAATGCTGAGTGTATACCTTTTCAGTAGCACATTGCAGTATTTTTGTTGTCTTTTTAATTGTGTATGTAGTCTTGTGCTGCTGAATAAATTTATTTTACTTTTAAATTATAGTGTTCCATTCAAACTTGAGTTTTTGTAAAATTAACTGGTTTTATCATCCATTCGATGTTTTACAACAAAACATCAATGCGTCGAGTATATCAATACATCTTCAAAGAATCGGATTCAATGTATCGCATTGTAAACATCGTTGTATATCGAATATCCCTAATAGTTCGAGGTCCGGGTTATAAAAGACCAGACATAATGGCGGGAGGTGGCAGATGAAAAATCGAATATGATTGATTTTCAATTATAAAAATAATCGACTATGATTGATTTTCAATTATAAAAATAATCGATTATTAATCGATTATTTCAAATATAAAAATCGCGTAAAAAAATCGATTTTTACTTTTAAAAAAATCTATTTTTTTAATAATCGATTATTTTTTCACATGCCTACTAATTCCTGTAAAGTAATTAACAGACAACAGTGATGTGATGGAAATCTCAACTTTTAAGCGGTTAAGGTTAAGCGAATGGTGCATAGAATGTGAGTTAAGTCATAGTGATGATGTGATCAGGATTGAACTAAAACTTAATGCAACAAAAACAAAACATAAAAAAAATACATTAGTTTAGTGCAGTGGTTGTTATCAAATTTCTAACAAAAATATATCAACTTAACAATAAGATAGCTGAATCTTTTAAGATACAGTGATTCTTAAAAATGAATATCAATTCAAATATGATAGGAGATCTTGTTATACTAACAGATTGTCTAGATTACACGTTTTGTATTGCGTTACTATACAATATACATATATTAATGACATTTTGTAGGCGTCGGGACGTGACGACCCCATCGCCCACTGGTGAAATAACCTGTGACAGAGGTTATTTCATCAGCGCAATCAGTCAACCCCTTCCTAGTGGGAGTGCCATGCTGTTGCCTTCGGGCTTCAGCCAAATGGGCAGGCACGACCGGGGCAGTACCACTGTCTCTCAGAAAACCGGCGTGAAGTGATGCAATAAGTTCACCTTATTGTACTCGCGTTTCGTGCGGTGAGAGAGACTCCCGAGCCCCCCCATGAAATATGAAGGTGCAGAAAAAGAGAATCTACCCCAGGGGGTACCACACGCGCTCGCGGTGGAGAATCCCCTCTGGGCGTCCAACACCGGGACATTCAGCACCCGGTGGTGGACGCACAGGCTGCCCTTCGTATTCTGGGGGGCAATTCTGCGCTCAACATCAAAAACAGTTATCGTTCTCGGGGCAAACGGAGCAACTCAACAAAGGCACCCCCGTCCACGCTCGCTGTGGACTTCACAAATGTTAGGGGGCTCAATTCTAATATCAACGCAGTCCACTACCATTTAGAGACTGCGAAGCCGGCCTTGCTCTTTCTTACCGAGACTCAGATTTCCTCCCCGGCTGATACTTCCTACCTCTCCTACCCGGGGTACAAATTGGAACATTCATTTGTGCCGCGGGCGGGAGTTTGCGTGTACGTCAGAGAGGATATCTGTCTCGTCGCCTCGGGACGCTTGAAGGAAGGGACCTATCTAACCTCTGGCTGCGCGTAGACTGCGATGACCATCCGCGATTCTATGCATGCCTGTATAGGTCCCATAGCGGAAATACCGAAACTGACCGACTCATTGAGCACATCCAAATGGCTGCAGATTCCCTGCTCGAAAGGGTTCCTACCGCTGAAATCGTGATACTTGGCGATTTTAACGCCCACCATGCCGATTGGCTCGGCTCAGAAACCACCGATCATGCGGGAAGATCCTTTCACGACTTTGCTTTGGCTTATGACTTGACGCAAATGGTCCCTGCGATTACGCGAATACCAGATGTGGATGGTCATAAACCCTCTTTGTTGGACCTTCTGCTGACTTCACATCCGGAGAACTACCAAGTCTCTGTTGAACCGCCATTGGGTTCATCAGATCATTGTGTGGTCCGGAGCATTGTGCCGTTCACGCGCCCTCTTCGGCCTAGCTTCACGGGCTGTCGCCGCGTGTGGCACTATAAGTCAGCAGATTGGGATGGGATGCGGTCTTTTTTTGCGTCCTACCCTTGGGGGCCCATTTGCTTTTCGTCGAGTACTCCAGATGCCGTCGCTGACTCTGTCGCCGAGGTGGTCCTGCAGGGTATGGAACTCTTTATTCCATTCTCTGCGGTGCCGGTCGGTGGCAAGTCCCAGCCTTGGTTTAGGCGTTCTTGCAAAGCGGCTTTGCGCCGTAAGCGTGAATGCTTTAAAGCCTGGGCAGAAGCGGTGACATCCTGTGATGTGACTATCGGCGAACGTAAAAAAAGCATACAATTCAGCCTCCAGGTCCTTCAAGCGAGAAATCGCTAAAGCAAAGTCAGAGCACATTGCCAGATTTGGTGAGAAATTGGCCCACCTCCCTTCGGGAACTCGAGCCTTCTGGTCTCTTGCCAAAGCTGTCCAAGGGAATTTCTGTCAGCCCTCAATTCCACCACTGCATAGGGAGGATGACTCACTTGCCCATACCGCGAAAGAGAAGGCCGATCTTCTAGGCTGTCTCTTTGCGTCGAACTCCACTTTGGATGATCAAGGGAAGGAACCACCGACATTATTGCGGTGTGATACTACGATGCCCGAAGTTATATTCCGGCAACGTGCTATCCGTAAAGCTTTGTCTTCCTTGGACATCCATAAGTCGAGCGGGCCTGACGGCATCCCTCCAATTGTGCTGCGTACTTGTGCTCCTGAGTTGGCTCCGGTCCTAACGCGCCTTTTCCGGTACCTTTACACGCTCGGCACTGTTCCGAAGTGCTGGAAGATCGCTTCGATACATCCGATCCCTAAAAAAGGCGATCGCTCTGATCCGTCCAATTATCGCCCAATAGCTATAACCTCCTTGTTCTCCAAAATAATGGAAACCATTATTAACAGCCAGCTCTTGAGGTATCTAGAGGGCCACCAGCTGATTAGCGATTCTCAGTACGGCTTCCGTCGTGGTCGCTCGGCTGGTGACCTCCTTGTATACCTTACACATAGGTGGGCAGAGGCAATTGAGTCCAAGGGGGAGGCGCTGGCGGTAAGTTTGGACATAGCGAAAGCCTTCGATCGGGTGTGGCACAGAGCACTGCTCTCGAAGCTTCCAGCCTATGGGCTCCCTGAGAAATTATGCAACTGGATTTCCAGCTTTCTCGCTGATCGGAGCATCAAAGTCGTCATCGACGGAGCATGCTCCGACCTGAAACCTGTGAATGCTGGTGTCCCACAAGGCTGTGTCCTATCCCCGACCCTGTTTATTCTGCATATCAATGATATGTTGCAGCTTAGCAACATTCATTGCTATGCTGACGACAGCACTGGGGATACTTTTTACACTGGCCGGGCAGGTATTTCTCGGGCTGTTGTCGATGAGTACCGGAACAAACTTGTGTCTGAAGTCGAAACTCTTCTACGTGGAGTCTCGGACTGGGGTAGACTAAATCTAGTCCAATTTAACCCCAAGAAGACACAAGTATGCGCGTTTTCCGCTAAAAAAACTCCCTTTGTCGCTACTCCCCTCTTTGAAGACACTCTCCTTAAAGCCTCAGCTAGCATCGGAATACTGGGCGTTGACATATCGAATAACGTTCAGTTTCGCGGTCATCTGGAAGGAAAGGCTAAATTAGCCTCCAAAAAGCTTGGTGTGCTCAGCAAGGCGAGACGGTACTTCACTCCGGGCCACCGCTTGCAACTATATAAAGCGCAAATTCGGCCCCATATGGAGTACTGCTCTCACCTCTGGGCGGGAGCTCCCCAGTTCCAGCTCCTTCCACTTGACCGTATTCAACGAAGAGCGGTTCGAATCGTCGACGACCAGTCACTTTCCGTGCGGCTTGATCCCTTGGCGTTACGTAGAGATGTGGGATCTCTCTGCATTTTCTACCGCATTTACCATGGAGAGTGTTCAGAGGAGTTGTTCGGTCTAATACCTGCAGCTGAGTTTCATCATCGGACGTCAAGGCAAAATACAAAATACCATCCGTATCACCTCGACGTCCGTCGTTCCACAACAGAGCGTTTTCTAAGGCAGTTTTTGCCGCGCACCACCACTATGTGGAACCAGCTGCCCACAGAAGTATTTCCGAACCAATTCGACTTAGGGTCCTTCAAGAAAAGAGCGTACCAATTCCTGAAAGGCCGGCAACGCACTTGCGAGCCTTCTGGCATTGTGAGTGTCCATGGGCGGCGGTATCACTTAACATCAGGTGAGCCTCCTGCCCGTTTGCCTCCTATTACATAAAAAAAAAAAAAAAAAAGACAATCAAAAAAAATTCAAAGACAACTCTCGGTATTGATAATGTCGTTAACAACGAAAAACGGTTCATCTGAAAATAACAAAAAACAAAAGTTCGTACTACATGTAACAAAGGTAAAATCAACTCCATATTATTTCAGACAGCTACAGGTAAAATACATATTTTGGTAATTGGGCGCTTTATTATGACACCTCTGACTTTCAAACTAACAACTCTCGTGAGTCCATCCAAACCCGTATGCTTCTCAGTGATTACTCCCAACAGCCATCTCGCTGGAGGCATATCGTCCTCCTTGATTAATGCTACATCCCCAATTTTTGGTTCTGGCGTAACGTTAGCCCACTTATACCGGTGCAAGAATTGTGTCAAATATTCGTGTGACCACCTTCGCCAGAACACTTGAAACATTTTTTTAATTATTTGCCAGCGATTGAGATTGGAAATGGAAGAATTTTCATAATTCTTATCGGGTACTAACAGAAGCGGTTCGCCGACTAAGAAATGTCCAGGGGTAGGAGGAGTCGGATCCTGAGGATCGCTACTAAGTTGAGACAAGGGTCTCGAATTAAGACAAGCTTCTATCTGGTGCAACAAGGTAGTGATCTCTTCGTAAGTTAGGGTTGCGCTGACTATGACGCGTCTGCGAAGGTGCTTTGTAGCTCTGTCAAGCCGGCCACCAACTCTCAAAATATCATTTTCTTTGTCAAGAAACTGATTCAATGTGGTGAGTTTACTTTTCTTATTTACTGTTCCCTACAACTTTAAATCGCTTATTTCTTGTGAAAAATATTTCCTTTGACATTGTTTAATACAGGTAAGTAAAGCTTCATTTCATTCTCGACTAGTTAACCAAGTAGGATATTCATTTGTTAATTTCCTTAACTTTTTGATAAATTTGTTACAATAAGCTAGGACTCGTAAAAGTTTTTTCATTGATGAATATTTGCTCCACAATTTCAATTCTATCTCTTCTACTATATGGTAACCTTTCTTGATTTTTTCTTCTAAATTAGTGTCGGGTATGGATGGTTGGTATGGATGGATGATATGGTGTCGTTGTATGTGGTTTCCTTTCGTAATTTATAACTTTATTTTGTAGCCAGGTCGACATCTCTGAATGGGAGTTTAACGATATATAATTTCCCGATGGTCTCGCTTCGTGGTTTCTTTATAGATGTCTTCACATCTTTGTTCTTCAGGAGTGAGGTGAGTTCTTTGAAGGTTAAAGTTATCAGACTCAAGTTCTCAAAAATTGTTTAAAGTTAAAATCATCATTGTTATTTTGAGTGCGCATTGTTAATATGTTTTCGCAACCTAAACCATGTTGGTCGTGATGATCGTTCTCGATTTTTCCAGATAAGATCCAACCTAGTCTAGTGTTCTGAGCTATTGGTATTCCTGGTAGTCCTCTCATTAGACCCTCAGCTATAATTTGACAATAGACATCAGCACCAAGCAACATATCAATATTACTTGGTTTGTTAAAATTTGGATCTGCTTACTTCATCCTTGGTAGATTTGGCCACAGATGGACAACGAATTCCTTTACAGGTAGGAATGAAGTTTTTCCAGATAAGATCCAACCCAGCCTAGTGTTAAAATATGGATCTGCTAACTTCATCCTTGGTAGATTTGGCCACAGATGGACAACGAATTCCTTTACAGGGAGGAATGAAGTTTTTGAGAACTTGAGCTGTTACACAAAGAGTAAATGATTCATCTTGAATTGATTGCAGATTAATCTGAACTACATACTTGGAATCAATTGGGGCATTGCCGTCACCTCCAACTCCAGATATGACACTGTTGCTTTTGATTTTCTTTAGCCCCAGCAACTGGACTGCAGACTCCGTAATAAATAAAGCCCGTGAGCCCTGATCTAATAAGGCTCGCAGTGTCATACTTGATCCAGAATTATTTTTGGCCCTTACGAGGGCTGTTGCCAATAGAACTTGTTTTCTGGTATTAGAAAAACAAGTGGTACTATTTTCAATGTTGGTCTCGTCTGGTTTCGATGTTGTTGCCGTTGCAACAACATTGATATCTTCTGGTGATTGGTTGTTA
Source organism: Pieris macdunnoughi (assembly GCA_905332375.1). Lineage (NCBI taxonomy): Eukaryota > Metazoa > Arthropoda > Insecta > Lepidoptera > Pieridae > Pieris > Pieris macdunnoughi. The sequence goes on along the minus strand of CAJOBZ010000004.1, from coordinate 139,419 downwards.
GCTGATGCATTATCTGTTGATACACTAGCGTTGCAATGCAAAAGTGAATGGTGTTTTCGTTTGCAACTCTTACACCTGGTGGGCAAACGACGCTCTACAACCGAATGATTAGCACCTAAACAGTTGAAGCATAAGGCGGAACTTTGGACAAACTCACTACGTGTTTTAAAGTTACCCTTAGCAAATTTCTTACAATTTCCTAGTTTATTGGTACTATCTGAACAAAAGACACAATTAGATTTTTCATTTAAAGTTACATGATGAGATTGAGTGCTTTTGACTGGTTTGTTTGTTAAAAATTCAAGTGACCTAAACCTTTGCTCTAAAAATTCAAAAAACTGATTTAATATTGGCAATTCATCTGTTAAATTACAAATTTTAATTTCCCATAACTCTCTAGACTTAGTATCTAATTTTGAACTTAAAATATGTAAAACAATAACATCCCAATTGTCAGTTACTACTCTAAATTTTACTATTCCTATATTTTTTTACTGTACATGTTGATCTTTTTTCTCATTATTATTTAGTCTGTGATTGTTTATTTATTTGGTTAGAGGTTAGAATACTTTGAAAAAAATGTCTTATGAAATATATTCCGTCTAAACATTAACAGGACAATCTCGTGAAATGGTGTACAATGTTTTTAATTATTTTAAGCATCTTAATAAAAACAGTTTAATGAAAAAATGTAATTTTTAATTTGACATCAGATGCGACTGGTGTTTCTAAGAGGAGTATTGAAAGAATTGTTAGTGAAGTAAAAGTGAAGTGTGTTGAGCTAGACACACAAACTACTCTTTTACGTTCTTGGTCGGGCTTAGAACTTTTGATCCACCCTCGTATGCACATAATATTTATATGTATTTGACACATTTTTATTTATTTACAACCCACCCAACCTTACTAAAACCAGAGTAGACTAAATATAGCTAAGCAAAAAAGTCATATTTTTAAACATACTGTATAGTGAAATTGCATTAGTGTGAGTACTGTGAACGCGCCAGCTTTCGATAACCGACCTATACGGGAACGTCAGAAAAATAACTATTCAGCAGATCCTGTCTCCAACGTTGATGAACCGGCCAAAATATATAAATATGAACTTACAACTGATGAGATGTTGTCCTCCTGGAGCTGCAGGAGTTGCACATCTATCAGGTTTGATACAAATAAATATTTTAACAAATTGGTTCAAACACTTCATAAAGCATACACACCAGACTCAAGAGTTTTACTGATATTAGATGGATACTTCAGCCACACCAGAAACATTGATGTCATAGACTTGGCTAGAGAGAATAATGTCGATATTGTATCCCTATCACTTGTAAGATAAATATTTATAATTGTTATTTTCGTACAAGATAAGTTTGTATTTGTAGCCCATATATGAGTACCTGTTCCATATTTAGTGTCTATTTTGATATGTTGTTTAATGCTCAATTTAATAATATTATATTTCAATATTAAGAACATAAGATTGTTACTTAGCTCTTTAAAAATGTGTATGTGAGTATTATGACGTCAATAAATTGTTATTTTTTTAATAGTTTTTTGTTTTTGAGACAAAAACAAAATGGTAGCCCATATTTGCTTAGTTCTACACATTTTTAAGTCAAATGTAGAAGTCGAAGTAAGAAGTAGACACGGGGAGAAATCGGCTGTGCCGAAAATCAATCGTGAACTGTTTAGGAAAAACACCTTTTTTGTATGGCCATTAAGGTTTACAATAATTTACCAAAATAATTTTAAGATCTCCCGACTAGTCTTTAAAAATCGACTTGGTGTATTACTTTTGGAAAAAATGTATTATTCAATAAATGATTATTTGCGTGAGACACTGTAGTTGATATAAATTTAATAACATATGATATGTACGATACAAATAATATAAGAACTGACCAATTCATGACTAATTGTGTAAAATTCCTTTAAAGACAAATTTGCGCGCCATCGTGTGTGGCAGAATATGCGAACTTACGATTGTACCACCTTACACAATTTTGTACCATATTCTTGCTATAAATTATTATTAGTATTATGTTTTTATGGAAACGGCACAGAATGGTTTCTGTGCCAAAAGCAAGCAACACTAATAGGCGGGCATGTTTATTAACATTACATCAGTTAGAATTTCAGTCAGTATAGAATCGCGATCATACACTTCCACCACAGGTATTCCACAAGGTTCTCATCTGGGTCCTGTCCTATTTACTCTTTTTGTAAATGATATATGTTCGACGTGTGCCATTAATCCTGCCTTTTTAAAATAAATAAAATCTTTTTCAACAGCGTTTAATACTTCGTCCGAGGTAAACAATGTCACGGGTGTCAGGCGGCAATGGCGCCGCAGAAAAAGCAAACTTCTCGGGTCAACGTACTATACATATATTTTTAAATTGTAATCATACACGGGTACAAGAATATCGTCACCTGTGACGTGACGAGCTACGTCGGGTCTGAGCGACTTTGTGCACTAATTTATATAATTCAATAACAACGTGCAACTGAGCTCTGATAGGTCGCGTCGCCCGGACGCTCGAACGTCCGCTCTCCGCTTTATTCCTAATAATAATAACAATAATCAAATCTAGTCTGTGCGGACGTTCGAGAGGAAAGTATGGAAAGCTGAATCTCAATAATATTTCTTAAACTATAACAAATTTACAATTTGTAACAATTTACTACTTTATTAAGATACTTAATGTTAAAGCTTGTCTTATTTACACACGTAACAGACGAACCGACTCGTATAACTTTGTGATAGAAAAATATATTAAACGGGAAACGCAGTCGTCGGAATACAAAAATACATGTTCACTAGCGAAACCTAGAATTGGCTAAAATACATTCGTCGACGGGTGTGGCATTTCCCACGATCGAATTGAGGAACACGAGTAAAAAAATAAACTTTCTATCTATCTTCGTCAATATACTCTCGAATAAAATAAAGAGACGAACTGATGAGGTACAGACGAGTGCCGCGCGGGCGAACGGAATGAATCGGCGGCCTTTACGCGGCGACTGTACCTCGAGGAACACGCGACAACAGCGGAAGAATCGTCAGAAGCACTCCGTTAATTAAAAATATATCCTTTCAATGCATCGGAACTTGTCGTCGCCCGGACGGAAGACGGATGCGCGCGCGGCCGATGCTATTTAATACATACAATTCTGCAATTCAATAAAATTACATAAAATAGAATATTATTAAAATTATTTTTGTTTATTTTCGAATGAAACACAGTGAAATGTAACCGGACGGTCTGCAGGTTGGCTAATCAGAGAAATAATGGAATAACAAAACATCGCTTCGTATGGCATCCGTCTTCCGGTCTTCCCGCGCATCAGACGGTGTCACCTAGTGACTTCAGCTAAATACAAAAGCGACGAGGCGTCCTCACGGAGGACAGGCGTCCCTCGGGGAGCGCGGGGAGCGGGGGGCGAAGGGTCAGCGCGGCGTGTCGCGGGCGGCGCTCCAGCGGTCGAACTCGATGCCGGAGTCGGGCGAGACGCCTACGGCGCCGTCGCAGCCGCAGCGCTCGGCGGGCTCACGCGCGCCCGTCTCCTCCAGCACCTGCACAAGCGCGGACTGTAGGCGGACCGAAGGGCGGCGGTACTGGCGCGGAGCGAGGGTCGCAGGGATGTCGAGCGCGGACCTTACTCAGAGGGGCGGAGCGCTCGTGCAGGCCCAGGTCCCGCTCCAGCGAGTGCAGCTGCCGCATGAAGTGGAAGTTGGGCGCGATGTCCGTCTTGCGCGAGCGCACCAGCTCGAAGGCGTCCCGCAGCGAAAGCCGGTGCCGCTGCATGAGGTAGGCCAGCGTCACGGTCACGGAGCGGGACACGCCGGCCACGCAGTGCACCAGCACGCCGCAGCCGGCCGACATCGCCTCTTCTGCGCGATCAACGAGTGAAATTGAAATGTGGACTAAATTAATGGAGCGTTTCCTAATTCGGCGACCGATCTTTAGCTCACCGATGAAGTGAATGGCCTGCGGGAAGTGCACTGACAGATTCTGGCTCCAGTGGTCTGCAATGGGGATCTTGAGGTAGCTGATGCCGCATCCCTGCTCGAACGTGTTGGGCAGGTCGGGGGTCACGTTCAGCACATACTGCAAAAGACGATCGGGCATATTACATTAGCGAATTAATGACAATAATTATTAATAAATCTTCTTCGGGCCTCGGGGTACCTTAATGTTGTGGCGGGCGAGCGCCTCGCAGTCCTCGCTGTTAGCGGAATTTCCGAGGAATAGATTGGGCAGGATCTCGACGGGGAAGTCTTGCGGCGCGTGCGTCTCTTCGCACTCCGAAGACGACCCCGAAGACAGCGCCTCGTCGCATCCCGCGCCCGAGATGCGCAGCGACCTGCGACGGAAGGACCTTTACTATGGTGGATAATAATGGATATCACTTAACAATTACTCAAAAGTCTATGTGTTATAAGCGTTTCATCGGCTAAGGCCACGGGCTCGGGCGAAGAGCGAGGGGAGGGGAGCAGGCGGCGATCGATGGAGGTCGCTGAATGGGGGCGGAGGGTCTCCATTCAGCGCCCCCGGGCCCCTCTCGTGGATCAATGGCCGCCCACGCCTTTCTCCCTCTCGCCGCCGACGCGTCTCCTCCCACGCGATACCTTTCCGAATTCGCCCTCTCCCTTGTCTCGCCTCCATTCAGTAGTTATGCCATTTTAAAAACAATCAAAGAAGGCGAGTTCGTGCAAACCTACGGGTTTAACTGATAAGTCTATTTTGAACAATTTGCTGCAACAACATCAAACTCAAAATATCTTCATTCATATAGGTAAACAAGTACACTTATGAATTGTCAAAAAGAAGTTAAATTAATTGTAAATTTACATTTCCTACCAGTTCGCAAGTCAAGGGCGTAGAGCGGGTAAGAAGAACTGGCAAGAAACTTTCCGCCACTCTTTTTAATCGCCAAGTCATTTGTCATACGAAATTGTTTGAACTGGAGCAAATCAATCCCAAGGATTAGGATCATTTAAGTATTCATCAAATTTATAAAAAGCTTTATTGATAAATTTACGTTTAGCGAGGGCTTTGAATTTATTTAGTGATAATTCTCTAATTTCGCTTGGGAGTTTGTTGTAAAAACGAATACAATTTCCATATAAGGAGTGGTTTATCTTTTGGAGCCTGGTTGGTCGTACACTCAAATTAGTTCTATTTCGCGTATTATACTGGTGAAAGTCACCATTTGTTTTAAAATCGTTTATATTTTTTTGGACATACAACAAGGCTTCAAGAATATATTGACCAGATAGTGTCATAATATTTACTTCCTTAAACTTATTCCGTACCGACTCCCTCAGAGAAACACAACAAATACCCGGAACAGACCGCTTCTGCAGCACAAATATGGATTGAACCTCTGCAGCAGCACCCCACAGTAGAATACCGTACGACATAACGCTGTGAAAGTACCTATGATACACAATTTTAGCCGTGTCCTTATCAGTTAACTGTCGGATTTTCTTTACTGCATATGCTGCAGAGCTCAGCCTATTCGAAAGAGTCTCTATGTGTGGGCCCCACTGGAGTTTACTATTTATTGTTATTCCTAGAAAAACCGTTTTGTCAACAAAGTTTAGTTCACTGTCCTTAATTTTCAGGCTACCAATATCTCGCTTTACGCTAGTAGTTGTCAATGTTGCAATAGCAGTCTTTGTTACCGCTTGCATTCGCACTTTTTGAATAATTATTACCGCAATGAGCATGGCATCGGTTTGGGGAGCATTCGATGGATATGTCAATAAAAAGCAGCAATCGGGCGTGCGGTGTGGGCAGAGCGTAGGCGACAACCCGCCAGGGCCCACGCGCCATTTAATTACGCCGTGCGACTCCGGTTCAATAGAATCCATCCCACATGAACTCCATGAATGTGTCGAGGCCTGCTAATACCTTCCTAATTAGCGGTGCTCATTTTTGTTGTTAATATTCTGCTAAACACAACGCCGACGACACCGATCGCGCCTATGGCACGAGTTGAACAAACCAGAAATGAATATCTTTACGTTCTAATTATTTTATTTTTAATTCTCACTGACCAGACGAGTGAGTGACTACGAACGTGTACAAGGCATAGGTAGTTAGGTAGTCAGTGAGAACTTGGGAGCTAAACGGCTAGCAAACTGTTAGGTCATTGCATTAGAACGGCGCAGGGCGCGTACCGGAAGCCGCACACAGCTCGCCCGTGTTATTAATGAGCGAGTCTTATAACGTGTCAAGTGGCTCGCCAAAGCGGCCAAGTTGGATGTGCATCTCGAACGGGTCAATCGGTAGCAGGAAAACGCCGTCGCTATCGGTCGGACGGGCAGCGCGCGGGGTATGTGTAGGCGTGCGGTGCGCCAGCGCACAGGAATGTGGCCCGACCCGCCCGACGCCAATGACCGCCTGCGAGGGCTTTTTTAATGCCTCACTTACTAGTTTCCATCCTGTCAGGGCTTTAACGAGCGAAATCGGACAAAGAAGTTCTCGTCGCGTTTATTCGGATTGCGCGTGTGTGCGGTTAGCACGGTGTCCCTTAAGATGTTGTATGTATAATACAAGCAATATGGACCAAGCCCCATTTTGCCTTTATTAAAATAAAAGTAATGAAAGATGATATTAAAATTAGTTTGCGTGGCTTATTCACGGGAGTAGTAGTGAATGGAAGATAAATAAATAATGACATCATTTACGTTACCAAATAACTTTGACGCCTTTATTATCTCGTTCACGACGAGCGGCGACAAATGAATGAGTTGCACGGTTCAGCCTTGAGCAGATACCTACATTAGCAAACCGAGCGCAAACATAAACAATGCCACGAGCGGAACGACTATATTTTTTACAACCATTCTCACTCTTCACATAATTAACATACTTCCGTCGCGTTTTTTCGCTCTTTGAGCGTTTTAATCGACCTATGATAGCGCGATTGCTCTCAAAATGATAGTGATAAACCTCAACAGGCCTATTAATTGTCACGTGCATAAGACTTTAATTAGACAACGTAAGACTTGGAATAGAATCCTCATTTACACTTTTCTCTATTAATTTTCGGTTCCACGATACCTGTAATAAATCTAGTCCACCGTACAGTTATCAAAATCCTTATAAAATCTAATAAAATGTCACAATTATTACAAATTAGTTTGAAATGCCCGGTGTAGGCCTCACCTTACAGCGTTCGTGGGAGGCAATATCAATTTAAAAAGATCTATTTATAGCCATGAACAGTTCCATGAACGTACGTAGGCGTCGAAGCTCGGAAGATCCCGAATAATATATATTGATTTGAAAAATTTTCATAATGCCGGTAAAAGCCTAAAATATAGTGAACGGCGATAATTGCGAGGCGCACCAATGTAGCGTAGCTCTAACGCAATAGTTGACTCAATGAGAGGCCAGGCTCTTAACGACGTAGGCTAATAGAAATAAGCTTTATTAATGTCAAGTGGCGACTGCAATGCGCCATCGGCCCTCAACCAGGGTCGGCAACCCTCAGCCGAGCCAACAGACTAAAAACTATCTAGTCAATATAATGATTGCTTCAAGTAATGTTGTCCAGTGTTCACTTTCATTTATCGCTCTTCGAAATGGGAAAGTTCAGAAGCAACTTTATTTTTACTTTAAATAATTGAGACTCAATAAATATTAATTAATCGAACCGAGCGATAACGTAACGCGTAAATACAAAAACTAGTCACATCGGAGCCGACACTTGTGAATGGAATATTTCATAGCTACGTAATCTACGAGTCACCTTCCAGTATCAATCGACACGTGCAAGTGTCAATTGGAACTATTATTACCACGCATTACGCCGCACTACACCACACCTAACCGTTTAACTATATTCATTTACTTACACATAACCCGTTCTGAACCTATGTTTATTTTGACATTTATGAATGTTTGTATCACGCTTTTCCAATATGAACTGAATGCCGACTCCCACGCGTAGAAATCGCTTTCCCACGAAGCCACCGCCTTTTCACTATGTATGCGTGCCTTTAATTTTTACTCACCGCAGTCCCATGAGTGGCAAGTGAGGCAGATGCTGACCGCCCGCTTCGCTGCACCACTCGGGATATGTCCGATGAAACTCCGCGAAGTCACCTGCAAAGAACACGTTTCGCTTTAATATGATGTTATGGAGAAAGTCACATAGGATAGAAAATTAAACAACATTTTATATCTTGATCACGTCCAATCGAACGTCAGGCCGCGTCCGGTACTTCGGGGCTCTTCCGACGCCTTGTACTCCATTTCTCATTAGAGATAGATAGATACGTTGTATCACAGGACGATATCATCTTATAATATGCCTACGCCTAAAGCGTTGTATAATTTTGGATGGTTTATTTATAAAATAAACTTATTAGACAGACACATGAGTATACAGCAATACACCTTTTTTCGTATAGCGATATGAACTGTGTGCGGCAGTTCAATTGCGTCATTGAGCAATAAAATTTGACTTATATTTTCCGAAAAATGATGACTAGCTTAATGGCAAAATATTAAACAATTGTTTCCGATCTTTGATCTTGAAAACTTTTCATGTTCATTCACAGCAAACTGATTTACATTGTTTTAATTGTAAATATTGTTTATCAAGGTACGTGTTGAGGTAATGCGAACATAGTGAGCCCAGTGTTCAAGAGTGCTTTATTCAATGATACAGACGCTGATGTGAGTCTGGCCCTTACATACACCTTTTGTGTGCGTATTACATTGATGTGGGCAATGTAATACGCTAGTGTCAGAATAGAGCTGCCTAATTCATCAGTTGACACAGAGTGGAGAGCGGAGAGCGCATGCGCGGGACTCTTTCATCGATCGCGTGACTCACCGTGTCCCATTCATCTGCCGCGCTCAATGAACGCCGTAAGCCCCCTCCACGCCCAAACGTATTTCCGAGCGGTGTCCTCGCCACCGAGGACTCCGTTTATACCACCCATCGCCCCTCATCGGGTGGATCTCGATCTGAACTACTTCGCGCCCACGTTGAACAAACTTCACGTTTGGTTCGTATCAAATTTTAAATAACATCGATATTCTCAAATAGAATTCGTGGAAAACAGGAAATCAATTTCGACGAACGTCCACAATTATATCGCGGAAGTGAAACTAACGGCTAAATGGAGCGGTGATGGAAAACACCCGCCCCGTTCGCCATATTAGGTGGCTAAACATGTTGCTCATAGTAAATTAATTGCAAATAATTCTATAAAAGCAAGTATTTAGGTCAATACTTTTCGCCCGCCTCGAAAAAAATATATATCCGAATTCCCTAAAATAATAATCACATAATAACAAATGATAACCATAACACATTAAACTGTAAATTCAACGAGAAAGACGGCGTGGTAGTGGGCGGGTGGGCGTCGAGCCGAGGCCTTGGAACCCATACAACCTTGTGTTTTGCGCTTAATCCACAATATAACTATAATATAAGCCACTATTATTATTAAAGAGACAAATAAAAACGACGAAGATTACGTCGTCAAAATAACAATTTACTTCATACTACTGCATTTTTCTTTCGCTTTGAATTGTCCAATGTAAACTTGGGAAACGGGTATTATATGTCGGTCTTGACGCAAGCCACCTTAGGTACGACTTCCTCGAGAGTCAACCCTTAAAGGGAACAATGTTAAGATAAAAATAGACATTTATTAAACAAGCTTCGTAACATTGACGTCATACGCCCGGATCGGCTTCTAAGAAACGATGCCTTGAACATTTAGGATGTTGTATTGAAACGAAAATAAACGATGGTGTTGAGAGGGCGAAAGAGTGAACCGGCAAAAATGCTGAATAAAGCTCATTCTTTATAGTGAGGTAACGCGAAAGGCGACTACAACTAGTGTGTAGTACATTAGGGGAGAAGTAAGGATGACCACATACTGCGAACGATAGCGAATATAATTTTCTTTTGACATTGATTTTTAATAAATAGACAATATGTTCCCCGATTTAAACTGCATCTTGATGAAGATCGCTACAAAAGCCTTTATTATAAGTATGGTTAGATAGATATAGATTAATAGATTATAGAGCAATAGCTGCGTTTCTAAGAATATAGGACCAATTATAAGTCTGCTCAGTTTTCGAATGATAATAGACGTGGCGCCACAGATAACCGTATCAACGAATGCTGCTCTAGTGGCCTCATCCACCAGTCGGCATCCAATATCGCCTTGCAGATGAACGACGCCCAACGTATCATTACCCATTATATATTGACTGCAGAAACACTGATTCTAATGGCGACAGAAACTTGTTCCATAAAGATTTCATTTTCCATCGTATTAATCTAAGGCAGATGTCATCATGGAAGTTGCTTTTAAAATAATGTATTTTGGACAACGTCAGTATGCTACTACCACGTAATTATTTTTAATCAATTACTAGCCGGTAACCAATTTTGACTTTACTTTCATTCGGAATTCAGTGAAAAGGCAAAATAAAGACCTTAATTCACACATTTAAATACAATTTCGATATACATTATATATTTATTTTGAAATAATAATGCGACATAGCATTATTATTCATAGCAGCATAAAATGTAATGGTCGGAAACGTGGACGTGTTCGAGCTAGAACGGCGATCATAATCTATCGTCTCGCATTGTGGAGCACAATAAGTAGCAGGCTTCCTCTCCCACGTTTGGCAGACGGGCGGCGGATGCTCCTTAGATAATAGTTATAGACCTCCACTATTATTATTACTGTTTAAAAATGAGACAACATATAATGGTAGCCTTATATTTAAACTGCAGTACACTGTTTTTTATTTACATTATGACATTTCTTTTTTTTAATTTCATGCAGAGAGCATGACATTAAGTTGTGTTATGCTCCCTGGCTTCACAAATTAAGTCTGTAACTCAGTCAGATTATGCTGTATAATAGTATGCACAAATCATTAAATTATTTATTTACTTATAATAGATAAATTCCATAGTCTATGTTTAATTTTCTACTGCCAGTGAGCCAGAGAGTGACATCATTTTTGAGAAAATTAATTAAATGTCTTACACTGTCTTACTTCTGCTGATTTTGGTAGATTTAACCTATTCTTAATTATTGTTCATTTTAATGTAAAAATGAACACTAAAATGAACAGATGGCAATCTCAACATAATATGATTGATATAATATGCCACTATGCCAACCAACATTAGTTTACAACCATTTTATTAATAAAAACTTTATATCTCTATCCTCTTTATTCAGTTATCGTGATTCTGATATAACCACCATTGGCTACTTTTTGGCCTTGTAAACCGTGTGAAGTGCATGCCATCCTAATGAGGCAGTTGTTTACTATTATTTCTATGATCAAATAAAAGCATTTTATTGAGTACTTGTCTTCATAAATAAGGTGTGAGAAAAAGGTGCTTTTTTGTCAACATCGTCAGAAAACATAAATTTTGCATAAAGGTTTCTTTTATAATTAATTAAAAGTCACTGCATAGAATGAACAACTATTTTATTGACACGATTATGATGATGCCACTAATATAATTTATCCTAAACTGCAGAGGAAAAAAATTATCTCTAAAGTTGTTAATAAATAGTCATAGATTTCTGAAATACAGTTCTTACTACATCAGGAGCCTAGGCCTTATATGTAATCAGTTAAATAAATTACTATAATCATGAAAAATTCATATGCTTATCCTGATCCTTGAAATCTGACAACAGAAAATTATTTTTACACAAGATGATTATTTATCTCTCTTTAACAGGTACCTTTTACATTTTTTACTCTTTAAATTATCAGTCAATCAGTTAAATGGATGACAATTAATGTAAACAATGGTATACTTTTCTTTTCATATATTATCAGTGAGTGAACCTTTATACTAGGAACAACAAGAGGAACTTTATATGTAAGAAACAAAACACAAATTGTACATTTCTATATTAACATATAAGGGCATATAATATCATCCAAAACAATAAAAGAGTCTTACCTTCTAGGCACACAACTTTCACTCCGTCTTGTTTAAGTCGCTTCAGCAAGATGCCATGGACCGAGTCAGGTTCCCGAGTTGCTCCATCACTGTACAGCACAAAAGTTCCTCTCGAACAACAATGTGTAATTCGCGCCTTTAATTCCTTGCACTGAACGGTTGATGCCAACTCTATCTTTCCGGCAGCTAATCTCCTTAACATTATACTCGGTATCGAGAAATTTACTGCTGACCGTATATGCGACACAGCATACTCATTTGATCCACGGCAATCTATCAGGATAGTGTCTCTCTCGTCCGATCGCAACTTTGCTAGCAGCCACTCCTTAGACACTAAGTCACACTCGCATTCAGAGTCCGTCGGCATCATGAAATCTAAAGTAACCGATTTATAGGCAATAATGTTTAGAAGCCCGTTGCACAAATTAAGACTTACACAAGTGAAATAGAATTTGTAAACATTTCGTGATGAGAAAAAAACTGATATTAATTGTTACAAAGAAAACGTCCGAGACAAATTCATATAATCAATCATAAGCAATCACCAAATTAATAATTATCTATTATATAAAAATTTTGTCATTAAATCATCACACGCGTAGAACACTACATTCAGACGCCTGTCTGGCTGCCTACTGGGCATTGGCTAGATGCGCCTACGTAAAATACAAATTACAAAATGAGAAGAAAGATTTGTTTTACAAATGCGAGTTTGCCCATAGATAAAAGACGCTACAGAAGTATTATTTATGGATATTGTGCACTTTGAGTAGGTAATAAATTAACCACAGTCACATATAATTTAAAATATACAGACTAAATAAGGGGCTAGAGACAAAATCACTTTTCGACCTAACCCTAAACGAATATGTATGGTACCATTTTTATACAAATTTTAAACTAAGTTTAACGTTAGTGGGTCACGTTTGTCGAAAAGTGATTTTATTGCAAGCCCGAGGAATATGTATTATATTTTCTAAGACCTTCCTAATACTTCATAAGAAGATAAACAGTGTTGGTTGTGTTTTATTTTCTTGTGGAATAGTATCATACTTTTTCGAAATTTTTTATCACCAAAAGAAAACACCATATTTTATATGACGTGAAACAATAATGTTTTTTTCAACAGTTTTTGAAGTGAAACTTGTTTATCGAGGTTGGAAAAAAATTTAGTGTAACATTTTTTCGTTACGCGTCACATTTTTCGGTTACGCGCCATGTTGCTTTTTGAAGTCAAACTTCTTTATCGGCGTTGGAATGAAACTTCTTTATCGACGTATGGGAGAAATTTTGTAGCAAATCGTCACGTTTTTCAATGATAGTAATAATTCTATTACAATTAATGAAATTCTATAATAATCTTCGTAGTAATAAGGTAAAATGAAATATTTGTATTCATGTCTATGATAATAAAAGCCTTTTGTTAAACTTTATCTAATTTAACGAATTTCTGTAAAGTTGCATATAGTAGATCATTTTTCGAAAAATAAGATCATAAAGAAGTTTCACTTCTTACGTGTGTACGCCTAGTACACGCACAATTTATTTATTTAGTACTGTGTTGGTGAAATCGAGGATAGTTTAAATCGATTTATATTTGACCTCTATCTTTTTAGTTTCAATTTTATCCATAAATCAAGTCACGATACCAAAATCACGACCTCTAAGAAAAAAAAAAAATGGTGCGTGTACTTATGTACGCGCGTAAAGGCCGGGTTATACTACGGCCACGCCGCGTGTCGCAACGCGTGGGATTGCGATCGGTTACATACATTTAGTATGAACGTGGTTACATTAACCCAGCCCCGCGTGTCGCCGACTGAGCTGAAGCCACGCAGATCGCTCGATTTCGATCGGCGTGGGCTCGGTAGTGGGGGGAAGTGTCCCGTTGGCTCGCTCTGCGCTAGTATAATCGCCACGTGGCTACGCGCATTTGCGCATTCCGGCGTGTTGACGAGCAAGCAAGCAGACATCTACCACATTTTAGAGCGCGCGCAAGATGTCCGCTGACGAACTTATTGAGCTAGTGAGAGAGTATAAATTTTTATATGATCCTAAAAATAAAGATTATAAAGACCATTTGATAAGAACAGCAGCGTGGGAAGAAATAGGCCAACAATTTTTTTTTCTTCTTGAGTTGGCTTAACATAAATAGGCAGGCAATATCTTCTTCAAGATCCGTATCTGAGTCGGAAGAGATTATTGTTCATAGATGCGGACGTTTACGCGGTCACCACTGAACTGACACAAAAATGAATCAGCACGCGCGGCGACACGACACTGTAGTATAATCACCAGCCCGTGCGTCAGGCAGCGTTGCGACACGCGGCGTGGCTGTAGTATAACCCGGCCTTAAAAAGTTATACTTCTTTGGCTTTCTTTATTTTTTTTTAATATTAAATAATTAATAATAAATATTTAGCGTTAATAATTTAACAATATTGAATATTTAGTACATTATTCAATTATTAATTAATATTAATAATAATAATTATTGATTATTTTAATATTAATAATTATTTATTATTTTAATATTAATTAAATATACCTATTATTAATTCAATTTAATAACTAGGTAGGTTTCATAACCTTTTAACTAAGTAACAATAGGTCTTTGTGAAAAAGCATTGCTCAATTTCTTTGAAAAAATAACTAAAACTCCTTTATTTGTTTAAAAGGTACTACAAATGTCATTATGGTCATTCAAAATTCTTGGCATAGCTGCTAACGTCACGCATATTCTATTTCTTTTTACTTGTAGATTGTCTTATTCCCATCTCGCTCGCGCACGCTCGGCGCCCATACTGATAATTTTGTATCACGGTGTGCGCGCATCGTAAAATTTCACTCTCATAAATTTTTCATAACGCGCCTAAAGAAGTATAACTTCAAAAATGTATACGAACCACAATTTAAGTGGATGGTATCTAAACGGCTTAAAAACAAGCATCCAAATTTTATAAACGAGTTTACGACCAATTAAAATAGTGATGAGTGAGAATTGGGTGTATTTTTTTTCACGATGTCTATGCTTTAGTTCTTGTTCTATGACAATGTTATTTTATTAATTAAATCATTCGGTTTGGTTATCTTAGTCACCTAAACCTTCTCGCCTGGCACCAATTTCAGGTGTGAAATAAGAACTTGTATATGTGCAGCATTATGCTTCATTACTCAACGATAACTTGTAAATGTTACAAATGACTCATGTATCTCGTACTCAATTTCTTGACTGACCGCTCTATGGGTTAACGCGTGGAAATGATTCTGTCTTTGCAACGACCGATAGCGGCCCGTACCCTTAAAGTTGAGCCGTCGCGCCCCTCCTATTTACGCTATTAACTAGCGATATCCCAAAAGATCCCTCTACAAGGGTTAGCTCTTTCAACACTCAAACTAACTTTATCCATATAGGTAAACAAGTCAAAGTCAAAATCATTTATTGAAATGAAATGAAATGAAATGAAATAGTTTATTCTTGCAAGTAGGACTATATAAATCACTTTTACAATGTCATCCTAAACTAGATGAAGTCGACATTTCCTAACTGACTGCCCTGAGAAGAAATGTCGAAACAAACTCGGGGGTCTTAGTCTCTTTTATAGTCCAGATAATACAATAATAAATTAATAAATTGGTGTAAACAAATGCAGAGTATTTACTGGACTGGTCTTTGGAAGAAAGAACCAGATCGATCTGAGCAAGCCTGTGCCAGCAGACGGCAAGCATGCCCCGAATAGCTCATGCAGATCAACCATTTTTGAGGGAGCTGCACAACCCGGTACACAGCAATACCGCCAGTGGCACCATAAAAATATGTGGGGCAACAACTCACTCAGATCGCCAGCCCAAAATAACTATATACTAAAATGTATCAAATTATAAATCAAGAAAAAGAGTTTATGATATACCCGCATAATGTTTACACTTACAATGGATACAAAATGTATTTTTAAGGTGTACCTTAAAGCAAGGAAAAAATAATGAAATTGAAAAATATAATCGTAATATAAACATTATTCACTTGGCATGTCAAAGTGTAAAATATTGTATGCAAAAGCACAAAACATGTCAGTATTGTAGAAAAAGAAAAAATGAATATGCACTAAGCACAAAACATGTCAGTAATGTAGAGAAAAAAATATGTAAAAAAATGAATATGCACTAAGCACAAACATGTCAATAGAATAAAATAAAATGCATATGCAAAAGCACAAGACATGTCAGATTGTAAATATGTACAACATGCAAAAAAAAAAAAAAAGTGAAAGACAGCTTAAAAAAAACACAAGCCATAGCTGTATAAGCGAGCAGCTCAATCCCAGGCGTTTCTATCATTTAAATAATCGGATATCCTGTAATATCCTTTAGTTAATAATTTTGATTTAATAAAAAAATTAAATTTCTTAAGGGGAAGTTTACGAACATCCATAGGAAGTGAACAAAACTCCACGATTCCAGGACGAAGACAATTTATTCAAAAAATATCTTAAACCTTATACTAAAAACCACATATAACGATAGCGCGATTCAGCATAATGCAGAAATCGCACAGCGCCATCCGTTGGTGAATATCAGAACTAAATACAATATTTATGTACATATTATTACGTTTGGACATGCCGCCCACCATGGACAGTATGTTCATCTTCCTACACACTATGAAATAACTTGTTAAACAAGTGGACTGTATTAAGCGAATGGTGCATAGAATGTGAGGTTAAGTCATAGTGATCAGGATTAAACTAAAACTAAACAAAACATACAAAAAATAATAATACATTAGCTTAGTGCAGTGGTTGTGATCAAATTCTAACAAAAATATATCAACTTAACAATAAGATAGATGAATCTTTTAAGATACAGTGATTTTTTAAAATGAATATCAATTCAAATATGATAGGAGATGTTGTCGTACTAACACTAGATTACACGTTTGTATTGCGTTACTATACATATTAATCACAAATTTAAAATTCAAAGACAACTCTCGGTATTGATAATGAAGTTATCAACGAAAAAAGGTTCAAATTAAAAATAACAAAAACAAAAGTTCGTACTACATGTGACAAAGGTAAAATAAACTCCAAATTATTTCAGACCGCTACAGGTAAAATACATATTTTGGTAATTGGGCGTTTTATTATGACACCTCTGACCTTCAAACTAACAACTCTCGTGAGTCCATCCAAACCCGTATGCTTCTCAATGATTACTCCCAACAACCATCTTGCTGGAGGCATATCGTCCTCCTTGATTAATGCTACATCACCAATTTTTGGTTCTGGCGTAACGTTAGCCCACTTATACCGGTGCAAGAATTGTGTCAAATATTCGTGTGACCACCTTCGCCAGAACACTTGAAGCATTTTTTGAATTATTTGCCAGCGATTGAGATTTGAAATGGAAGAATTTTCATAATTCTTATCGGGTACTAACAGAAGCGGTTCGCCGACTAAGAAATGTCCAGGGGTAAGAGGAGTCGGATCCTGAGGATCGCTACTAAGTTGAGACAAGGGTCTCGAATTAAGACAAGCTTCTATCTGGTGCAACAAGGTAGTGATCTCTTCGTAGGTTAGGGTTGCGCTGCCTATGACGCGTCTGAGATGGTGCTTTGTAGCTCTTATTCGGCTTCGAGATGTATCGCCTTCGTAGCCATACAAACGAACAAACAAATGTAGCCTTTGTTAGCTCGGTGTCCTCTTCCCTTAGTTGTTCGAATCTGGATAGGACCAGCGTAGTCTACACCACTTTGGTAAAATGCACGAATTGGTGTAACTCGTACCGGAGGTAAGTGGCCCATCAGCTGAGTCCTAGTTTGTGCAGCATGACGTGCGCATGTTACACAGTTACGAACAAACATCTTTGTACGATTTTTGGCGTCAATAACCCAGTATTTGGAACGTAGATAGTTCAGTGTTAATTGAGGTCCACCGTGCAGTGTTCTTTCATGGGCCTCCGTGATAATGAGATTGGTGAGGTGTGATTTAGAAGGCAATATCAACGGGTGCTTTAAGTTGTCACCAATGTTAGCTCTGTCAAGCCGGCCACCAACTCTCAAAATATCATCTTTGTCAAGAAACGGATTCAATGTGGTAAGTTTACTCTTCTTATTTACTGTTCCCTTCAACTTTAAATCGCTTATTTCTTGTGAAAAATATTTCCATTGACATTGTTTAATACAGGTAAGTAAAGCTTCATTTAATTCTCGACTAGTTAACCAAGTAGGATATTCATTTGTTAATTTTCTTAACTTTTTGATAAATCTGTTACAATAAGCTAGGACTCGTAAAAGTTTCGTTATTGATGAATATTTGGTCCACAATTTCAATTCTATCTCTTCTACTATATGGTAACTTTTCTTGCTTTTTTCTTCTAAATTAGTGTCTGGTATGGGTTTTCTTTCGTAATTGATAACTTTATTTTGTAGCCAGGGGGAACCAGTTCTCCACATTTCCATGTTTACTAAAGCTGATGGTGTCACTCCCGAGAGGCACAATCTGCTGGATTGTCGGTAGATGAAACATGTGACCACTGATTTGCGTCTAAAATGTCTAAAATCTCCGAAACACGATTAGCAATGAAAGTTTTCCATCGACTGGGATGGCTACTTAACCAAGCTAGCACAACCGTGGAATCAGTCCAAGCGTGAAGTTTATTCTTTGGTACGTGCAGAACTTCTACAACTTCTTGTAACAACTTAGCCAGTAAAACAGCTCCACACAGTTCGAGCCTTGGAATACAAACTTGTTTGATTGGTGCTACCTTCTGCAAAGTTCGAACTGCAAGGTAAGGAGCAGACGCAGTACCAAAAGTGACACGTAAAAGGCGAAGATGCTGTAAATCTTCTGTAGTGTCTGTGCGCCACACTAAACGTTGATAGTCTACATCTTCTCTTGTTACCCTCACTTGACGGTACATTTTGATTATGTCGGAAACCAGACAAACAGGATGTAGCCTCCATCTTAAAACAATGTGACGTAAGTCAGGCTGTAGCGACGGTCCGACCATCAAATCACTATTCAGTGATACACCGTTTTGGTCTCGACAGGATGCATCGAAAACAACTCTGAGTTTAGTCGTCGATTTATCAGCTCTAACGACCGCGTGATGAGGTAAGTAAACCGTTTCTTTTTTGTCAATTTCTTCTATAGGTACTAACTCCATATGTCCCAACTTCAAATACTCTGATATTACATCTGTATATGATTTCTTTAAATCTGGTGATTTCAATAAACGCTTTTCTAACATTAAGAATCGTTTTATTGCTATCTCACGTGAATTACCATATTTGCATCTCGGATCGACATCTCTGAATGGGAGTTTAACGATATAACTTCCCGATGGATCTCGCTTCGTGGTTTCTTTATAGATGTCTTCACATCTTTGTTCTTCATGAGTGAGGTGAGTTCTTTTAAGGTTAAAGTTATCAGACTCAAGTTCCCAAAATTGTTTAAGGTTAAAATCATCATTGTTAATTTGAGTGTGCATTGTTAATATGTTTTCGCAACCCAAACCATGTTGGTCGTGATGATCGTTCTCGATTTTTCCAGATAAGATCCAACCTAGCCTAGTGTTCTGAGCTATTGGTGTTCCTGGTGGTCCTCTCATTAGACCCTCAGCTATGATTTGACAATAGACATCAGCACCAAGCAACATATCAATATTACTTGGTTTGTTAAAATTTGGATCTGCTAACTTCATCCTTGGTAGATTTGGCCACAGATGGACAACGAATTCCTTTACAGGGAGGAATGAAGTTAGTTTTTTAAGAACATGAGCTGTTACACAAATAGTAAATGATTCATCTTGAATTGATTGCAGATTAATCTGAACTACATACTTGGAATCAAGTGGGGCATTGCCGTCACCTCCAACTCCAGATATGACACTGTTGCTTTTGATTTTCTTTAGCCCCAGCAACTGGACTGCAGACTCCGTAATAAATGAAGCTTGTGAGCCTTGATCTAATAAGGCTCGCAGTGTCATACTTGATCCAGAATTATTGTTGGCCCTTACGAGGGCTGTTGCCAATAGAACTTGTTTTCTGGTATTAGTAAAACAAGTGGTAATATTTTCAATGTTGGTCTCGTCTGGTCTCGATGTTGTTGCCATTGCAACAACATTGATATCTCCTGGTGATTGGTTGTTAGCTGATACATTATCTGTTGATACACTAGCGTTGTAATGCAAAAGTGAATGGTGTTTTCGTTTGCAAATCTTACACCTGGTGGGCAAACGACACGCCTCAACCGAATGATTAGCACCCAAACAGTTGAAGCATAAGGTGGAACTTTGAACAAACTCACGACGTGTTTTAAGGTTACCCTTAGCAAATTTCTTACAATTTCCTAATTTATGCGTACTATCTGAACAAAAGACACAATTTGATTTTTCCTTAAAAGTTACATGATGAGATTGAGTGCATTTGACTGGTTTGTTTATTAAAAATTCAAGTGACCTAAACCTTTGCTCTAAAAATTCAAAAAACTGATTTAATGTTGGCAATTCATCTGTTAAATTACAAATTTTAGTTTCCCATAACTCTCTAGACTTAGTATCTAATTTTGAACTTAAAATATATAAAACAATAACATCCCAATTGTCAGTTACTATTCCTATATTTTTCAATGCATTTAAACATTCATTTGTGGTGTCTAGTAATTCCTTAACAGCATTAGAAGATTCGGAAACAATATTCTTTTGAGAAAAAAATCTTTTTAAAATACTATTAGTAATAAATTTCTTATTATTAAAACGTTGTTCTAACATACTCCAACATAGTTCATAATTTTCACTTGTAACCGGCAGATGTCGTAGTAACTGCTCGGCTTCACCAGTCAGGTAACTTTTTAGGTAATGCAACTTTTGCACTGCTTGCAACGATTTGTTGCTGTGTATCAATGATTTAAACAGGTCACGAAACGTGGTCCATTGTGAATAGTGGCCAGAAAAAGTAGGTATTGTTATTCTAGGTAATTTTACTTCACTGTTAATGTTGCTTACTACATCACTCGTAACTATAGGGCTATTTTTAAATTTAGTAAGTTTTTCCTTTATATCAATTTTGTATTCACTATATAAATCTTCCGTCTCTCCATATACATCTTTCAAGTTGTACTCCGATTCATCATAACCTTCCTCACCATAGTTACATATTAATTTATTGTGTGTCTCTTCAAATGTTGACCATTGTTTTTCTAATTGTTCCAATCTGGTTTCCAAATAACTTACTGTAATTCTATCTTTTGGTGTTTTCTTAAAATTTGTATAAGCCCTTTTTAATGTTTTGTTGATATCTTTCTGTACTCTAATAAGTGATTCCATTGTGATTTTTCTAAGTTACACTTGTAAAATTTCCAAGTTCCAAATCGCAAATTTTTCTAAGTGTTTGGTGTACCTAATAATTTCGACTTAGGCAAAATCGGGCATGGATTCCCCGTCTCAACCACCTTTGCCTTAATTATTTTACAAGTCCATGCCTTATGTTAATTTTTCTATGTGTTTGGTGTAATAACTTCGACTTAGGCAAAATTGGACATGGATTCCCCGTCTTAACCACTTTTGCCTTAATTTTTCTAAGTTATTTTACCAGACTTATTAGAGTTCGAATTTTTTAGGCAAAGTTTTAAAGTACTTACAGTTTTAGTCACCTTTACACTTACACACACCACAATCACTTATTTTACACTTTTTATACACTAACACTTTACACTAACACTAGGGTTTCCAATCACTGCTGTATCCGGCTACGAATGACCATGAACAAAACTCGACGATTCCAGGACGAAGACAATTTATTCAAAAAATATCTTAAACCTTATACTAAAAACCACATATAACGATAGCGCGATTCAGCATAATGCAGAAATCGCACAGCGCCATCCGTTGGTGAATATCAGAACTAAATACAATATTTATGTACATATTATTACGTTTGGACAGGAAGTTTATTGTAAAAGCGTATACATTGACCCATGAACGAGTTGCTTATTCTATGAAGGCGAGTAGCATGAACTGTTAAATTATTTTTGTTCCTAGTATTTCGGGAGTGAAGATCAGACAATTTGACAAAATCAGGTTCGTTTTTGTGAACATAAAGTAAATTTTCAAAAATATATTGTGAAGTTACAGTCAGAATGTTTATCTCTTTGAATTTCTCTCGGAGAGAAACTCTAGAACCCAGGTTATATATAGCGCGGACAGCTCTTTTTTGTAATAAGAAGATTGTATTAATATCCGCACAGTTTCCCCAAAGGAGAATGCCGTACGTCATCAAGCTATGAAAATAACTGAAATAAACAATTCTGGCTGTATCCACATCAGTAATTTGTCTAATTTTCCTTACAGCATAAGCAGTTGAACTGAGCCTTCCAGACAATTTGTTTATGTGTGGGCCCCACTGTAGTTTGGCGTCAACAGTAATGCCAAGAAAAACAGTTGACTCAACAGGGTCCAACTCTACTCCATTCAGTTGTACATTGGTGCTTAACTGCCTCACATTAGGCGTAGAAAATTTTATTAATTTAGTTTTACTTGAGTTCAAAAGCAGATTATTAACATTAAACCAATGGACAACCTTAGATAGTGCCAAATTAACTTGGTCAAAATTTTCAAGTTGACGCTTAACTTTAAAAACAAGCGAAGTGTCATCCGCAAATAATAGGATTTTGTGATCATCCCTTACACAAAAAGGTAAATCATTGATATAGATAAGGAATAAGAAAGGACCTAGAATTGAACCCTGCGGAACACCCATAGTTACCACAGATCCTTTTGATTTTTTGCCATTAATATCTACACTTTGTATTCTATTGTCTAAATATGAACTGAGAAGTCTAAGAGCCTTATTTCTAATGCCATAGTGGTGTAGTTTCTTGATAAGTGTGTCATGGCAAACACAGTCAAAAGCTTTGGACAAGTCACAGAATATGCCTAAAGCATCCTGTGAATTCTCCCAAGCCTCGAATACATTTTTGAGTAGTTCCACACCTGCATCAGCAGTAGACCGACCCTTAGTAAATCCAAATTGTTTGGAATGAAAAAGATTCTGTCTGTTAAAATGCTTTAGCATTTGCTTTAAAATTATTTTCTCAAAAATTTTGCTGTGTAGGCAAAATTGAGATAGGGCGAAAATTCGTAGGATCGGTTGTACTACCAGATTTGAAGAGTGGAATCACCTTGCTTAACTTCATTAAGTCCGGAAACACACCAGATGCGACACAAGAGTTGAACACAATTGCCAGAAATGGGGAAATACATTCAATTATTGAGGATATTATTTGAACTGACAACCCCCAAAGATCGGTGGACTTTTTTACTTCTAAATCTTTAAATGCATCTAGAATGTCCTTAGCACTAACAACTGTAAATTCAAAACTTGTCCCACATTCTGCGACACAGTCTTTAAGTATGTTGTATGCGGAGCCGGAAGACGACAACAAAGTTTGAGTTGTTAATACAGGAATATTAGTGAAAAAAGATTCAAACTCGGTTGCCACCTCCAAATCCGCCCTAACATCTATATCATTAATTTTAAGATGAAAATCATTATTCTTAACTGTGGTTCTTCCTATTTCAGAATTAATAATATTCCAAGTAGTTTTAATTTTGTTTGCAGAAGATTGTATTTTGTTTTTAATGTGTAAAGATTTTGCGGCAGCGCAGGCTCTCTTAAAAGTCTTAGAGTAATTTTTAACATACTCCCTAAACCTTTCACTATGGTTCATATAGGTAACACAATGTACACTTATGAACGTCAAAAAAAGAAATACATATTAAATGCGTCTAATTTTACATTTACAAGTCGTCGGAAATATCTGCGAACCTGGCTTAATGACGTCATACAAACTGGAGAGATAGCAAAAAAATTGAAGATGTAAAAATAAAAAATATTTTATTTGTGTACTTATTTTTATTGATATATTATAGTCCTACCCATCTTACATACAGCACTAAATAGGTAGTTTATGTAATATTTCACCAAACAGAGAAACAATAAACACTAAAATGCGATTACGAAAGCAAGAATAATACACGTGCGTCGGCGATTGCGTTGGCAACGGTACTGGATAGGCGAAAACGGGGCGGGGTGCGGGGAAGCGCATTCCAGCGAGGTTCGCAGATATTTCCGACGTGTAATACTGCCAGTTCTCAAATAAAGGGCATAGAACGGAAGAGATGAACTGGCAATAAACTCTCGGCCACTCTTTTTAATCGCCAAGTTTTTTGAAGTAAAACTTCATTAGGCGCGTCTAGGGAGTAACTCAGATTTTTTTTCTGACGGAAGTAACGCTTAAACGTAGTTTCCGCTATTTAAAATAATACGATAGCGCGTTTTACAAGTCCGTCAGCGCCATCTAGTGGTGTATTTGAACTGATTTAAGTCAGTTTCTTGGTAGTGTTTATGTCACCGTAAAATTGTAAACACCGTTAGATTGTAATCTATCTCGCGAGATTGTAAACTGTCGAAAGATTGTGAACCTCAACGAACTGCTTACAATTTAACGTATTATTATTCGGTAGATTGTAATCTATAAAAGTGAAACCGTCAAATTACAATCTTAAAATTTTCAAATTGTTAACTGTCCGAAGGCTGTCCCTGATTGGTTGGCTTTATAGTAGACCGTACTATGTCCATAAAGTTAGGAATGAAACATGGGTAGAGTCTGGCTAATGAAAGAAGATAATTGATTTTATTTGAAAACTTTCAGATGGCAACACAGAATGTCATTGAATATCTTAGGTTAGTATACCATACCACCATACATAGATACCATACTAATTTTTTTGAATTTGTCGCGCTTTTTTTATCTTCTTTCATTAGCCAGACTATCAGTCAAATAAACTGAATGCACTTCAAGAATTGTGACATCAAGTATTTATTCATTACTTGGTAGGTAATCAATAATTCTGACATCACATGGTAAAAAAATTGTAGTTAAATATAAAATCAGAAACGTAACAATATTTTCTCCTCAAACATAAATTAAAATTGAAAAAGTAATGAAATTTTCTTTCATTTCATTTCCAACACTAACTTAGTTATCATTCAAACTGCACTTCTTTGGTCAATCACAGATTAATTTTACTTCCCAATAATTTCATATAACTAATTCTAAAGCTGTGAGTTACTTTCAACGCGACATCAATTTACATTCAACAAAACAATCAATTTACATTCGACAACGACAACGAATCAACAAACAAATACGGTGGCGCGGGGCATATCCCGTTCAACCAATCAGCGCGCGAGGTGCGATCCGTTTCACAATTTGACGGTTTCACTTCGATAGATTACAATCTACCGAATAATAATACGTTAAATTGTAAGCATTACGTTGAGTTGACAATCTTTCGACAGTTTATAATCTCGCGAGATAGATTACAATATACCGGTGTTTACAATTTTACGGTGACATTTATTTAGGATAGCATTCACTCGTTTTATTTACTGATTCTTGTAATTATGTTATTATTAGTATATTTATATTTAATATGAAAATCCATACTAGTAACATGTAACCAAATTAAAATTCCACTAAAGAAAAGCTTGCTTTTCTTTTGTTATACAGAGTAGTAGGCCAGTTTTTTCGCTTAATTTCGTATTTTACCATTTTGGAAGAAGTAAATTAATACCAAATTATTATGTTTAAAATCGTATCCAACGAATCCAACCTTCGTATTTGAATAATCTTTGTAAATCACATGAATAATAAATATAATTAAATTATAATATGATATTTATTATTTAAGTTAATATTTAATCATTTCAGTGATATATGCCGTCAACCCCAAAGAAGTTTTACGTTACGTTAACCTAAACAGGTTAGTTTAGGTTACACGCACACACTTTTTTTTGTTTTACACAATGTTTGTAAGGAGGTGCAATCATTATTCTATGTTCCAAATGACTTCTTATGCAATGAATAGTGAATTAATAATAATAAAATAAATTTAAAACAAAGGTTTATCTTCTATCAGCAGGAGGCATGGTGAAATAGGAACACGCACTTACATTCTCGTGGGAAAAACACGCAAATCATAGTCGAAATAACTAACATCACCGCATACACGAATCCAGGGCCGACCAGCCATCACAAGCAGCACCCGACGCATGGACACCGCCACAAGCGAGCATGACGATCCTTGAAATGTGAACTTGGCTACATAAGAAAATAATAATAAGCCATCCCTTGGTCCACAAATTTTGGCATCACGATTTGAAATATTATTCCATTATGAAAATATTATGTATGTAAGAAAGAATCTACATCTTTTTAGTAAAATAAATGAAAGACATAATTTTAGTACTAGAAATAAAGATAAAATAGCTCAACCATCTTTCAGATTAGCCAAAGTTCAAAATTCATTTATGGGGTACTGTGTGAAATGTTACAATAAAATACCTTGTGACATTTTAAAACTAAATGAACGAAAATTTAAATGTTTTATTAAAAGTACACTTTGTAAACAAGCATATTACAAATTAGATGATTATATTCAAGATAAGAATGCTTGGAAACATGCTGGTCCTGCTCCATAGGACAATCCTATGATTGGCTCTATAGCCTGGACAAAATCAAATTGGTTGCTGATTTTTTGCTTTAACATATTTTTGTTATTATTATTATTATTTTTTTTTAATTTATATAATGCTACAAATGTAATTATTTTTTTTTTGTATCTCACACACTGTTTTGTTGTGTTTTTTTTTATATTTTTATTACTCTTTAATGTTAATATTCTAAGGTTTCGATATTTGTAAATATGTGAGGAACATGTATACTAACTTTTTTAGTATAGTAGTTTATTCTAAGAGTATATTGTCTTCACATAAATTTAACAAATGTAACAAAATATTGTAAACCTATTTTAAAAGAGTAAGTGTGGAGTTTCTTGCCCATTCTTCTCCACACGAAACTACCTTTTGGAAGGGGCAACTAGAATCATCTTTATATTGTTTTTTTTTGACGTTCAAAAGTGCCATTTTAGATGGTCTAATTGAAATAAACGATTTGACTTTGACTTTGACTTTGAAGGCGAGGTTCCTTGCTCACTTCAGTGAGCTTCCGTCCCAACGACCCGCTAGTCGTGGGAAATACCCATTTCACACAGATTTACGCTCGCCAAAACAACCCGAGCTGTGCTGTCAAGGCCCTTCAGACCAACAAAAAGATTCCATTCTAAAAAAACGAACAACTATTCCCTACTTGATCTGTGATCTGCCATCTGGGGCCTGAGACAAAAATACTTTAAACGAATTTGTACGGCAATGACATTAGTTCACGCTTTGTCACGTGACCATTTTTGTATAAATTTGTTTGGCGTTAGTGGGTCAAGCCTGTCGAATAGTAACTTTGTCTCAAGCCTTCGCTTTTACAATGAATAGTTGACTGTTGAATACTTGAATAATGTAGTAATTTAAAATTTGATCACTAATAAAATAATTATTAGCGACAATATAAACTAATGCTAATGTGTGAAATTTAGTTTAAATATTTTAGAATTCGCGCATCACCATGGAAAACATATATGATGATTTGGAGAATTATGAAGAAGCCAACATAATTGAAGATGTACGTCAGACATTGACAAAATTAAGCGCCAAAATGAGACTTTAGATTAATATTTTATTATATACTTGCAGCTTAAAAATGAAAATAGTGAATTGAAGAAGAAACTCGAACAATATACCAGCACTATAAACCAACTACAAGTTGTGAGTATAATTAGAATGTTAAATATAGTGTTAAAATATTTTTTACCTACCTCATTAACTTTAATATAGTCAAGCTTTACATACAATTCCTCAATATTACCATCGTTAACCAAAGTAGTAACTCAGAAAACAAAGGAACCTAATTGACTTTTTAAGTAGTTGTTCTCAGACCAGGGTGCATTTAGGTTTTAAATTTATCACATGTGAGGATTTCACTAGCTCATATTTACTCTTAAGAAAAACAGTTGGAGGAGGCAATTTCCAAAAGGCGCGCAGAAATAAGAGATATATTTTAGTTTTATACTACTTCATATTTACTCTTAAGAAAAACAGTTGGAGGAGGCAATTTCCAAAAGGCGCGCAGAAATAAGAGATATATTT
This sequence comes from Pieris macdunnoughi, assembly GCA_905332375.1. Lineage (NCBI taxonomy): Eukaryota > Metazoa > Arthropoda > Insecta > Lepidoptera > Pieridae > Pieris > Pieris macdunnoughi. Next base: position 111,320 of record CAJOBZ010000004.1, on the reverse strand, counting down.
TAGTTTTATACTACTTCATATTGCTATTTCTTAAGTCATATTTTCTAATTTCTATAATATATCATCAATGGACTCACTGAAAATCAGTGCTGTGGCAACTTGAGCGTACTTGTATACCTATGTTTTTGTTGTATCTAGTTTTATTTTTCTTTGTCTATGTTTTGTGTGCTTGTTATACATGTTTCTTTCAATTTAATTTCTTGCAATTGATATTAAAGTAGACTGTTTTTAAAAAAAGGTGTTTATAAGCTCAGAATAGTAGTGCATTGTATTTGTAGAACATTTTTCAGGATTTTGAAAACCTTAGTTCTGAATATAAAAAATTAGAACTGAATTATTCATCACTGCTGAAAACTGCAAGAGCAGAAATAGAGAGAAAAACAAATATGATTACCCAGTTAAATGTAGAGTGAGTATTGCTCAAATAACGAATTTTCTAGATTGTTTAAATTGTTATAACTATGACAGCACAAGCTTGTGTGTGTTTATGATGTATAAGATTAATGACTGATTCACTTCCTTCAAAAATTTTTATACTGCCTGTAACACCCTTGTTCTGAATTAAGAAAAACTTCTTTACTTGATATTTTGAACACAATACTGTTAAATGAGTCACATACATTTGTGTTTATAACTAGATTTTAATTAAAGAATTAAATAAAAAAGGGTTTTTTTGTAGGTAAGCATCATAACAACAATATTTGAAATGTTATAACTTAAATCCTTTTATATTTCTAGGAAAGACATGATGGTAATTCAAACATTTCAAAATAAAGGAAGACAATGTTTTAAGAAAGTAACTTGTAATAAAGAGACAATCTCTAAGAATACTGAGATTGACAGCAGCAGGTAAATTTAAGTAATAGTTTTGTTCATCATGCACTATCTCTATAGATATATAGAAAATGTATGTGCCAGGTATCAAACCTAGGTCACTTAAGTCAAAGGTTGTGGATTGGATATTATATCACAGAATGATCTGTTGGCTATAATATATCTTCATAAATATTATAAATAGGGGATATTTTATTTTTGTATGTCTGTACTGTAATACAATTAAAAACTCCTGAGCTAATTTTAAATAAATATGTTGAAGGAGTCTGAATAAATAGCAACGGAGCTATTTATTCAGACTCCTTCAACATATTTCCACACAAACATCTCACCAAACACGGTTTGAAAAGCAACCACATCTAACTATTACCATACTACCTCTATACAACATGCGAAGGTTTGAATACTGAAATTGTCACAGGTACAAAACTGAGGACATTCATTGTAAAATGGTTGGAAAACGAAAATCAGGACACATGATGGATATAAAAGAAAATGTTTTGGATAGTAAAGAGAAGCCTTCCTCTAAAAACATCCCAAATTTCAGGAAATCAACTCCTAGGTAAGGGCTGCAATGATTATTTTATCATCTAGAATAGGTAACCATTAGATTAATAGTTAAATAAATTTTAGCCAATTTAAAAATAGATGTGACGAGGAACACTCTCACCTACCAAAGGAGCAGAGACTAAGAGACGATGAAGACATGAAAAGTAGCAAAATTAAAAACTCTAACAGTATTGAAGGCAGACAATTATATCACAACGCGTCCGTCTCCATGAGGAGCGACAGCGATAGACATAGCGATAACCTCTATCGACAGAGAGAGAAAGCGCGATATAGACGGAACAGTCCTCAAAGAATTTCGCGTCACCGATCCAGATCTCCACCGGCAGATAGATTTAGTCGACATAAAAGTCACGACAGACGAAAACACTACAACGATTCGGAACACTCGGCCCATCGTGATATAATTCCGGTCGATCAAATTGAACAACCTGTTCTCAAACACAAGCTACTGCCACATTCTGAAGAACCGAGCCAAAAAAAAATTCGCGTGGATTCATATGGAACATATGCTAGCTCGGAGAGAAGCTGTGGAGATTCAGAACTAATAAGCTTCGGCGCAGCTTTAACGACGCCCGAAGATCCTCTCGGATCGTGTCAATCGCCGGATTATTTGCACTGTGATGGCGATCATTCATCGATTAAAGGTATGTCCGCCAAGTTTGCACATTTATTTTTACTGGTGTGATAGAATAACAAAAATTAAAGTTTTTTTCAGAAATCATTCATACGGCTACTACACCACAGGCCGATCCCAGAATAACTAGCAAGAAATATATTGTACGAGCCGAAAACGGCAAAGAAGTTTTGAAGAGCAAATCCAGTAGTGAAATTTATTTACAAAGAGTTAACCCGTCACTTTGGGGTATTCCGAAAGTAATTATTCCAGATGCGTTATTGCTAAAACCTCCTTCGGTTCAATGTCTTCAAGATAATCTGCAAACGTATTCAGATATCTCCTTAAAACCCACACGAGTAGATCGCAATTCGACAAACGGCAAAGTAAATTCTAACGGATGTATAACTAAAAGCAGTTCAATGACATCAGAAGTCCCCAAAAAAACCTCCACAATACTCCACAAACAATGCTGACTTCCCAAGTTTGTTGACAAATGCGTGTAAGCCAACACACGAGTCACAACCTGACACTTCTAAAAGTGAAATGTCATTTATTAATGACACGGAGCCACACCCATTTGTTGGTATAGAAACCGTCGAAGGGGACTTGCTGTTGAGTGACGAAGGTAGCGATAATAACGCAGATAGAACTCCCGCCGTCGGTCAGACCAAGACCAAGTCGGATAAAAATACATTCACATATCAAAGTTCATCTAATTCCGGTGAAAATAAAATAAATAATATTGTAACAAATAAAAAAAGAAGAAATCGATAGCAAAATTCCAGTAGATCAAGAAAACCATTTTGAGAATCTCCCAAAAACAAAGGACAGGGAAGAGACAGATATACCGCCTAAAGATTCTGTCAAATCTCTTCAAAAAGAAAACAATAGAAACGCAGCTATCTCATTGGAGAACAATAGGGCAGAAAAAAGCCTTTCAAATAAGGAAACATCCAAATTAGGCAAAAATACAACTTGTAATGTTGAATTGGACCAAGTTTCAGACAAAAGTATATCTGTTAACAATGTTAAAATCCATAAGAACTCGCTCGATTTACCCGCCCAACTTAAATGCGAGCGAGGAAGCGAAGATAGTACTGATACGAGCACTAAACTTGAAAAACCTAAAAAATACCAAGAGCCTAAACGAAGACAATGTCCAGAAAAGAGTGACAAACACAGTAAAGTTAATATTAGTAACAAAAAACATAAAAAAAAGAAATTAGATGAAACAAAAGTCAAGGAAATTGACAAGAGCACTCTGGCACCGGACGGTCAAAAGAAGTTTAGTTTATTTGGAGAATGCAGCAATAGCCTGATAATGCCTGAGGATTTAGGCATTCGAAGCGTAGAAGTCGCCGAGAGCCTGAAGATTAAATTTGCATCTATTTGCAACGATTCACAGAATGCTGTCGATCATGTTGAAAACGATCCAAACCCAGGTCCCAGTCTCATTCAAGAAAGCATTGCGGACACGAGTGTCGACGTCAACATGACCGCAAGCGAACAATTAACGAACGGTACCGTCATTTGCAGCGATACTCAAATACCAGAAAAGGCCAATTTGTTTGAGAACATAAAACCTGCCATATCCACGGACAGTCCGGACGTCGTCATCGTCTCGACGGGAGTTCAATCTAAACTTCTAGAGGACGATATCGACCGAGACATCTCGAAAAGTGTCTCGATCGAAACCGCGCTTCCTCTCACGGCTCTGGCGACATCGACTCCCCTCAAAGAGCAGAACTGCTTTGCTGCCGGTCGATCCGTCAAAGATACCGTTCGGGACGAGGCCGGAGACGTCCCCGACGTGAGGATTTTTGTAAAACGGCGAAGGAAAATAAAGAAACTCTAGCCGAGTCGGCGTCTCGCCCTTTCGGACTGTCGGATAGGTGACGTGAAAATATAAAACGTCGACGACGATATCGATCGCATCGCGGCGACGAATTCGACTCTGCTTTTTCAAAATAATCGTACGAGGACAGAACGATCGTCGTTATCGCCTGCAATTTTTTTTTCTATCATCGTGACGGACGTCACTAAAATCTTCATCGGCGGATATAACGGTATAATGATAACTATTGAGCCGTTCGCGGTTTACGCGTGCCTATTTCTTTTTAATGATCCGGTGATCAATGGAGGCCGGGGCAAGTCTGATTATCGTACAATGTTATGTCGATTCTGCTTTCGAATGCCATCGCGCACACTTTTATTGTTATTATATTGATTAAAACTATTTCTCTTACAGTTTCTCTTTTTTAGCCACAAATGTTGACAAATGTTTGTGGTAAGATATTGGACAATATTAATATATGATGATACAAATATAACTTAGGAGCAATTCGTGTTCAGGCGCATGTCGCTCCATGCGAACGGCAGACTCGGCCCGTCTGGGTCTTCCTCGCCGTGATTGAGGCGGAATCGTTGTATATAAATAGTGATTTGTCTAAAATAAAATACACTTAATCCTCGTAAATCTCAATTTATTTATAAAAATCATATTTTAACTTACCTATGTACATCGAGGACACGATTACTTATGATTAAAATATCCACCTCGCCATATATACACATACGTACTGTTTGATTTTATTTATTATAATTTATAATTATTACATTACATTAGCGATCGTATCACGAATTAAACCATAAAGACGTAGATGTCCACGGCCATATTATATTATTATAATTAAGATTTATACGAAATGCAATTCTGTTGAGGAACCGACCGACTGTCACGTGTCTACAAAAATATGTGTAAAAGTGATATAGTGAACTCAAATCGCCTGCGTCCGTCACCTCGAACGTTTCACGCGCGAAGTCGTCCTTTCCGGACGAGTCGACGATCACCGTTTTAGCGCGAGGCGGTTACGGCTTATCGGGGGTTCGGGAACGCCCGGTCACGAGCGCGAGTGCGCATCCGCGGGCGCCGGATGCTGGTAGCAGACGGCGGACGCGTGGCCCGAGCGCGCGGACGTCAACGGCGGCCCGCTCTTCCACGAGTCCGTGGCCGGGTCGTACACCTCCACGATGTCCAGGAACGCGTTGCCGTCGTAGCCGCCTGCGAACAGAGGAGGCGTCAGCGCGGAGACGGACGGGGCCAGGGAGAGGAGCGGAGCTACGGACCCATGGCGTAGAGCTTGTTGTCCAGCACGGTGAGCGACAGCGCCGAGCGCGCCACCGGCACGGGCGCCACCGTCTCCCACGAGTCGCGCTCCGTGTCGTAGCGCTCCACGGCGGCCAGCTGCTGCGCGCCGTCGTAGCCGCCCACCACGTACACGTGCTGGCCCAGGGCGGCCACTCCGGCGCCGCTGCGGGCGACGCCCATGGGCGCCACCTCGCTCCACACGTTATTCTCGGGGTGGTAGCACTCGACGGAGCGGACGCGCCGCACGCCGTCGAAACCGCCCACGGCGTACAGCAGCCGGTTCACGACGGCCACGCCCACCCCGAGCCGGGCGCAGCCCATCGCCGCCGCGTACGTCCACGTGTCCGTCTCGGGGTCGTACCTGCAATCGGATCGGGTCATTCGCCGGGCGCGGGCGGGCGGCGCGAAGGCCTCGACGCTTACCGTTCGACGGACTTGTGGTACTCGGAGCCGGCGGAGCCTCCCACGGCGTACAGCAGCCCGTCCATCACCGCCACGCCCACCTGACGGACAGGCACGATTTAAGCGAGACGTCGGACGAGGTCGCGGCCTGCGCGAAGTCTACTGACCCTGTGTCTCGGCGTGGCCATGGGGCTGCACGGCCTCCATCGCTCGGTGGCGGGGTTGTACACGTCCACCCAGTCGCTGTCGTACGACGAGCCCGGCGACGTGTTGCGGCCTCCCACCGCGTAGAAGATCCCCTGGACGCAGAAGAGGACTCTTAGACGACACGTCGGACCGGCGACGGATATCAATTCGTCGAGCGGAAGCGAGTACGCACCTTCAGGAAGGCGGCTCCGAGCCCCGAGCGAGGCACGGTGAGGCGAGGCAGCGTGCTCCAGCAGTTGTCGTCCAGGTTGTAGGCTTCGAAAGTGTCGATGGAATGGCGGAAGTAGCCTCCCGCCACGTAGATGACGCGGGGCGTGTTGGGTCGTCTCTCTTTCACCACGGGCTTCTTGTGGAGCGTCAGATCCTGCGGTGCCGAGGCGAAAACCGTCATAAGCTTCGTCGAACGAGTGCCAGTCGTCGGCTTCGAGGCGTCGATCGACCCTACGTCTTAGAATAGAGTGAGATTGAATTGTTTCGAGACCTGGAATATCCTGGCGAGGTACTCTCGGCAGGCGGGCACCTTCTGAAGGACGGCGCAGGTGGTCATCTGCTCCTTGAGAAAGCTGGGCGTCAGGAACTGGCAGCGCACCGCCTGCAGAATGTGCTCCATGCGCGGGTGACGCCGCTCCTCGTCGTACTTCACCTGTTTCGCCGAACGGTATACTACTATTGTGATTTTTCAAAATATGTAAATTACCATGCCATAGTAAATTTAAAAAATAAGAACACACTTTCATTTACACTGCCGTATGAAGCACTTCTTCGGCGACAGTTTTAATTAGAGTAATAGGAGAGCGATAGAAAGTTATAATATCTAACGGCTCGAGCTTTTCTGTCGACCTACGGGATAAGCTATGTCAAATATTAGTTTTGTCGAATAGTAGAAGTCGGCTGTAGTCTGCCGTCCTCACATGTTGCACGTGTCACTCTATTTATCGACCAGGCGAAAGCCTCAAAACGGAAAGCACAAGGCGACGCTGCCTTTCGGGGTAGTTAAAACAAAAAAGCCTCCAAGGGACACATTCATTTCCAGCATTCGAACCTACGACCTCAGAGCGAGTCGCACGGCCAACGTTGCCGATTGAGTTGTAGGTATATTAACTTATCGTATGATAACCCACAAAAGGCGATATATAATACATAATAACATGGCAAAAGATATGGTTCTGAACTAATATACATGAATTGCAAATGAGTTATTGGACGCCGTAATTCGCGAGTCATAGTCTCGTCGACGTCATTTCGATAACGCACTGACAATGATACGGTCAGGGTCAAGAGATAACTTTTAAAGACTCGTGGCGACGGAGTGTAGTCGAAACTTCAGAGTCAATTTTCTTGAAACCTTTCCTTTTCCCTTTTATGCCCGGTTTCTAAGCTATTCGCTCTCGCCCGGATATCTCGTTAACGTAGTTATCTAGTTGACCAGTGAGAGTAGTACTAGCTATTTGGCTCTCGAGTGATGACTCTCCTAATTCACGCTCGTGTGCTTGTTCGTATACGTTTGTCAGGGTCAGTTAGATGACGAACTGGTGATTATAATGACGAGATGTCATTCACGAAACTTTGTTATGATTTGCATAAACTACATAATATTAAAGAAAATGTTGCATTACCCTAGTTCAATTAATTATTATTAGTTATACTTATGTTTAAATTGTCGTAAGTTGTCACATATTACACGAGAATTTTGGTCTATTTATGGGTTTTATTTTCTGTTTTCAGAAAAGGGAATATACACAATCAGGACTAGGTACTGTCAGATTTTTATCATCAAACGTACACATAATATTTTGTTAAATAACGTCTTTCCGTGGTGTAGCATAGGATAGATAAGGGGCAAACGGGCAAAACAAAGATAGCAATAATTGTATTTTTGTGGCGACAGTGTTGGCAAAGGCCATTTGATTGACTTAAAGGGATATGTGTAGAGACGTCGAGTACAAGATCAGCACTTACCCAATTCAATACGGCGTTGTATACTTCCCGTTCTTCTCTGACGTTCAGTTCATCTTTTCTGATGAGATTTATTATCTCTGGCGCTGTCAGTTGTAGGAATTCCTCCTCTTGGCAAACCTGCCAAAATTATATTATAAAATAATTAAATCTATACTTAATAATGTTACAAAATTGTAGTTTGATTGTCTAAATTTTTTGGATAATATTTTTTTTAGGTAATAGTAGGCAAACGGGCACGAGTCTCACCTGATGTTAAGTAAAATGCCCGCCCATGGACAATCACATTGCCAGAAGGCTCGCGAGTGCGTTGCCGGCCTTTTTCCTAAGTCGAACTAGTTCGGAAATACTTGAGTGGAAAGTTGGTTCCACATAGTGGTGGTGCGCGGCAAAAATTGAGTAGCACGAAAGGGAGTTTTTTAAAGCGGGAAACGCGCAAACTTGTGTCTTCAGACAGAATTTTGTTCCGGTACTCATCGACAAACGCCCGAGAAATACATGTCCGGCCAATTTAAACAGTACCCACAGTGCTTTCGTCCGCATAGCAATGAACGTTGCTAAGCTGCAACATATCATTGATATGCAGAATAAACAGGGTCCTTCTGGGATTTACGGGTTTAAGGTCGGAACATGCTCCGTCGATGACGAGCTTGATGCTCCGATCGAAAACTTTCGCTATGTCCAAACTTACAGCCAGCGCCTCCCCTTTAGACTCAATTGCCTTTGCCCATCTGTGTAAGGATAATCGCTAATCAGCTGGTGGCCCTCTAGATACCTAGGGAGCTGGCCGTTAATAATGGTTTCCATTATTTTGGAGAACAAGGAGGTAATAAATTAACTGAAAATTGTGAAATCGTCGCTTCATGCAGTGAAGGCGCTTTTAGATTAAACGTGACATATTCACACAGATAATACGTGCCGAGTCTCGTCTCTCACTCCCTCCCTCGTCACTTGCATGTCGGCATTGGCCTAACGCTAAGTTTAAAGAATTTGTTAAATCGCAAGCGCAACTTCAAAGTCTCATAACTTTTACATATGTAGAGATATCTTATTTGTAATTAATTCGAGTAAGATGACCGATGGCACTCACCTGTATAAAGTTTCTCTCGATGAACTGGTTGGCCTTCTGCTTGAGCTCGACGCAGCCGTGCTGCTCGGCGAAGTTGGCGATGCCGATGGCGTTGAGAGGGTCCAGCTGCCTCTCTAGGAAGGCGCAGCACGCGTCTATGACATTCGAGATCTGCGGCACACGACTGCAATATAACGTCCCTCTACACCACTCCGTCCGTCACTCTTCCGCAAAAGCATCTCCTCCGGCGGAACAATCTTCGCCGAGCGACCTCGACGAGATATGTTCCGCCGGAAATTATGAAATGTAATAAATGGAAGGTGAGTGAAATGTTTAGCGGCATGAGCAGACCGGTAGTGCGTACCTGGAACATGGTGGCGGCGGGCAACAGTTGGCAGACGGTGACCTCCGTGATGCGCACCTTGCCCGTGTACATGAAGTACACGAGCCAGGCCATGGCGGACGGACACACGCCCTGCAGCCGCACTCGCGACATCTCGCACTCCTTCAGCCCGCTCGTGAACATCGCCTGTCGCACTGCTCTCTTTTATACACACTCTTTCGACTGTCTTAAGTTTAATATGAGGAAATATTTAACTTCCCGTTAAAATTACACGCATCGTTCGGTAATGACGTAACCTGAATCGACAAATATAGTTTACCTTGAAGTAGGGGCTGCCGGCGGCCAGCACCACCTTGTGCACGTGGAACAGCTCGTTGCCCACCTCCAGGACCACATCCGTCAACATGTGGTGAGACCGCATCGTGAACAGCATCTGAGCGAACGACGGCTACGTCTATATTGAAGTAACCACTTGCGAAGTCTTTAGTGGTCCTATATTAATTTCATAATTCTTTGCAATTAACATTATATAATGAATTGTGCACATTTTCATAACCTTGAGGATTTGCCGAGTCATTACAGCTTGCATGGTATGATAACGCATTTGTACCGCGAAAGGTCTATTCTTTAGTAAAGCTAAAACATAGTATGTATTAGTACTATGGACAAAAAGGTAAAGTGTTATCTAGATATGTAAGAATATCCATTCAACACAATATATATAAATATATATATATATATATATAAATATATATATATATAAATATATATAAATATTGGTAAAATGTTTATTGTAATTTATGTGTCTATAGGAATGACGCCGTGATGATGTTGATGTGATTTTTCGATTTATAAATACCTAACTGACAAATAATACAAACCTTGTTGGTTTTTACACCTGGCACCACATTAAATAAATATGACAGTCCTTATTTTATACCTTACAACAGTATCAGGGCTCAGCCCTTTACCTTCATAAAGTCTGGTATGTAATTTCCTAAACAGAAGGTTGTATCGCCAATGTCCTTGCTGCTGCCATAGACAGAGTCTATCATGACATCACAGTTAATAGGTGGCATATCATCAAGTAAGTTGCCTCGTCGAGCCTCATCTTCTTTCTCCATGTTATCTGGAAAAACTACCTATGTTATTTCATCAATGCAACTCTAACTGTGTTATTTCATCAATCTATTATTTTAAGTGATTGCTTTACTGAAGGAAGTACTTTTTCTTGTTGTTGCTTACCAACAAACTCTGAAAACTTTAGGGCTGATGTCAACATAACATAACTGTTACAAAAATATTACTAATCAAAATTATGAAGTTTACTAAAACTGAAATAAATCTTTTTACTTAAATGCAACATCAAACCTTCTATAAACAAACAGGCTATCATGTTCGTCAATAATTTGTATTAGAATATATTGAATAAAACAATAATATTGCCAAATTCCATATTGAATCACTTACAATTGAAGTGATCTTGAATCTACAGTTATGACCATTTTCACTACAAGAAAAAAGCAAGGTGAGGCATTACAAGCTTGTTTGTTTTTCTATGATATAAAGATGACTAAGCAAAACAGTTATTACTTTGTGTGAACAAAATGTTTTTTGTGGAACTAGTTTACTTTAGATATTGTACAGGAAACTAGTAGGGCTCTTTGTCACCAACTGCCTGCAACTATCCTATCATGGTGTCATGATAGCAGACATAATGTGAGACAAAGGTTTTTGCTAACTCTTAAAATTTTTACAATCATAAATAACTGCCCCATACATTTCTTAGTGATTTAACTTTCAGTAGATTTAGTATGAATCATATTTTTCTAATGCAATATTAAAGATTAAGGCAAAACAATAAGGCTGTGTGTAAAGATCACAGTTGACATTCTTAAAATTAATGCTAATCTTAGGGAAAAATTCAGAGTCAGACCTAATGCTAAGCATGTCAAAACATATTGGAGTTCGACCTATAGAAGCTATAGCTTCTAATGAATCTTAGTTTTAATTTTAAGATTAAAATTTTATCCTCCTTATTTTTTAAATATGCTATAATAGCCTTTAATGGCTATTGATTGATATGTCATTCTTGTCACTATGCAAATAAATAATGTGACAAAACATTATTTTACTTGGCTTAAAGGTTATAATGTTTATGAATTACACCATAAGTTTGTACAGCTACTAGTTAACATGTGCAACAATGTAGTTGCAAAATTGCATTGCTTTAGATTGTGATACCAAACGATATTTTGCATACTACATGAAATATGTAGTTCACTAAATTTTTGTTTGTAGGTGTACATCTAGTATTCAAAAAATATGTGACATGAATGAGACAAAAGGTAACTTACCTTAACTTAGGAACAATGAAATAGTTTTAAAATTCAGTGAATAAAGACTGATTCAGTGTAGTTTTCACTTTACAGAACACAATTATGTCTTTTATATAGCTTCACACATATTTAACGAAAAGAGCATGATTAAATAGGTTTAGCTTGTTGGTTATTAGAGGCGTGTAATTTATCGCGCTAAGTTATAGAGTATCTCAGATTAAATAACTTTGTTTCGTTTGATAATAATTTATTCCATTAAGTAAAGGAGATAATAAAAGTATGAAGTTTCCACACTGATTTAGGCTTCTACTATTTTATTCTATTCTAAGAATTTAATAATAATTATCTAATACTAAACAAATGTTATATCATTAATTAACACGTTCGCGGCGCTTTTGCGCTAACTCACTGTTCTGCGACAGCTTGAGTCAACTCACTTAATAAACGTTTTGGTACTTGGTTATCACTAAGTACACTGACACATAATATTGTCACGTGGTCAATAATTTACTAAATAATTGAAAAAACAACAAACAATTAGTGACAATGTCAAGAAAAGTAGCATAATTTGAGTTAATCCTAGGCTTCAAGTAAAATCACTTTGACAAACGTGACAGTAACGCTAAACGAATTTGTATGAAAATGGTCACGCGCAAAGCTTGAGAATTGAGATATATTTTATGTCATTCACATGCATATAAAAATTCGTTGAGTATTATATAGTGGGCCAAGCCTGTCGAAAAGTGATTTTGTCTCAAGTTCTAAGACCAAGAACTAAAGCATAGAACCTTGTAAAAAGAACCTTGTAAGATTGGACACCTAGCTATTTGTCTTTAAGCGTAGTTTAATATGACTAATCTTTGCCCTTTGGGGAGGATGTGACACATCTGACCTCATCCATACTCATATTCTTTTTTACTTGTTGGTCGTAAATCCATTTATCAAATTGTGATGTTTAATGCCATGTCATCAGATTAGGTATGTCGATCGTATACATTTCTTATATTATTAATTATGATGACAAGATGTCATTCAAACATTCAGTAAATACCGGATACCGCCCTCGAGTCTCGCATTAAAAACTTAAAAGTACAATGTTGCCACTTAACTGCTTCTTTTAAATAAATAATTATTTATCATTACTATAATCTTATTCTGTATTCATTACAGAAAATTTTACAAATTCAGAAAGTTGGTCGTTTTTGTGTCTTTAATATGGCTTGAGATAAAATCACTGTGACAAGAGTGACCTAAAACTAGGCAAAGTAAACGAATTCATTGTCATTTTCTCATACTTCTCTCATTTCCAAAGAAATTCGTTTGGTGTTCACAATAATAAAGCAACTTTGTCGCAGGTCTAAGAGGTTGTTGTATTCTTCCTAGTCTGTGCATACTGTGATTGTAATTTGTGCTCTTTGGATATAGGAAGTGCGATAATGGCAGATACAAAGCAAGGTATAAATAATTTTCGTAATACAATTGTTTCTCGTTATAAGTTTCAGTTCCATAAATATTCATTAATATATAGAACATATTTGCATCTATGTTTATAATTAAGTTTTTCCAATAATACTTAACCACTCTACTTTTTGACAATGCATTAGTCGTCTACTTTTTTGTTTTTCTTTTTTTCGGCTCACACACTTCTATTTGCAATTATTATTTACAAGCGATATAAAGAAGATTTACGGAAATTTGCGATATGTGTAATTTAAAAACTTTATAAATAGTAATGTATAAATATGACTGTGATTCCTTCTGGTCCGTACGGATTATGAAATGTATAGATAATTTGCGTTTAGAAAATTACTGGTAAAAAATTCTACTACAAATCCAATATCTGGCTTGCAGGAAAACAAACCGAAGATCTTTACAATGGCTCTCCGTCGCGAATCGTTTTGGCAAAACCTAAATTAGGTGGTTTTGGTTCGTCTGGATTACCAAGTTGTTCTAATAAGGGCACTAATCAATTGGGTAGGTACTTTTGAATGAATGAATTGACTTGACAGTCCAATAGAAATAGATTTGGATGTGCTAATTATTTTACAGAATCTCTTGGTACATTTAATAAAATTCTTTATGTAAAGTCTCAACATGCAGTAATTTCTACTTTGTGAGATCTTGACATTTAAAAATTCTAAGGTTCATATTGATTGGAATTGGAAATGTGAGTCTTAATTTTTTTATAACATGTTTATATCCACATTTAAGTAATAGATAATGTTAAAATTGCTAAAATGGTTTTTGATTGAATTAATTTTGTGGTATCAGTGATTGCTAGAGGTGGATAGTTCTTGGGCTTTACTCATGTAGGATATGCCAATTCCTTGTCTTAACATACCATTTCGAACATACAGTCTGTGAGTGCTTGATAGGTCCATATAATCTGCCATGCTACATTTAGTTTGATTAATATACTAGATATGTTAATCAAATGAAAACTTAATGTGGTGTATCTTCCTCCATAGTTCAATCTATTGATACCGAAATGCTATCATAACAGCTGTAGTCATCAGTCAACCTCAAATGCCAGTTCTTACACCAGAATGCAATGTAGTTATGAAACAGCAACATGATTCTAGTTTAACAAATTATTTTTTAATATATGTAGTGTACATAAGTTACATGAAACATTAAAAATAATTTATAAAACAATGTTTCTGTTGTACCTATTAATCAGTTTGTATCTAAGGTTTTCAATATTTTTATAGTATTGTTTAATCTGTACTGTTTTTCTTATTAAATCATAAGAAGTGATTTTTAAAATATATTTGGGATATTGTAGGATCAGTGTTACGCCCACCTCAACTAAAACCAACATGTAATCTATTTGCCAAAATAACTACAGAAGAGCTAAATGTGGATAAGAAAATTCATGGCGAGACAGTGGCTAGTACACAAGATAGTAACGACGACGAAGACGAAAGACCTAAATTTGTCCCACTCGGAAATACTAATGTCACTCCCAAGACTAATACCGCCGTAACCGCACGCGTATCTTCCGCTTCCACACCATCGGCAGGTTTTGTTTTCGGACAGAATTTAAGCGAGAGAGTCGTCATGAAAGAAGCCCTTAACGATGGAGAAAGTCAAGACAATCACACTTCCACCAATGGAACACCTGAACTATTGTTTTCGAGCGCCGCGGCCACCGTCAAAGAAAATCATCATCAGGTACGGTAAAATTGCTTGACTTTTGAAGAAATACAGCCACAATGTCTCGCATAATGCGAGTATGAATTGAATCGTGATACTTCAGGAGGACCCCGGGCCCGGCGAGGGCAGATCGGAGAGTTTGGCCGCGGCGGCCGCGGAGTACGAGCGGTCGCACGCCCGGCCCCCGCCCCCCACCTCCAACTGCACCACCACGGGCGAAGAGGGCGAGACCAACGTGCTGCAGATGACGTGCCGGCTGTTCGCGTGGGAGGCGGGCGGGTGGCGCGAGCGCGGCCGCGGCGTGCTGCGGCTAAACGACGGCGCAGGCGGCGGCGCCCGTCTCGTGGCTCGAGTGGCAGGCTCCTTGCGGGTGGCGCTCAACACGCTGCTGTGGCCCGACATGGTGCTGGAGCTGGCCGGCGCCAAGTCTCTGCGCATCACCGCCGCCGACGCGCAGCTGCAGGTCAAACTGTTCCTCATCATGGTGAGTCACCTCTTTTGACTTTCATAAGTGTACATTGTGTTACCTGAATTAATAAATTTTTTTTTTGTCGGCGTTGTATCTCTGTGGTGGTCGGTGCGTGATGGAGAGTTGCGTTGCAGGGAGCGCCGGGTGACATCGGCCAGCTGCACAGGGCGCTGCAGACGCGCGTGACGAGGATGAAGCGAGCCGCCGCCGACGGAGGGAGCGGGCCCTGCCCGGACAGACTCCGGGACGCCCCCGAGACGACGAATCCCGAGGGCGAAAGCCAGGAACCGTCGGATGAAGAAAAGGAATCCGCGTCACTGAAGAGGAGAGAAGGGTCGGAGGAGGGGACTTCGCCTAAGAGACCTTGTCGCGACGTGTCCGTGCAGTGAGTGAGAGTGAGTGACGTGAAGTGACTGTTTACGAAGTACTTAGGTGATGACAATTAGCATAATGTTTATTATTAGGAGATCCGATATTTGAAAATGTACGTATTTGCTATTCTGTATGAACTTTGTCAAATATAACATTTACATGACGAGTTTTAAATTTTTTTTCTAAAGCATTCCAAACTTTGCTGTGTTACGTTTTCGAAAGCTATACACCAAATACTGTGTACATTCTTTTGTTTTGACAAAAAAATTAAAATACCATTTAAAAACCTCTCGTGTCTATTATTTGATTTACGTAGTCGGTCCCAAAGTTCTGTCATAAATGGAAATAATGATAAAAACAAAAGTACTGATCAGTTTGTAATGAGTGATATATCAATTCTTAGTAAATTAATTAAGGATTAAAAAAAGCATAAAAATATTCGAAATAACCTCCCTCATTTTTAATACAGGCCCTTAAGCGTCGCGGCCAGTCGTCTATCGCAGCACGCACCATATTCGTGTCCATTTCAGTCACTGGTTTTTTTAAAGATGACTTCAGATTCTCCAAATTTTCATGAGGTTTATCACAGACCTTCCTCTCTAAGCCCTGTCATAATTTCTGGTCCAAAGGATTAAGGTCCGGACTGGAGGAAGGCCAATCCTCATGTCTAATTAAGACGATGTTTTGACGCTCAAACCAGGCTTTAGTTGTCTTGGCTTTGTATGCAGACGCAGAGTCCTGCTGGAACACGAAGTGATGTCCCGCAAATAGGGTGCTGGACATCTTTGACAAGGCGATACAAAACCGTCTCTTGGTACACTGTAGCACTGGTTTTGACCCCCTTTTCGAAAAAATTAACCTCAGTTAGCCCGTAATAGGACACTCCCAACCAAACCATTACTGATGATGGATGATGTCCATGTTGCACCCTTGGAACTTTATTTTCAGCTTCTTCAGAACTCCTAGCGTACGCTGTATAATTATGTTTATTGTACTTCTCTTCAATATCAAAAAAATTTTCGTCCGTAAAGAGGATATCACGGTGTCGGTTTTTCGCGTACCGCTTAAACAACACCCGCGATCTCTTAAGCCTTATTGCTTTTAGACGAGCATTAAGTAAGTTCCCACTCTTTTTTTGTATGCTCGTAGACCAAGATCTTCATTTAAAACCTTTTTTACTGTTTTCCTACTGACACCCATCTACAAATCCATCAACTTCTGTTTTCGGACAGACTTTCTTACTATCCGCGCCTTGATAGCTTTGATTACTGCTGGTGTTCTTGCGGAGCGTGGCCAGCCAGTTCTTTTCTTGTCCTCAACACTGGAGACTTCAAGGTACCTATCAATAGTACCGTACACAAACCTAAGCGTTATATTCAAATTTTTGAGCAACTTGAAAATGGTACTCGGCGAGTGTCCACAGCGGTGCAACGCAATAACAACTATTCGGTTTACTTTCAATGTCCACTCCATCGTGAAAAATTACGGAAAGTTATTGTTTTTTGTTTTAAAACAATAATCAAACATTCCAAAATAGAATGCAATAATTTTTTTATAAAATCCTGCTCGAAATGTAGAAATAATGTGCTAGTGACAGAACTTTGGGACCAACTACGTAGATAAAGTGGGCTTCGACCGTCTTTAACATAATTTAGATTTTAGATCTAGCTCGCCTGCGTTAGTCTGTTTGGGTTTTTTATATTTCACAATTCGTTCAGTTTCGTTTCGTTTCTAAAAGCCCCGTTCTAATTTTAATTCCATTAACGCTTTGATGTCTTTCTCGCGGCCGTCGAGTCGTGAACGATTTCAAAACACTTGGCCGACGTTGCTTCGGCAATTGTCGGTCTCTACGTAGCAATAAACATAAGATTAAACTAAAAATAAAAACACCATTAATTCGCCTCCAGCGTGTAATTCTTGTAAATATGGATTTCGGTGAATGTATAAAGATAAAGTGCGCCGCGATCGCGGCTGAGTCACGGAGTCGGGCAGACCGGGTCGTGGCGGCGCTTGTTCAGTGCTCCCGGCGTCGTAAGTGCTCCAAGCCGTGTAAAAAGTTGTATCCGGCCGCGAATAGCGTGCGAGGAATTTCGTTTATAAATACGTACGGCCGACGGAGGTGCGCAGTGTACGGATGCGGGTTGTTTGTATTGCCGACCGCCGTCTCGAGACGCTCCTGGACAAAGCTACGAAAGTTGTGAGCCTGGAACTCCACGAAACATTGACATTCCGAAGCTTATTCAGTGATATTAGGTGTACACAACGCCTTCAGAGATACCTGGGTACCTTCCGTACCTGGCGGTGGTCATCGAGGATCAAGTGGGTGGTGAAGCGGCACTGATGCAGTGTGGCCGATGATATTCACGGGCGGGGGGGCGCGTCGCCGGCCTCCGCCAGCGCCCGCTCGCCCTCGCCCGCTCGCCTATCAGCGATTGCACGACAACGTAAGTATATGGTCAGACATTCGTACGTCGTTTACACAACGATTGTCTACCGTCAAAAATCTAGTAAAATTAGCTTGTCTACTTATAAAAAGTATTTCCATTGCATAAAAACAAATCGTTTTTACGAGCAAGGACGAAGATGGAGAGGCAAAGTGTATAAGTAAATGCATGGCTATAAATAGCTCTAACCGTGCACGCCTTAAATATTTCACGTTTCTTAGCGATCTGCATACAACGATAAGCTATCTCAGCGAAGAGTACCTAATCCAAGCTATGTCTGGAGATGTGCTTATGCTAATGCTTCGTCAATAAAGAAATCCTGAAATGAAGGCCCTTTTTTTGAAACCCTCCCTTTTTCATTTTGATGAATCATCCTACGCATCAGTAAAGAAGCACGCTCGCGTTATGACACAGTACATTCATCAATTGAGCTCGTTCGTTGCCCAAAAAGATTTTCACGAGCAAGCACATGCCAAAGAATTCTCGCAAAGACCTTGAACGCGAACTTGTGAGATTGCGAATATCGTTCAGTCCCTTCAGCAGTAAAGAGCTGCAGTTGCGTCTAATTGTGGTAGAAATGGTGTAGATGATCACCCCGGCACTATTGGCGATGTGTCAAGGAATCTCAAAATCGAAATATGGCTTCATTCTTTCGGGTATGTTTGCCAGTCTGCTAACTGCTTGCTGTTTTTAAAGATGGCGCAAAGGGTTTCATCCATCAGTCATTGCTATGATTCATACAAGTATGCATTACGTTATGCTTTGCGAAATATTGATCATACTCGAAGGTTAGTTGTAAGGGTTAGGTATGTATTACACCTTAATAATTTAATCTATCAGAAGCGGAGAACAATCTAAACAAGTTAGTTTATTTTTAATAGGAGAATCGTTCACGATTACCTATTACATGACCTTTCACATCATTAGGCCTATGATGAACATACGCTTTTAAGTAGTACAAAAGAGTTTAGAGACATTTAAATTACCTTTTACTTTCTTAAAGAAAATCGTTTTCGGTTTAAACAAATAATAGTAAAACAGATAGAAAAATCTGTCTACAAATGTCTTGAAACTTTATCTATCGCCCGTCACTAAAACTACTACACTTTATTCATATACTACATGAATCATTGCACCTACCACCTAATTCTATCTTGCATAGATTGTTTTGATAATTACCCTAATGAAAATAAATCTCTGAAAGATTTGTCGTACATGGTAGTATCATTACTATGACGTATTATGTTCTGCACACACACTATCACAACTGACGTTAATTAGATCTTTTTAAAATTAAAAACTTTTAGTGGGTGGGTGCGAGTCGGTCTGTCGGCGGTTATGATGAGGCGCGCCAGTCTCGCGGCAAGCGCATCACGCAGCGACGCGGTGCCATCAAACACCATAAGTAAGTTTAGCTTACCACATATATTTTCAATGACTCGTGAACCTTGTCCATCATAGCTATTAAGCTTCGCGATCGATGTTTTAGATGTAAGTGTTATAATAAGAACTAAAGAGGACTTAATGAATATCTGCCCGAACATCACGTTGTCCAGAATCCACGAAGTGCACGGGCACCGGTTTGTGGCGAAATTCTTCAGGCAGCCGACGTTCTGCGCTTTCTGCAAGGAGTTCCTATGGGGCTTCGGGAAACAAGGCTATCGCTGCGTGGTCTGTCAAACGGCTGTGCACAAAAGATGCCACGACAAGCTGCTGGGAAAATGCCCCGGCTCCTCTGCGCACTCCGATGCCACCGTGGTAAATAACTATGTGGTTGATATGGCTATTTTTTTAAAATAATTTTATAATAATTAAAACATAAAGTAATACTAACAGTACCGATTCCTTGTGATTTGTCTAATTCTTTTATTTATTTGTTCTCAGACTTTTTGCGCCTGACGTTTTATGAAAGCAAAACACAAATTCCCTTAATTGCTATTTATATATATTAAAGTTCACCACATCATAAATAATAGTATTGTCTTTGATTAACATAACTTTTATTCATTTAATAAAACACTATTTTGACCGGATTGAAGTTATGTATTATTATAAATTTACAACTATTTAACATAATTTTAAATTTATCCGACGTTTCGCGTGCTTTACAGCGTGCGTGGTCACGGTGACTGAAGACACCGTGACCACGCTGTCAAAATAGTGTTTTATTAAATCATAAATAATGCTATATCATTATACAGTATAGGTTATTATATAGTTAAATACCGTACTCACAGGGGAAACTATATCACGCGTTCGATTGCAAATTAAATTTTATGGCTTCTTGTTTTTAAAATATTTATAAGAGAATTTATGTTTGATCATCACGTACACAGTTCCTACGCGAAAGGTTCAAAGTGGACGTGCCGCACCGATTTCGTCCGCATCAGTTCATGTCACCAACCTTCTGCGACCACTGCGGAGCTCTTCTCGCCCCTTTTTTCACGCATCAACTAAAGTGCCAAGGTACGCACCACGGAATATTTATAACCAGCTTGATGCGAAGCTACTAATAATAAGGAACTCTACATTTTACTATTAGTTAATTGGTAGGAAATACAAGATGTATTCTTGCATGTGAGGATAGTAGGCGCAATATAATATATAATACTAGCAGACCGGCCAAGCGTTGCTGTGGCTAAGGTTTTTGTTATATTACATAGTAGCAAACTATTCAAGGGAAACGGTAGGAGAACACCAGTCATGGGGACCACTATGCCTTTTTTGGTGGTAATGCCATTAAATTGTAGCTTATGTGAAACGTTGATACTTTCAACACAGCGCCATCTGTTAGAATTGTGACTATCAAATAATTTGCAATAAAATAATATTGCGGGTATAAATTGAGATGTAAGCTATCCTATCTTTTAAGTTGGATCAAACTACACACGGTGTGCAAATTTGATTGATATCGGTTCGGTAGTTTAGGAGTCCATAGCGGACAAACAACGTGACACGTAATTTATATATATTAAGATTATGAATAAGTTTTTGCAAAATTTATTTATTGCATCGATGCTCCGATACAAACGTTAGCAGTATGATATTCGCTGATAGTGCTTTATAAATCAGTGAATTCGTGTAAGTAGTTTTCGAGTTTATTCGTAACAAACATAGAAAAGTACTCGTTTATCTTTATAAGGTAAGTATAGATATGTGTATTTATAAAATGATTTATTGTATTTATTACGTATATGTGTCAAAAAAGATACAATCGCAGGTTAGGTACCTTATTGTGGATGAATCATATTGTGCTAAGAAACATTTGAAGAGATATTATTGTCTGAAAAATCTATTAGTGTCATAAAATTCTCATCCATCAATCAGTGGGCAGTGGGCGGAGCACGAAAGTGCGAGCGTCGCCCGCCGCTGCCAGTCTGCGGCGCGCGTTCATACGGTGAACCGAGCTTCGCGCTCGCTGTTTAATGTGATACGATGCCGCTTTTTTCCGAACATATTTCGAATATGTATTACAGTGGAACCCCTTCATACTCCGGTGTGCCCTACGGCACGGGCTACGGCGGCTCACCTTACGGAACGTCTTACAGTGCGTCCTATTTGAATCCCGGAGGCAGTTATAGTAATCACTCATCTTTGGCCCCATATACCAGGACGTTATCGTCGAGGTGGCTCGGTAGAAATTACTCTCCAATACTTGGCACTATTGCGGAAAAAGGTACAACGAGCCCGGTTAGAATCAATAGTCCTAGAAGAACCCAAGTCCCAAGATCATATACATCACACATATCTATTCCAACTAGTTATTCATCCCGACCCATAAATATTAACACTGCAGACATTGATGTTTCTCGTGACAAATACCGAAATAGATCCATATCGATGCAGTCTATGAGTACGGGATCGTCGCGCTGGAGCCCTACGTCGGAAAGAAACAAAGAATCATCGCAAATGTGCGAAAAACCTAAGACAGGCGTGGATTCGACGCCGGGTTCTCATCCGCAAAGATCAACAATAAAACGAGATCGGCCGGTCGTTAGATTACACACAATTAAGAGAAAAGATAGAGACTCGCCACGTCATCCTGTTCAATGTGTTTCTGAAGAAAAGTGTAAAAGTCATGAGCTCAATAATACAGATGATAGTAATAAACCAGGACTAAAATGGAGACAGCGACTTGCTGATGATTTGACGTATAAAAATAAAAAAGATAAGAAAACTATAGGTGAAATGTTAGTGGAAAAATTTACTCTAAAAAATAAGGATGATGAAGATTTAGAAAATATTAAAATTGAAAATCGCGATGAAAATATAAAAATAAAAGATGTTATGCCTCCGTCAGAAAATATTGCAACTATAGATAAAAGTAAATTAACCAATAGACGCTGTTCTATGGAACAATTGGCAGAGCAAGCTTCGTTATTAGATTCATTAATTAGGAGAGAGAATTTGAGCACTGCAACTTTAGATTTAAGTAAAATTTCCACTGAAACTGGTGAAAAATGTGAAGATGTCGACCAAAGAAAAAGAAAACTCGCTGACCAACCAAATCCTCTAAAAACAACAAAATCAGTTCATTGTTTTATGTCGAATCCGGTGACTAAAAGGAAAAGTTTAAGAAAATCTACTTCGGGGGATAACATTCGTAGATTGGATCGAATATCAGAATTACCGCAGATTCGTAATGAAAACCTAGCCGTCGATGAAATAAAAACTTCATTGAAAACATATAATGTTAAAAATATAAAAAGTAAACCGAAAATAAAACAAAAAATAACCTCTAGTGTAGACATATCGACGCCGCCGAGTCCCTTAAAGTTTATAGTAGAAGATGTCACAGTAGAAGAAAAACCATCAAATAAGAGAAAAGAAGTTATTTATAGCAGTTCTATAGAAGATAGTAATAAATTAAATGACTTGAATGAAATTCAAACTAAATCAATTGAAAGTAAACATCGAAAAAGCGTTAAAGTAAAGCCTAAAATGTCAACGTCAAGTCTAGAAGAAACAGTTTCACAAGAATCGGAAGATGTAAACTTTTGGGGAAAACTGGGTAAACGAGAGACAATTTATTTAATTAACAGAAAAAAAGAAATAGAAGAAAATAATGAGCAAAATAAGCGATCAATGTTTTGGTTTACCGAAGAAGAAGGTGAATTAGATAATAAACAAGTAGCACAAAAGATGTCACAATGTTATGTTAGTACAACAGAACCAGACACAAAAAATACCAAAAATACAAAGTTAAAAAAAGTCAAAGAAAATAATGAATTCATTAATAAAGAGCAACAACGATCAAACGCATCAGTGTGTCACAACAAAAATCAATTAATAATAAAAGACAATGATATGATAATAACGTCATCAATTAATAAAAATCCAAGAGAGCAAGACGTACAAAATATCATCCCCGTAACAATAGAACCTGAAGACAAGAATGAATCCATTGAAGTTAGTTTAAGAAACAATGACACAGAGGCTAATGATTATAGTTCATGTAATACTATATCAAATGAATCAAAGGAATTTAATTTAAGTACAAATGGTTCCCTAAATAAAACATGTTTAAAAGAAGATATTACAC
Source organism: Pieris macdunnoughi (assembly GCA_905332375.1). NCBI lineage: Eukaryota > Metazoa > Arthropoda > Insecta > Lepidoptera > Pieridae > Pieris > Pieris macdunnoughi. The sequence goes on along the minus strand of CAJOBZ010000004.1, from coordinate 87,853 downwards.
AAGATTTAGTGTCAAGCGCATTTAAAAGTGATGCTCCGTTATGTACTCATTCAATAATCCATAAAGAAGTTTGTTCTTTAACACAAAACAAATCTGATGAAGCCTGTGTTGATAAAAGTGATAATAGTCAGTTAATTTCAGATAGCCATGAGGTCTTAGAGGGTGGTCCTTTCAGTTTTAGTGTAGACATTCCGAATGTTGTTAAAAGAGAATCGGCGAATTGCGATAATGCTAAGGTTGAAGCTGAACTCACAATGCCAATAAAGCTGCCTAGCGTCAAGAAACCGATTTCAGACGTCAACGCCCATCAACTGTTTGCTAATAAAAAGCCTGTTAAAAACGTTCCTGCGCCGAAACCACTAATAGCAACACCTCGGCCGCTTCAAAAGAAAGCCCCGCAAGTCCTCTATTCCTCTACTTCTTCAGAAACATCTTCATCGACTGAGTCGTCTGAAGAAGAGGACGATGAGACGAGTGACAGCTCAACAGACTCTAGTGCGTGTGTAAATAACGCTGATGGCAGAACTTCAACTGGTTCCAATGATTCTGGATTTGATTCTTCGGCTCCAGGGTCTCCTTCGGCATTCAGCTTTGTCCGAAAAGGTAAAGATAAGTATATAAAAATAGAAATAAGAGTAAGCGTTGTAAATAACTTTTCAACGACAGCACGCTTTTGCATGGCTTTTAACGCACAAGTAGGTGAGTAGGGGGTAGACTCCTCCTAGTAGCAAATATTATCCTTGTTTGTTTTAGATTGTGATGTAAACTGCCATCGGAAATGCGAAAAGCTGACTGCAAATCTATGTGGAGTTAACCAGAGGCTTTTGGTCGAGGCTTTAGCTCTCCGCACTGCGTCTAAGAAAGGTGGGCTTCTATTAATTATAAGTCACTACATACATTATTTTCCATATACATATATATTTACATGTGTTTTTGTTGTTGATTATTAGGCAGCGTGGGCGCACACCAAAGTTGTGTTTGGCTATTTGCCAATCATTCGCTCACCTGTACAAGATGATAACCACAGATTGTTGTGGATGTAATTACTCCAAAATTATTAATATTTATGACGACAAGAACCATCTCGATACACGTGTTGTCTATTGATATATACACTTAGAAATTCTGCTTGATTTTCCGTAGTCGAGGAACGGTAGGAATATAATTATCTTAAGAAGAAAGGAAAAACGTCGATCAAAAAGTAGGACGAAGTGAGGATTTCTCTAAGTACGCACTTTCGGTCGATTAAACCACTTAAGTCACGGTTAATATCGATCAAACGAGAAAACTATTGATGCTTTCGAACACAACAAATCCGAGCGATTTGTTTCTGCCGAAATATTTTGGCTTCACTTCAAACGTAATGTATTTTTATCATAGCCTATCCATACTCGTAGTATATAATATGTATCTTTTGTTTTATATTTGCGATTTATTTTAGCTTATAAATCATTGAGCAACATACTTTTAGTAGGTGCGTCGACGTTTTGTTCGATTGTCAATGTTCTCGATGGATGTCATGTGCAGGTGCCGAGCCCAGTTCGTCATCCTCGGCCTCCGTACCTCACGGCCACACCCACGACCTGCAGCACCAAGAGCCCGGTAGGAGACTGTGTTACTGTGTTTTATTTACTGGCTTTGTGGCGCTACTAACTCTCAATTTTCAAACATTTAAAATAGGTCAAAATTCAGCCAATTACAAGGTATGTTCTTCCTTTTATGTTTTATTTTCAACCGATACAAACTAGCTATTTAATTAATTTCTATATCAAGATGAACTCTTACTTCGAGATAAATTCTTGCTTCCTGACACAATTGGCAAAAAGCGAGTCGTATTTTGAAACTGGCTATTTATAGCGATGCCTACTGCTTCAGGACTTTGTGTGAAGGTGCTAATGTGCAAGGCGGCCTGGATTATTTTCCGTGTTCTACTGCTTACCTCGCAATTGATAAAGTTTACTATCTTAGGTCCCAAGCTACGCGAATTAACAAAACGAACTTGTCATATCCTACTCGTTAATCTATGTAAAATATTGATCGGCTTTCTTTTTATTGACTTTTATTCATTTGCCTAAAGTTTTAGGTTTAAATAGGTGATTTTGAGGAGTTCTGAGATAAAAACATAGATACGATGACGGGTGTAACAAGTTAAACGGACTTTTGTGGCCGTTTGTTGAATTACCTCCTTTAAATAAACTTTGAATGAACAACTTTCTAATTACAGCATTGCGTTTCATAAAATTATACATGTACAATGAAGATGTAGTTACTTCAGGGCCGTCAAGATATAAAAGTTATTTTCCTGGGAAATGAAATAAATTCACTAATTTTCTTGTAGTAGCTTTGTGTAGTAGTAGATACGTGACCTTGTGGAAAGTGATTTTTCAACTAGAATAACTAGAAAAAATATGTGGCAATTATTCAAACGCTAAGAGTATCAGGCTACGAACGCGCCAAATGCATCAATATTGTTCATATTAATTTTGCTCCTAAATGACGTACATAAGAACATAGGGCTTCAAAGACGTGTAATGTGTAATATATTTAGTTTTTTAAATTTGTACCACAGTTAGCTTGCATCCAAACTTAAAACTTCTACAAATGTTAAATAAACCTTTACATATCCGTCGCCTCCTCGTTCTATAATGGCAAGCTGAAGCCGAAAGGGCCAGCGTGACCTGATGACTTTTGCGGGGTGAGTGACCTTAAAGGAATTTAGATGTGGAAGTAGTTCAATAATTCGCTGATGCCCCTAATCTTCCACAGAGAGGAATGAGTAGTTATTGTTCTATAGTCTCTAGTGGTACAATGTTCCAGTCTACGTTTAAAGACGCGGACGGTGAATTTTATTTTTAGCGAAGCGCGTGATTATCAGGGGCCGTAAGAAAATTAAAACGTATCGTGAATATTACGACACTATGAGCGGCTTATCATGTTTATGAATGAGCGTCGGTTATTAGACTTATGCTAATGCCTACGTTTCTAAACGAATACGAATATTCCTTATTAATGTTTCGAATAAAGTCAGCAAACGACTCCCTATTTTGTATTTTAGTTATATACGTAAATGATCAACAGTCTGTGATAAAACTCTTTCGTTTCAGAACAATCGACGGCGTATGACCTATTCAAAAAGACAGGAAAGTTCACTCCTCCGGCGAGAAGCATCCCCCGCTTTAGGAAGTACACCATAGACGACTTCCACTTCATCAAGGTGTTAGGAAAGGGTAGCTTTGGAAAGGTCAGTCAATGACAGCTGTCGTCTAACTAGACCATTAATGTTAGGAGTTATAAAAATGGACGCGAAGAGGCATTGAGCCAGGTGTCGATTGATAGGATATATTGATTTAGCGATGACCTGATTGCTCGTGTTCCAAGAAGGTGCCAGCGCGTCTGAAACATACAATATTTCATTATTACCCTTTGCTTATTTTAGACGACACATGCCGATGGTTCTTGAAAAAATTTTGTAACTGTTTGGAAAACTATAATTCATCAATGCTCTATTTGAGCTTCATAAAGGAATGTTAACTTGTAATACTTTTCGTATTGAATAACATAATATCGTAATCAGCCATCACATATTGCGTCAGAGTTGGTACTAGCTTGGATTTTGCCATGCGCTATGCCTACAAACCAAGAATAGGCTGGTGGAATATGGGTCAATTATTGCGGCACTTACCATTCTGGAGAGAAATATGCAGTGCCATATTTATCTGGATTTATTTTAAGAGCCTGGCCGTAACGTATTATTTAGTTCGATGGATAAACTTCAAGGGGAATAAAAATTCACCGTCAAATGTAATGTGCGAATATATGCATTTCTCCGGCGACCTTCAGTTGCAATAATACGAGTATATCCCTGTGATGTTCATAAGACATTAATTTATTGCATTTTAACTTTTATCATACGGACGTAGATGTATGTATAATTATAGTAATTAAATCCCGCAATTCGTCGTTCGGCTTTATTGATTATTTTTATAGTTCCCTCGCTTAAGGTTAATGAACTTAATATAGTGTATTTATAAATTTTAGACCGTGATCCACAACACGCATTAACATAATTAATCAATCCTAATAATAGGTACACAACATATTTTTCTTGTATGAGGATGTTATATTACAATAAAAGTTTTTTAATAGATATGTAAATGCGAATTTATTACATTATTTATGTAACTTCGTGTAAGCACCAACTTTAAAGAAACGTCGAGCTGAGTCAATCATGAAATATCGTATGAATCGGATCAGATCGGACGGAGGGGTGTCTCTTGAAGCATAAATTGCACAATCATGTTGCAGTATGTTCAGCAAATAAATTATCCTTATTAGCTATATGACGCCTTACGCGGTGACACCCGGTGGTGTGGCACGTTGCCACCGAGTGGCCCTGATGCTGCGGTTCACCTGTCACGTCCATTCGTTAGGCGGGACTATTCTCAGGTTTGACATCACGCTATGACGTCACACACCACGTGCTTTCTTTGAGAATTAATCGTGTATAATACACGATTCGCTTCTATAATAGCTAACGATGGACTTAATATAATTAGTCTTCAGATACTTTTACAAGTTGCAAATAAAAATATATTTAAATGGACGAAGAATTATAGCATGCTTTGTTTGTATTCGGCCGGAAGGTGATGTTGGCGGAGCTGCGAGACACGGAGTACTACTACGCTGTGAAGTGCCTGAAAAAAGACGTGGTGCTGGAGGATGACGACGTGGAGTGCACTCTTATCGAGCGGAAGGTGCTAGCGCTCGGCACCAACCACCCTTATCTTTGCCATCTCTTCGCCACTTTCCAGACGGACGTGAGTTCTCACAATATCTCCGGGCAAAAGGATTTAATATCATTTATTACAACATCTACCTTCTATGAGAGACGTATTCAATAAGTGGACGATCGTTTCAGTCTCATCTGTTCTTCGTGATGGAGTACCTGAATGGTGGTGATCTGATGTTCCACATTCAGCAGAGCGGCCGCTTCCCTGAACCCAGGGCTCGATTCTATGCCGCCGAAATTATTTCGGGACTGAAGTTTTTGCACAAGAGAGGAATAGTATACAGGTATATTACGATAGAGGACTAGAAGAGAGTGGTCTCATATCTTCACAATGTGGTTTTGCAATCTTATTTCGAACTAGACTATATTGTGAATATACGGATTATTGCAAATCTTGAGATCGCTCGATAAACTGACTTATAAAACTGTATCAAATGTTTTGACTAGTATTTCACTTTTTTTCCTAACTGCAACAATGATCTGTCGTGTTTCAGGGATTTGAAATTAGATAACATCCTTCTCGACTTCGAGGGCCACGTGCGAATAGCGGACTTCGGCATGTGCAAACTACAGATATATCTGGACAAAACGGCAGACACCTTCTGCGGCACTCCCGATTATATGGCGCCTGAGGTTCGACTCGCCTTCTGACAACGATGACTCATAACGGCGAGCGAAAGTTTCACACTCTGAAACTATCCGTTGCAGATAATCAAGGGCTTGAAGTACAACCAGACGGTGGACTGGTGGTCTTTCGGCGTGCTGCTGTACGAGATGCTGATCGGGCAGAGCCCCTTCAGCGGCTGCGACGAAGACGAGTTGTTTTGGTCCATCTGCAACGAGCTGCCTTCTTTCCCGCGATTCCTCTCGGCCGACGGCCTCGACATACTCACCCGGGTGAGGCCTCGTATGCGTCGATGCGGTCCGGTCCGATCGAAATGTCTCACGTGAGATCCATCATCCGTTTCAGCTGCTGGACAAGGACGCCCGCACTCGCCTGGGAGGACCGGAGTGCGAGCACGGAGACGTGCGCGATCACCCCTTCTTCCGCGAAGTGCCCTGGGACCGTCTCGAGCGCCGCGATCTTCCCGCGCCGTTCAAGCCCCGCGTGGTCAGTATACCGTCTGCCCTCTCACCGCCTTTATTGACAATCCCTGATACTGAAAGCGTTGTTACCTCCGTTACAGCGTCACCCGCTGGACACGCAGTACTTCGATCGCGCCTTCACGTGCGAGCGGCCTCGCCTGACGGCCGTCGAGCCCCACGTGCTGCGCTCCATGGACCAAGGCCCTTTCAGGGGCTTCTCCTACACCAACCCTAATGCCTCCGACCGGTGACCGCACGAGCTCGTCAATGTTTTGTATTTAACATTTTATGATTTATTTATTGTTCAGAAACTGAAAAATATGCATTAGATATTAGAAGTAGGTCCTTTAAAATACTCATAGGTTAATTATTGTATTATAAATATTTTTAAAACTGTTTATAAAAAAACATTAAAAATGATGAACATTATTTGTGTTTTGTTTGTTTTGAATAGTGTATTGACCCGACCATCGGCTCCTGAATCCGCTTCCGCTTTAACGGTGATAAAATGTCTTCCACTATGACACCTAAACTGTACCCAGTTTCCAATCGTTAAATGTTAGTTAAGGTAGACGTAGAATCAGTGGCGTAACTATACTATCTGGGGCCCGTGGCAAATCTTCTTTCGTGGTAATTCTTTTGAAGTGCCCTATCAGTAAAAATCGTCCCTACTTAGTTTAATTTTAATAAACTTCGAGATTTTCAGCGTACATGTTGCATATGTCCCACTAATGGCCGTAGGCCTCCTCTCTTAGGCGAAAGGGGATTGGTCTGTTGTCCCCACGCTAGCCCAATATCCCCTAGCTAGCCTATTGGAGACTTCACATTCATCCATAGAACATAATCTTGGGCAGGGGCCCTCTTGCGTCGGGGGCCCGTGGCATTTTGATAGCCCTGCCACCCTATTGTTACGCCACTGCGTAGAATCCTTTACATGACTTACTTAATTTTTACTAAATGTAAATATAATGAATTGATTGTCTTCTGTGAATTTTGAAATAGAACGAAATGTATGATACATATACGATTTTATTAGTTTATTACAGTATTTTACGGTCGGCTATTAAAAATAGCGGTACGAAGTCTAAGCTGCAATGAAGGGGAAAAAGCGAATTGTAAATTCACTTGGGATAGACGTAGATTACCGCTGTAAAACGCTGAATACATTTTGGTCTAAGATCCCGCTATACAACGACCTTCACCGAGATGCTTATTTAATGAAACGTATTTTATATTTAATTTAATATGTCAATAAATATAATCCATATGGGTTGTCTAGCAAATTTCAGTCCAGAGTATGTTTAATTAATAATTTAAAAAAAATATTTTTTAAACATTTCACCGGTATGATTATTAGATAAATTCTATACCAATCGAAAGTATGAAGCCCATAGAATATGCAAACTTTATGCTGCCCATTCTTTTCCGGTCACAACTATCGGGTTGCCTGGTATAAACAGGTAAATCTGTACTAGCATTTTGCAACGGTCTGTTTATTGAATGAAATTTAAATGAAATTAAAGATTATTTTATTCTGAACACGGTGGTATAGGGTTGTCTGCGAAAAATCAGTCCAGAATTGCGGTTGTCGAATTTTAAAAAGTAAAATATTGCTAAAATTATTATGATTTAAAATTATCTTAGCTAATACATCTTCTATATTTCTATATTAAAATATAATATATATATATATTAAAATATATATTTTATTTTCGTAAATTCCATATGGCTTAATGCAACGGATCCAATATGCGTGAAATTTGAGCCTGAGAACTGCGGACGGTTCTTAGATGAATATTTAAAACCAGTAGGATTCATAGGGGATTTTTAAAGATAGAAGACATTGTCGAAAAAAGTGAAACAGAAAGTGATGACGAAGAAGATTCAGAAGTTGAAGATCGTAGTTTTATGTCCTATGACTCGGATTCTGAATAATTAAAAAAAATTGTATTTTTAATTTTTTACAATAAATAGAAGTAATTTTTTAATTGTTGTTTTTGAAGTTATACTTCTTTAGGCGCGTTATGAAAAATTGATGAGAGTGAAATTTTACGATGCGCGCGCACCGTGACACTAAATTATCAGTATGGGCGCCGAGCGTGCGCGAGCGAGATGGAAATAAGACAATCTACAAGTAGAAAGAAATAGAATATGCGTGAAGTTAGCAGCTATGCTAAGAATTTGGAATGACCATAATGACATTTACCTTTTAAACAAATAAAGGAGTTTTAATTTTTTTTTCAAATAAATTTAGAATGCTTTTTCACAAAGACCTATTGTTACTTAGTTAAAAGGTTATGAAACATACGTAGTTATTAAATTGAATGAATAATATAATAAAATAATAAATAATTATTAATATTAATTAATAATTGAATAATATAATAAATATTAAATATTATTAACGTTAAATATTTGTTATTAATTATTTAATATTTAAAAAAAATAAAGAAAGCCAAAGAAGTTTAACTTCTTACGCGCGTACATAAGTACACGCATCCTTTTTTTATTTTGTCTTCTTATAATAAAAATAAAATTTGCAAGATTACCCTGATTAAAAAAATCCACTTTTATGGGTTTTGAATTTTTTCCAATAGTTTCAATTGATTTCAATTTCTCTGTTTACATTTATAGATTTATAATTTGCATGTAGTAGGTAAATTTTTTATTTTTTTTCAATCAATATTTTTAATCAGGGTATTATTAATTATATATGAATCACTACAACCTTCTTTTTTACTAAAGATGTATATATACTTTAGTGTCACATAAAAAATATACACATAAATAATTAATTGATTAAAAAAAAATTAAATAACTATTTCTCTATTTAAATAATAAACTACTCCAAAATGATGCATAATTATACGAGTCCATCGCTATCCCTTTCTTTTCCAAGCCCAAATAGCATGCGCACTCTCATTCTTTAAGTTAAACAGCTGCTATGCTGTGTCCTCTTCTATCGCATGGGATTGGTCGGTTGGGACCTCTCAGTCGCACACATTCACTTGGAGCAATATTTTACTTTTTAAAATTCGACAACCGCAATTCTGGACTGATTTTTCGCAAACAACCCTATACCACCGTGTTCAGAATAAAATAATCTTTAATTTCATTTAAATTTCATTCAATAAACAGACCGTTGCAAAATACTAGTACAGATTTACCTGTTTATACCTGGCAACCCGATAGTTGTGACCGGAAAAGAATGGGCAGCATAAAGTTTGCATATTCTATGGGCTTCATACTTTCGATTGGTATAGAATTTATCTAATAATCATACCGGTGAAATGTTTAAAAAAATATTTTTTTTAAATTATTAATTAAACATACTCTGGACTGAAATTTGCTAGACAACCCATATGGATTATATTTATTGACATATTAAATTTAATATAAAATATGTTTCATTAAATAAGCATCTCGGTGAAGGTCGTTGTATAGCGGGATCTTATACTATTTGCTTACTGTTATTTTTGATAGATTTCTAACTTCTAAGGGCCAATAAGTTTGTCTCATAGAAGCAAGCAACAATGGTGAACTTGCGTGGAGGACTTTGTGGTGTTGATGTCCGAAAATAGTTTTGTAAGTTCATGTTTCCTGCATTTAATGATCGCATGTTTCTGACCCCTTAAGCTTAATTAATTTAGAGATCGAACACTCAAAAATAATACCTAACCTATTAATACTTTAAACTTTATTGATAATTAATAATAAACTTGACAATAAGCATAAAGCTATGTATTATACTGAGAGACTGGTGCTTGAAAAAGGTTGGGAAAACCTGTTATTAAAAGTCACCAGTCCCTCTTGAACATAGTGGCAAAAAGTATTGCTAGTACAAGTTTTAAAAACGAACGAACAATAAATAATTTATAAAAAATATATATAAAAAAAAAAAAAATTGATAGAAAAAAGTTAAAGCATTTATGAGTGTGTGTGTGTGTGAGTGTACGGGTCAGTGTGAGTGCGTGTGCGAGTGAGCTAAATTGAGACTAGTGTGGGCGAGAAAAACGTTCCATTTATTAAATTAAATTAGGGGTCGTAATAGATTTTCTGTGCTTTGGTAATCTAGCGATTTGAGATATTTAGTTACTACTTTTTACAATTGTACTTTGTGAGATGATAAATTTGAAGGTCTTTGTTAAGTTTATTGTATAAATGGGTACCTAGAAAGCAATACGAACTATGGGAAAGAGCTGTTTTGAAAAGTTGAGGACGGCATACGGAATCCTTTCTACGCCTTCCATCTACAAGTTTATGATCGTATTCTATCTCAGAATGCTTTGTAAGAATAGTGTACAGGATGAAAGTTTGTCTAACGGATAATACATCCCAATCCTTATATAAGTCAGCTGTGGGAAAGCGAAAGGGGAGTCCTGCACCTACTTTCAAGATAGCACGATGAGCTCTCTCGACCTCAATGAGGTATGTTTTGGCAGCACCTCCCCCACGAGGGTATACAATACACAACCAAAGAATGACATAAGGCATAGAATACCATCCTAAGAACGCTGCGATCAGCGATGTGCTTGAGATTCTTGAAGACAAAAATAAGTTTACGTAATTTTGATACCAGGGATTCGACGTGCCTGCTAAAATTTAATTTTTGATCGATGACGACACCAAGGTATTTGAAGTGGTCAGTCCTTTGAAGATTAGGACAAATGATCTGGGAGATATTGCAGTTACAGTTTGGTACATGAGCGTATAAGGCCAGCGAAGGAGGTGGAAGTTGATTTGATCTCCTGGCAAAAGTCATAAATTTAGTTTTAGATACATTTAGCGTTAAGATATTGTGATGAAGCCATTTGGATACTGTTTGAAAGCCAATCTGAGCTAGACGAAATACCTCATTCCAGTTGTCTCCACTGAAGAAAAGCGCGGTATCGTCAGCAAAGGTGAAGATTTTGCCCTGCTGTAAGTTAAGCTGGCAGAGGCCATTTATGTAGATTAAAAATAGGGTAGGACCGAGGATGCTGCCTTGAGGCACGCCAAACTTAACCTCACACTCATCACTAACATGGTTTTCGACCTTGACTCTGTGTTTTCTATTACTAAGATAGTTTGTTAGCAGTTTTAAAGGTAAACCACGAATGCCAAGTATTTCTAGTTTAGATAATAGATGTGGGATGGAGACAGTATCAAATGCTTTGGCCATATCAATAAAAATAGCCAGACATTTCTCTCTGTCATCTAATGAAGAAACTGCAGAGTTTACTAGGTCTTGTACAGCACTGCTTGTGGACTTTCCTCGACGAAAACCAAATTGGGAGGGTGAAAGGAGTTCATTATTTTCAAGGTACGTTGTCAGTCTGTTATTAATTAGACGTTCTAGAATTTTAGACATTACGGGCAGGATAGAGATAGGTCTGAAGTTATCAACGCGATTTTTTTCACCACCTTTGTGAATGGGTTTGATGATAGCTGTTTTAAAAGAATCCGGAAATACTCCTGTGTTGAAAGCCAAGTTACATATGTGAGTTATGATGGGTGCTAACTGGCACTCGTATCTTTTAATGAACGAACCAGAAATTTGGTCGAAACCTACGGCGCAATTATCCCGCAGGCACCTAATAACTTGAGCAACTTCGTATACATTAGTAGGTAACAAGGCAAATGAATTAAGTGGAGAATTAAGAGAGGATTCTGAAGTAAATGTAGGCAAATTAGGGTCATTGTAGGGGTTTTTCTCTGCGAGGTTTCTACCTACGTTGGCGAAAAAACTATTAACTTCATTGACGGACTTATTCGGATTAATGGTAGATATGCGACATGGAAAATAATCAGTAGGCTTCCTAGAACCACTTATTTCTTTTATTACTTTCCATAGCTTTTTTTATCATACTTAGCAGCTTGAAGCTCTAGTCTCTCGTAATTTCTTTTAGCCTTTTTGATGAGTGACGTACAGAAATTTCTATACCGCTTGTATGATATAATGAGAATGTCATTTGTGGGGTCTTTTTTGAGTTTTTTGTGGAGGTTGTCTCTATTTCTCATACATCTCAATAATTGAGGGGTTATCCAGGGTTTCCTAATAGATTTTCTTCGTGGGATTTTAGTTAAATTCGTGTTTCTTTGCAAAGCCGAGGTAATAAAGTTAATCAAAAGGCTAGTAGCAATATTTACATCTTTGCATTCTAATATGTTTTGTAAATTTAGGCTTATTATATCTTTATCTAACCCTTCATAATCGACGCGCTTAAAATTTTTATTTTGTAATTGAGGGGGTAATCGTTGAGCAATGCTGAGTGCAACACTTTCGTGATCAGTAATTGATGATTCGAATATTATGCACTTAGCTATTGACTTAGTTTTTATCATCATGTGGTCCAGGCAAGTTTTACCGTGGGTGGGTACGGAATTACCTTGAAGTATACAATGACTCGCCAACATGTTTAAATATTCATAAGAACGTTTGTCGGGACTACTTGAAACAATGTCAATATTAATATCCCCACACAAGATTATGTTTTTAAAATTTTTTACCCGAGAAAGAAGTTGGTTGAGAGAATTAATGAAGTCGAAGGTATTGTACACACTGGGCGGGCGATATATGGCAATTATACATGTATCACTGTTTATTTTAATCATGAGGCAGTTTGCATCACTAACTTTGGGTTCTTCGTGGGTAATTTTCAACTGCTTGCTATAATATATGACAATACCCTCATTTTGCGTTTTGTGTTCAGTTGTCGATACATAGTTATAGTTTACAAGGTTAGGAATTGGTCTAGTTTGAGATAACCAACATTCAGTTAAGACTATAAAGTCCCACAGAATTTTTGATCTTTGTAAAAAGGTTGAGAGATTTGGCATATTACAATTAATGCTACGAATATTTTGTGTCAGAATATTTAATGGGTTATTCGAATTAATTATGTATTTATTTCATCATCTACATTACATACGATTTGCTTGGCTACTTGTATAGAATCTAGATCAATGTTTATTGAAGGATTATTCATTTTTTACGAACTACAGACGAAATGTTAAAAATAATATTGGCAAAGTCACGGATAATAATCTACGTGACTTTAGAACCACAATGAAAAATAAAAGTAATAAAAAGATTTGATATAAATGTTGATATCGATAAGTAGCCTAAGTGTGAGATGTGACATAGTCATGGTAGGGTAAAGAGAGAGGTTTAGAACTGTTTTGAGCGGCAGAGTGGAAGTGGATTTGTTTATTTTGCCAGCCCGTGTATTATATATTGCATGTATATATATACAATGTGTTGAACTGTATATATATACAAACAGTACATTTTGTGTTTTGTGTGTGTGTTTTATAGGTGGAGAGTAGATTGACAATAAGTGATATAAGAAGTAGTATAATTTTTTATATATGAAGTTAATGCATGCAAAGTAAGAATAGTTAATATACATATACATACACAATACTTTAAATAAGTTAATAAAATAATAATATTTAAGTCCTGTGGTATCATTTAATGGTCTTCATAAGTCAAACAAATATTACCCTGGGTACAGCATAAATAAATACATAAATGTAAGTAAATTAGGCTGTGACTTAAGTATATATGTTTATGCATACCAAAGAACCAATAACTCAAATTGAATACTACCACAACATACACATCATTAACAGAAACAATTACCGATGGCAAAGTATAGACAGTATACAATATTAAATCAAAGAAAGACACAGTACCATTAATCTTAGCCACATGTATCAGATACACTAGGGATACTCCCAAACACACGTAGAATGTCGGCTTCAGTACGAAAAATATTTATCTTAGTTGTTTCTGTCTGCCTAGCAAACACACGACCCTCCTTCGTCCACACAAATCTCCAACGGTGTTCCTTACATTTCTCTCGTAGCTTACCATAAAGCAAGCGATTGGCCCTTGTTAACCTCTCATTGATATAAATCGGCTTCGGGGCGTGTGATGGAAAGCCAAAATCAGCTGTTGATAAGTTACGTTTTACTCTAGCCTGTTTTAAAAAATCATTTCTAATGGAACGGCGCACGAGCCTCACCGCAATCAGCCGGGGACGGGAGGGACGGGTAATGATTTGCGAGCCGTCCGAATCATTGTTAGTTGGAGGTTTAGCACCGACGCGGTGTACACTAACTATATCGCGCTCCTCAATAATGACTCCGAGCTTCTGTGCGGTAGTGAGAACGAGGTGCACCGGGGCCTCATTAGGAAATTCCGGGATACCAGATATTTCAATGTCGTTGAGTAAATCCATTTGGCAGCGTTCGTTTAACTCATATCGCAATTCTGTAACGGTGGTACTAAGACCTGAGGTATTCTGTGACGAGAGTTGCTTGCGTACAGTGTTGAGTTCAGCCCGCAATTCCATATTATCACTTTCAAGTGCCAGGATTCTCCCCATGTGAGTATTCAATTCATTTTTATACTCAGCTAATTGACCGGTCAAAAAATCAACCGTTTGCGAAAACTCCTTTTTAATCTCGGTGAGAGCAGCACTTATGTTAGATTCCAGAAGTACTTTAAGTTGTTCATACGTTACTGGGCTAGTTCCGGTGTGCGAAATGCTATTTGATGATGCACTGCTTTCCGGAGAGGACTCCAATAATTGAGTCTTAACGGGTGTCTCGTCACCTTTACGCCTTGCCGAGACATTCTGGCAGGAGGGGCAAATCCAAGACTGTTTTAGTTTAGTTATATATTTTTTTAAATGTATTGAAGTCATGTTAATGCACTTGTAAACTACGCGGCCCTGCAGGGTGCGCAGACCAATAGGTCTTCATTTTTCACTGACTTATTACACGCAGCACAGTTCATTTTGAAAAGTTAATTTATACAGTTATATTCAAACCTGCTCTCAGTATCAATGCTATTATGGTTAAATAGCAAGTACACATTAATTTCACACTGTCCAACAACAAAAGAACTATAAAAAAACTTATTTTCCTACAGAACTATCAAAACAGCCGTTTACACTTGAGGCGCGAACTACCCTCATCAAAATAAGTCTCAATTAGTTAAATTTTTCTTGTTCGGAACCATTTAAGACAGTTGACACTTAGCTACCTATGTTAGACAAATCTAACATTCTTAAAAACTGAATAGATGTTCTGTTATAATGATTTTAGAAAAATAAAATTATGGGAATAACAATGAAACTGCGTCCAGAAAAAAAAAGTACTGCGTGCCAAATGGATTTACTCAACGACATTGAAATATCTGGTATCCCGGAATTTCCTAATGAGGCCCCGGTGCACCTCGTTCTCACTACCGCACAGAAGCTCGGAGTCATTATTGAGGAGCGCGATATAGTTAGTGTACACCGCGTCGGTGCTAAACCTCCAACTAACAATGATTCGGACGGCTCGCAAATCATTACCCGTCCCTCCCGTCCCCGGCTGATTGCGGTGAGGCTCGTGCGCCGTTCCATTAGAAATGATTTTTTAAAACAGGCTAGAGTAAAACGTAACTTATCAACAGCTGATTTTGGCTTTCCATCACACGCCCCGAAGCCGATTTATATCAATGAGAGGTTAACAAGGGCCAATCGCTTGCTTTATGGTAAGCTACGAGAGAAATGTAAGGAACACCGTTGGAGATTTGTGTGGACGAAGGAGGGTCGTGTGTTTGCTAGGCAGACAGAAACAACTAAGATAAATATTTTTCGTACTGAAGCCGACATTCTACGTGTGTTTGGGAGTATCCCTAGTGTATCTGATACATGTGGCTAAGATTAATGGTACTGTGTCTTTCTTTGATTTAATATTGTATACTGTCTATACTTTGCCATCGGTAATTGTTTCTGTTAATGATGTGTATGTTGTGGTAGTATTCAATTTGAGTTATTGGTTCTTTGGTATGCATAAACATATATACTTAAGTCACAGCCTAATTTACTTACATTTATGTATTTATTTATGCTGTACCCAGGGTAATATTTGTTTGACTTATGAAGACCATTAAATGATACCACAGGACTTAAATATTATTATTTTATTAACTTATTTAAAGTATTGTGTATGTATATGTATATTAACTATTCTTACTTTGCATGCATTAACTTCATATATATTTTTCGTTAATAACAAAAAATTATACTACTTCTTATATCACTTATTGTCAATCTACTCTCCACCTATAAAACACACACACAAAACACAAAATGTACTGTTTGTAATATATACAGTTCAACACATTGTATATATCGACGTAGGAAAGCATATTTGCTGTAAGTAGACAAAATACCTAAAGTGACTTTTTCCTGCCATTAGAATCAGAAAAAAAAGCCGCATCGAATGACCTGGGTCCTGTGTCTCTACGATGAAAAAAAATTACATACGCCGTTGAAAACGCCCGTACTTATATTATTTTTAGCAAGATTAAATGCTGTATGTAGACCAAAATCTAGTCATTTCAGACATTTTGCACTTACAGCAAAAGAAAATCTGCATTTTTTTCTTTACAAATACTTACTTCTTCCCATTTAAAAACTTAACGCTACTTACAGCATTTCAGCGGCGTGTGATTTTTACATTCGTTTACTTACAGCAAGTTTAGGGAACCTACAGTTTTGGTTTTTTTTTACCATTTACGACATTTTATTTCAACCAAACATTACATTACCAAATGACCCACTGCATTTCTAGATCTAATCATAATTATAAACTAATCTTACATCTTGAATTGCAATTAAAAGTACCCAAATACATAAATTTCCTGCATACAGCATATTTACCGCCTGTAAATTGATAATATTTCCGCGCGTACATTTTTCTTCCTTAGTTACAGCGTTTTAAAGGTTTGTGATTTAAAAAACTGTTTGCTGTAACTAGCCAAACACGTACTTATAGTAACTTTGGATAAAAAGTTTACATTGCAAATGGTGACTGGCAGTTAAATAAATATATGTTTCAAAAATGGTAGCAATATCATGGATAGGTCAGACACTATTAATTTTTTTCCTAAATTAATAAAGTTTTTTGGCTCTGGTGAACAATTGCAATATGTCTACTTACAGCAAATGTGCTTTCCTACGTCGATATATACATGCAATATATAATACACGGGCTGGCAAAATAAACAAATTCACTTCCACTCTGCCGCTCAAAACAGTTCTAAACCTCTCTCTTTACCCTACCATGACTATGTCACATCTCACACTTAGGCTACTTATCGATATCAACATTTATATCAAATCTTTTTATTACTTTTATTTTTCATTGTGGTTCTAAAGTCACGTAGATTATTATCCGTGACTTTGCCAATATTATTTTTAACATTTCGTCTGTAGTTCGTAAAAAATGAATAATCCTTCAATAAACATTGATCTAGATTCTATACAAGTAGCCAAGCAAATCGTATGTAATGTAGATGATGAAATAAATACATAATTAATTCGAATAACCCATTAAATATTCTGACACAAAATATTCGTAGCATTAATTGTAATATGCCAAATCTCTCAACCTTTTTACAAAGATCAAAAATTCTGTGGGACTTTATAGTCTTAACTGAATGTTGGTTATCTCAAACTAGACCAATTCCTAACCTTGTAAACTATAACTATGTATCGACAACTGAACACAAAACGCAAAATGAGGGTATTGTCATATATTATAGCAAGCAGTTGAAAATTACCCACGAAGAACCCAAAGTTAGTGATGCAAACTGCCTCATGATTAAAATAAATAGTGATACATGTATAATTGCCATATATCGCCCGCCCAGTGTGTACAATACCTTCGACTTCATTAATTCTCTCAACCAACTTCTTTCTCGGGTAAAAAATTTTAAAAACATAATCTTGTGTGGGGATATTAATATTGACATTGTTTCAAGTAGTCCCGACAAACGTTCTTATGAATATTTAAACATGTTGGCGAGTCATTGTATACTTCAAGGTAATTCCGTACCCACCCACGGTAAAACTTGCCTGGACCACATGATGATAAAAACTAAGTCAATAGCTAAGTGCATAATATTCGAATCATCAATTACTGATCACGAAAGTGTTGCACTCAGCATTGCTCAACGATTACCCCCTCAATTTCAAAATAAAAATTTTAAGCGCGTCGATTATGAAGGGTTAGATAAAGATATAATAAGCCTAAATTTACAAAACATATTAGAATGCAAAGATGTAAATATTGCTACTAGCCTTTTGATTAACTTTATTACCTCGGCCTTGCAAAGAAACACGAATTTAACTAAAATCCCACGAAGAAAATCTATTAGGAAACCCTGGATAACCCCTCAATTATTGAGATGTATGAGAAATAGAGACAACCTCCACAAAAAACTCAAAAAAGACCCCACAAATGACATTCTCATTATATCATACAAGCGGTATAGAAATTTCTGTACGTCACTCATCAAAAAGGCTAAAAGAAATTACGAGAGACTAGAGCTTCAAGCTGCTAAGTATGATAAAAAAAAGCTATGGAAAGTAATAAAAGAAATAAGTGGTTCTAGGAAGCCTACTGATTATTTTCCATGTCGCATATCTACCATTAATCCGAATAAGTCCGTCAATGAAGTTAATAGTTTTTTCGCCAACGTAGGTAGAAACCTCGCAGAGAAAAACCCCTACAATGACCCTAATTTGCTTACATTTACTTCAGAATCCTCTCTTAATTCTTTCAATTCTTAATTGTTTTTAAAACTTGTACTAGCAATACTTTTTGCCACTATATTCAAGAGGGACTGGTGACTTTTAATAACAGGTTTTCCCAACCTTTTTCAAGCACCAGTCTCTCAGTATAATACATAGCTTTATGCTTATTGTCAAGTTTATTATTAATTATTAATAAAGTTTAAAGTATTAATAGGTTAGGTATTATTTTTGAGTGTTCGATCTCTAAATTAATTAAGCTTAAGGGGTCAGAAACATGCGATCATTAAATGCAGGAAACATGAACTTACAAAACTATTTTATTTTATTTATTTATTTTTATTTTACATTTAAGGAACAGAAACAGAAAACAGATTGGTGAAATACATATAGTTATTACACACTAAGCAACATTTGTTAACCTGAATTTCCAATTATATCTGTACACAGCATTTTAGTGGAATCTTCAGTGCTGGTTTACCAAATATTAACAATTAAATACAGTATATAATATGTACATATATTAAACTTAATGACAAAAAAAAAATAGAAAAATTTAAACACAAAAAAGAAAATTAAGTTATTCTGGTTGCAAGTCTGCACCGCGAATAATCTTTCTAAATTCATAACTACTATTGTGAAAAATATCAACATGAGAACAAACAGAATTATAATACTTGCACATTCTAGCGAGCGGACCATTCTGGGATACATTGTTGTTACTTGTGGGTATCATAAATAGTTGCGGCTTACGCACAGAACGCGTCGGTACCTTGATGTCAAGTTCATCCAAAAGATAGCTGTCAAGTGAGCCATTTGCTATTTTATGCAAAGTGCACAGGTCGCTCATCCATCTTCTCTTTTCAAGACTTACAATCTGAAAGTGGGCAAGACGCTGGTCATATTGCTTTAATTTGCGCCTAAGACCATACTTTGAGCATAAAGCTCTAACAAACCGCCTTTGTATAGATTCTAATCTATCTGTATGAACTTTGTATATCGGGGCCCATACAGCTAAACAGTACTCAACCATGATTCTCACGAGAGAGCTGTATAAGGCAATCAAGGAGTCGGCTCGCCTGAACGGCTTAGCGGTTCTAAGAATAAAGGACAACATCCGGTTAGCTCTACTACAGATATGATCATAATGAGGTCTAAATGACATAACAGAGTCAAATATTACTCCCAAGTCTCGAACCACCTCAACTCTATCCACAAGAATACCCTTAACATTATAGTTATACTGGATAGGGTTCCTACTTTTTGTAAATGTTATAACCTGCCCTGCGATTCTGTAACTCACTTTTCGAACTCACTCAGCGGTTTTCGCATCGGCGGTCGCTCTCAAATCAGTCGTGAAGCAGTCATTTTATGATTTGGCATTCTTAAAAGGTGGGAGCTTGTAGTTTATTGTTTATTACAATGCCAAATCATAAAATGACTGCTTCACGACTGATTTGAGAGCGACCGCCGATGCGAAAACCGCTGTGTGAGTTCGAAAAGTGAGTTACAGAATCGCAGGGCTGGCACTTCTTAATATTCAGAGCCATAGAGTTTTCATCGCACCAAGCAGATATAGTATTAATATCCGATTGAAGGGTCACACAATCTCTTTCATCAGATATACGTCTGAA
This sequence comes from Pieris macdunnoughi, assembly GCA_905332375.1. Taxonomy (NCBI): domain Eukaryota; kingdom Metazoa; phylum Arthropoda; class Insecta; order Lepidoptera; family Pieridae; genus Pieris; species Pieris macdunnoughi. The sequence goes on along the minus strand of CAJOBZ010000004.1, from coordinate 67,766 downwards.
GACTTTTATGTCGTCTGCATATGCCAAACATTCACTACTAATTTTGTTTAGCAAGTCATTCACAAATAACAAAAACAATAAAGGACCCAACTTTGACCCCTGGGGCACACCCGATGTTACTAAAAATGGCACAGATTCATATCCACAAAGAGCAACGAGTTGTGTGCGGTTCAACAGGTAAGAAGTTAACCATCTATATAAGTTCCCATGGATTCCCACATGTTGAGCCTTCACAAGCAATACAAAATGGTCCACTCTATCAAAAGCTTTTGAAAAATCGGTATATATAGCGTCCACCTGCTTTTTATTATTGAACGATGAACATAAATAAGTAGTATAGCATAATAGATTAGAGTTGGTTGACCTGCCAGTAACAAATCCATGTTGTCGTGGGCTTAATATATGTTTGAGATGGTTATACATATGGGTATATATATAAAACCCTCGAATATCTTAGCAAATAAGTTTAGAATACAGATAGGTCTATAATTCAAAACATCACCCTTGTCTCCAGATTTATACACTGGTGTAACTTTAGCTATCTTCCATAGGCTAGGAAATACTCCCTCATGCAAAGATTTCTCAAATATAATCAATAACGGTGTAACAAGAGCAGGAGCGCAAAAACGAACAAAGATAGGTGGGATACCGTCAAAGCCAGAACCCTTAGAGAGATTGACATTTTGTAACTTTTTTAACAGTTCCTCTCTAGTTATTTGTAAATTACCAATAGAGTAGTTTGATGATGGAAAGTTAGGAGAGTAATTATTTGTGGTATTGGAAGAGTAAATTGATGAGAAATGACTAGCAAACAGGTTTACAATATCTTCACCGGTAGTACCAATTTTGTCTTGATAACACATCTGACTAGGAATATTATTGGTGATACGTTTTGATTTTGTGTAGCGCCAAAAAGCTTTTATGTTGAGTTTAACATCCTTTTCAATTTGCTCTATATATGTTCTGGAGCACCTCTGGGTAACTTCCTTGGCTCTAGTTCTAATTTTCGGACATCAACACCACAAAGTCCTCCACGCAAGTTCACCATTGTTGCTTGCTTCTATGAGACAAACTTATTGGCCCTTAGAAGTTAGAAATCTATCAAAAATAACAGTAAGCAAATGTATTCAGCGTTTTACAGCGGTAATCTACGTCTATCCCAAGTGAATTTACAATTCGCTTTTTCCCCTTCATTGCAGCTTAGACTTCGTACCGCTATTTTTAATAGCCGACCGTAAAATACTGTAATAAACTAATAAAATCGTATATGTATCATACATTTCGTTCTATTTCAAAATTCACAGAAGACAATCAATTCATTATATTTACATTTAGTAAAAATTAAGTAAGTCATGTAAAGGATTCTACGCAGTGGCGTAACAATAGGGTGGCAGGGCTATCAAAATGCCACGGGCCCCCGACGCAAGAGGGCCCCTGCCCAAGATTATGTTCTATGGATGAATGTGAAGTCTCCAATAGGCTAGCTAGGGGATATTGGGCTAGCGTGGGGACAACAGACCAATCCCCTTTCGCCTAAGAGAGGAGGCCTACGGCCATTAGTGGGACATATGCAACATGTACGCTGAAAATCTCGAAGTTTATTAAAATTAAACTAAGTAGGGACGATTTTTACTGATAGGGCACTTCAAAAGAATTACCACGAAAGAAGATTTGCCACGGGCCCCAGATAGTATAGTTACGCCACTGATTCTACGTCTACCTTAACTAACATTTAACGTTAGGTTAGGTTAGGTTAGGTTAGGTTAGGTTAGGTTAGGTTAGGTTAGGTTAGGTTAGGTTAGGTTAGGTTAGGTTAGGTTAGGTTAGGTTAGGTTAAGTACGCGTCGAGCCGTCGTAGCGATCACTGTGTTTTTCGTTCGCTCCGCGTTTGAAAAATCTCATGGTGGGTTTTTAGTGGCGGAAAATCTTTTGAGTTGTGTTAAAGGATTCAGTAGTAATCACTGATTCTTTATATGTGTGTGTGCTCTTTGTATGTTAAGTACTTAATTAACTGCAAGGCACAAAAGTGAGTGGGAAATTGACCCGAAGTTAGTTTTTGTGGTATCTTTTTATGTGTCGCGACGACACATAAATTTTATGTGTCCTAATTGTGAACTGGATTAAGGTGCAACTGTGAGTTTATCAATTTTTATTTTTGGCCCATTAGTTTGGCCATTATAATTTAAATTGCTTGAGAGCTACATTGTTGGTTTGCCTTTTGGCGGGAGGTGCATCTGCGAAGATAGTATTACTATCATCTCTATCTTCTGGAGGCGAGCTGTTTGAGTTGACGCTCATCGAGATTGGAGGAAAAGGTGGAAATTATTTGTGAATAATTGAAAGTGAATTGTCGGCCCGCCATCTTGTTTACTAGTTGGGTGCCAAGGTCGGGCAAGTTAGTGAAGCTTCGGTCCGCCATCTTGTTGTTTACAAGTTTGGGGCCAAGGTTGGGGTTTTTTCCGTGACGCGTTGGTCCGCCATCTTGTTGTTGACAAGCTTGGTGGACAGCTGAAGGTTGGACGTCTCTCACACCGAAGTGAGTGGGCGTCCGAAGATTGGATTTCGTCACACCGAAGTGGATTGGAACAATAAATTTTAGTTTTAATTATTTAGAATTAAGATTTTAGAATTAGGATTGTATTTGTGTGTGTGGTGTATTGTACTCAGTTCTTTATTCATTTATATATTTATTTATTTATATATTTATTGGGTAGGGGGTTGAGTCGTCGACTCTAATGTTAGTTGGGGGTAGGATCTAGTAGCACCTTAATATGAGGCGAGCTAAAGGGTTGGTGTTTTCGTCGTCCTCGGATAGCGACGACGATGTGGGTATCGTGGAGTGCTCCGGTGAGAGGAAGCGGGCGCATACTAAAAGCCCGGTTGGCAACAACAAGGAAACTTGCTCTCCACCGGCCAAGGGTAAGCCGAAAAAGGCGGCTTCTCATGTGGTAGGGTTGGAGGAGGCGGAGGGAGAGTTGCGGCGTCAGAACGCTTGCTCTCGCCTTGCAGAGAGGTTAGAAGGTGCGGGGAATCTCTCCGATTATGGGGCTCCCACCTGTGTGGATATCAGGATTGTGAGGTCATCCGGGGAGGAGGAGTTGGACGATGTTATTCTCCTTGGCATTCCTGAGATAAAGGAGCGGACGGCTGTGCGGGTTCGTCGCATTTTTGAAATTGCGGCGAAGTCGGGCAACCTCAAGGGTGAGTTCGTCCGCGACCTAAAGGTTGCGGCCAAGGAGGTGAATGAGATCGTGGAGGATCTCGCGGAGAGATGCCTGGGAGGGGATGAGGGGAGGCGTCTCCTAAGGGACAATGTTCGCCTGAGGGCCCAGGTAAAAGACCTTGGTCTGGAGCTTGCGGCCCTTAGGAGGGAGTTCAATGAGCGCACTGCGCACTTAGCGCAGACAAAGGGACACCCCGTGTCGGTGGAGGGTCCCTCCACTCCAGATGCCCTCCGTCAAATGATGGAGGGGCTGTTGGATGGGGTGAAGGAGAGCCTAATGGGGGAGGTGATGCGGGCTGTTGGGGGCATGCTAGATGCCAAGCTTGCGGGGATTGGGGACAGGCTCCTCCCTGAGCCTGTGCTGCGTCCTCCGCTGGCGGCATCGGCCCGTGGTCCGGGAGCCCCTGAGCGTTTTGTGGAGAGGGGGGGGCCGGTGGCCCCGAATTTCGCAGGGCCCCTGGGCTCAAGCACCCGTGAGGGTTCGTTGGGGGGTCGGGGCACGGTGGCTCCGAATGTGGTGGGGACCCAGGGTCCCGAAGATTTAGAGGGGAGCAGAGTCCCGGAGGCCCCAGGTCTTTCGGGGCCCCGGGTCTCTGGGGGTCCTAGTGACGGAAGCTGGGCGACCGTCAGCAAAAAGAAGGGTAAGGGAAAGAAGGGTGGTTCTCCCGCTGTGCCGGTCCTTCCCCCTGTGAGTGGGGGAAGTGGCCGTGTTGGCCGGTCAGAGGACCATGGAATGAGTCGCGGCGCAGGGCCCTCGGCTGGGCGAGTGGCAGTTATAGAGAGGTCTGTCAGGGTGCAGCCTTCGCTCACTCCGCCGAAAACTTCCGCAGTGGTCATCACATTGCGGAGGGAGGCGGTGGAGCGGGGGGGGACGTATGCCGATGTGCTACTCAAGGCAAGAAATGGTATAAACCTGGCTGAGATTGGTATTGCAACTATCAGCATCCGGCTAACGGCAACGGGAGCTCGGATGCTGGAGGTGCCGGGGGTTGACAGAGAGGAGAAGGCTGATGCCCTGGCGGACAGGCTTCGTGTGGTGCTGTCGGGGGAGGCCTTGGTGGGGAGGCCCGTCAAATGTGCGGACCTCCTTATTCGGGACCTTGACGACAGCGTCACTGAGAGGGATGTGACGGAGGCGGTGGCTGCCATGGGTGGGTGCCCGGCTGAAGCGATCAAGCCGGGTAAGATTTTGAGGCGTGGGATACGGGGCTTGGGGGAGATGTTCCTCATGTGTCCGGTCGCCGCCGCCCAGAAAGTGTGCCAAGGAAAGCTCCTCATTGGGTGGAGCTCCTGTCGGGTTGAAATCCGAGAGGACCGCCCTTTGAGGTGCTACAAGTGCCAGAAGTTGGGTCACGTGCGAGCCACTTGTGACTCAACGATGGACTTGGCGGAGGTGTGCTATCGATGTGGGGTTGCTGGCCACAAGGCCAATGAATGCAGCTCGAAAGAGCTGCATTGCGCGGTCTGCTCAACGGCTGGGAAGCCAGCAGACCATAAGATGGCGGGAAGGGCCTGCAACCCTCCGAAGGTGACGAAGGGCCTGGGAGCCCAAAGGACTGGGACAACTGTGGGGAACGCTCCCATGGAGGTTGGTGTGGCACAACCATCATAGCTGCACCAGCCTGTTGGGGGGGATCTGGAGACGCTGTGCCGCGATTCAGGGGTGGTGACTGCACACCCTGGCCGAATGTGCCACTTGGTTGAGGCAACACTGTCTCGACCTGGTGTCGGTCGTTTGGACGGACCTCTCGCTGCCGAGTGTTGTTGCAGCAATACTAGGTAGCCATGAGGCATGGCGATCGGTTCTTCCGGTTTGCCGGTTCTTCTGGTTTCGCGGGGCCGGTTTACCGGTTTTCCGGTTTACCGGTTTTCTGGTTTCGTGGGGCCGGTTTACCGGTTTTCCGGTTTTCCGGTTTACCGGTTTTTCCGGTTTCATGGGGCCGGTTTACCGGTTTTCCGGTTTTTCCGGTTTCATGGGGCAGGTTTACCGGTTTTCCGGTTTTCCGGTTTACCGGTTTTTCTGGTTTCATGGGGCCGGTTTTCCGGTTTTACCGGTTTTCGGTTTACCGGTTTTCTGGTTTCATGGGGCCGGTTTACCGGTTTTACCGGTTTTCCGGTTTACCGGTTTTTCCGGTTTCATGGGGCCGGTTTACCGGTTTTCCGGTTTTCCGGTTTACCGGTTTTCTGGTTTCGTGGGGCCGGTTTTCCGGTTTTACCGGTTTTTCGGTTTACCGGTTTTCTGGTTTCATGGGGCCGGGTTTCCGGTTTACCGGTTTTCCGGTTTACCGGTTTTTCGGTTTCGTGGGGCCGGTTTGCCGGTTTTCCGGCTGTCGATCGTCAGCGGGAGGTGCGTTGAATCGACCGGAGGGGTTGTGCTTGGCGACGGCAAGGTGAAGGGTGGGCAGGCGCAGGGTGGGCCCAATATACGCATAGTTGCGTGGGTCCAACTGCGTCCCACTGCGTCGTCGCCAGGCCCTTATGCGGACATACCCGCCTGAGCTTTCTGGGTTGAATGCCTAGTGCGACCCCCGGGGAGCTCAATGCGGTGCCGGACGGCATTCATTCAGAATGGGTGTAGTCTGGTACCGCAGGCGGTATGGAGGGTTCAGGAGGAATTTTTAGTGGGTCCGGCTTCTCCCCTCTGATTAGCAGAGGGACTTTGAGAACGCCATCCCCACAGTCCCCGCGGTAGCGACTGCATACGCCCGCGGGCCTGCATTTGTGCATTTTAACCTCCTTCATAAAAAAAAAAAAAAAAAAAAAAAGGTTAGGTTAGGTTAGGTTAGGTTAGGTTAGGTTAGGTTAGGTTTTTTTTTTTTTTTTTATCCTAATAGCCTACCCCGGACGTTGGGCAACTCCGGGGCGTGGAATAGCTGATACTTTGTTAGTTGTTCCTTTATTTGGTTATTCAATTCAAATTACATCTAAATTTTGATTACATTTTTACAATACATAGTTTGCAATTTTTACTTATTTCTATTATTTACTAAGGTTCCTATTTCTATACAATATTGAAGTATCGTTTTTCTATTATCTTTTTTCGCTAATTCCGATGCTATATTACATTTGCCTATTTTGTCTACATCTATCTGGTTTTCAAGTTTCATTCTTTGGTAGAGGTGGACGGGACAGTCGAATAGGATGTGTGGAACGTCTTCCTCTGCGTATCCACATATGCACGTCGGGCTTTCTTTTAATTTAAACCTATATAAGTAGGCAGAAAATCCCCCGTGTCCTGTGAGTATCTGAGACAGTGTACTGTTAAATGTTATATTTCTGATTATTTTGTATGCAGCGATTGCATCCGGGAAGAACATTTTTGTTATTTTCCCTGTTTGTTCGTTTTTGTACCTTGTGGCCCACTTTTGCAGCGTTTCCGCTCTTATGAGGCGCTTTAGGTGCGACAGCGGGCAGCGATCGTAGGTCGGCTTGTTTTTGTGGTTTTTTGTTGCTTCTTTGGCTAGCTCGTCCGCTCTCTCATTTCCCTCCCTACCTGCGTGGGCTTTCACCCAGAAAAGTTTTATTTCCTTTTCCGGGTGTTTTCCGAGCACTTCACGAATATCGGTGACGAGGGGACTGAGAGAGCGGCTACTTGTTATAGCGTCAAGCGCTGACCTTGCATCACTAAATATATTAAAGCCGACCTCCTTTCGTCGCACCGCCAAGTGCACTGCTTTTTTCAAGGCCAATAATTCGGCCTGGTAAACACTGCAAAAAGCCGGCCAGGGTTATTTTATGTTTCAGGATCTCACGATTGTTTCTCCAGAATGTCACCGCTGCACCCACGCCCTCGCTTGTTTTACTGCCATCTGTGTAGACGTGTATTTTGTCTTCATTATTCACCTCTTCATTTGCTAAAACTCGATAACTAATTTTGGGGATTTTTGCAGGGTGTGGAGTGTTTTGGTAGGGCGTTTTTAGTTCTATCTCCACATCTTTCAGCACTTCCAAGGTGTCATGTCCTTTTTTAATTTTAAAAAGTGTTGCCTCCTCTACAACTCTCAGGTCGAGGGGTAGCAGCCCGGCGAGCACTCTTACTGAATTAATTCTATGGGCTTTACATATTTTTGCCGCAAAGCCTCGTTGGACTGAATCGAACCTTTTCTTTATGTACAGTTTACTAACGGATGGGGACCAAGCGCTTGCTGCGTATAGGATTACTGGTTCTACTACCGCTGTATAGATCGTTCGGATTATGTCTGGATTTAAGCCCCAGCTCACTTTTGCTGTTTTAGCTATCTGCTTGTAAATGTTTATTGCCTTTTTTGCCACCGCTGCTGTATGTTCGCCAAAAGTCATTTTGTTATCTATTATTAGGCCCAGTATCTTTATACTTTTAAAAGTTTCGATGTCCACACCAGCCATGGTGAGTCTCGGGACATCGTATTTAGTCCGATTAGTTATCACCATAGACTTTGTTTTGTGTGGTGCGAACTTTAGTTTGTTGCGCTGTCCCCACCTTTGGACATGTGTTAGTGCTTGGTTGGCACTTTTTTCCGTTTCCAGCGCGGTTTCATTTGTGAAGACCAACACAATGTCGTCAGCGAAGGCTTGTACGTATACATTTTGATGTTCTAGCTCTTTTAGCAGGGGGTCCACCAGTAAATTCCAAAATGTCGGTCCGCTGATGGAACCTTGAACACACCCTTTGCTTGTGGTTTTTTCCCAGGCTGTACCTCCATATATAACTCTGATCTTCCTGTCCCTAAGGTAGCTATCGATAATCCTCCCGACACCGAGGGGCAGTCCTCTTCGGCTAGTCTAGTTTTAATTGCCGGCCACCAAGCGTTGTCGAAAGCCCCCTCGATATCGAGAGACACTACCGTCACCACCCTTTTTGCCCTCAGACCTTCCCTAATATGCTTTGTCAGAGTGTACAGCGCGTCCTCCGTGCCCTTTTGTGGGACGAAGCCGTATTGCCTCTCCGACATTCTTGGTATTAAATGCCAGTTCAGCCTTTTGACGATCATCTTTTCCATAATCTTCCCCAATACAGACAGCAGCCCAATTGGGCGGTATGCCTTTGGTTGGTCGTACGCTTCCCTGTCCGGTTTCCGTAATATGATAACCGTGGCCTTTTTCCATTGGACAGGGAAGTGTCCGAGTTTTAGGCATTTATTTGCTAGCGCTAGGTAGATGGAGGGGTTAGCCGAAATTGCTCGTTCGCATATATCTGCCGTGAACCCATCCTCCCCGGGTGCCTTTTTCGGGTTGAAGCTGGCAACGGTTTCAGTGAGTTCCGTGTAGGTAAACGGCGGATCATAGTTATCATTATCATCAACTGTACCGTTTAACCTTTCGGCTCTGCTCCTTATCTCTGATTGTTCCCCGCTTTCTCCCACTGCCGTGTCCTCTGGGAAGAGGGTCTCTGCCAGATACTGTGCCGACTCTTCAGGCGTCAGAACCCTTCCGTCTTTTTCAGCATCTCGTCCTTCTTCCTTTGGTTGGTTCTTTTTATCACTCTGTATATGCCATCCCAAAGGCTCTCTCGGTCTTGCTTGCTGCAAAAGGATTTCCAGCTGTCTGTCATTGCTTTCTCAATTTCTTCCTTATAGTTCTGTTTCGCGTTTAGGTACTCCTCAACGACCACGGTACGGCGAGCTGGGGCTGCGCATCGTATTCTCCTCTTTTTCTGGCGACATCTTTCTTCATCTGATAGAGCGTTTCGGACCACCAGGGGGGGGAGGTGAGTATTTTGCGTTTTTTAATTTTTGGTATATGTGTGTTACATGCCTCTGTGATGATGTTTGTGTAGTGTGTGAGTGTGTTTTCCAAATCTTGTGTTGAGTGTATACTGTTTATGTGTTCTATTGAGAGATTGCGTTCGGAGAGCAACTGGCTAATTTTCTCATGAAAATGGGTCCAGTTCGCCCTTCTCACGTTGTAAACCCTGGTTGTGCTGTCAACGCTTACTTTTTGTGTTAGTTCTAATTTGATGGTAAATGTAAGAGCGTTGTGGTCAGAGCCGGTCATGATCGACCCTCCACTTTTCGATAAGTCCGAGAAGATCATGAGTGACGGCAGTGATGTCAACACAACTCGTGTATCTTGTGTTTCCTCTGATAGTGTCAAATGTGTATTCCCCGCCCTGGTTTACGATCTCCATACTTGCACCGTCGAGAGTCGCTTCGATCTCCTCGCCTCTGTCGTTCGTGGTATTGCTGCCCCACCATGGGCTTCTTGCGTTGGTGTCTCCTCCTATCAGAATCTTCTGGCGGAGTGTTTGGATAGCCCTCTCTATCTCATCCAGGAACGGTCTTATTGGCTTGGGTTTTGGCTCGATGTAGAAGGAAACCAGGTGTATCACGCCTCTGGCTGTTTTAAGACCGATGGGTACCACGTTTTTTGTTGTGATTTCGGGGTATTGCAGTACCTCGATAGTATCATCGAGCACAACAATAGCCGCTTTGTTGTGGCCTCCCATCGTATCTACATTTTGGTACACACTGGTTCCCCTGTACTCTTTCATTCTGCCCTTCGACCCGACATATGGTTCCTGGATTAGGGCTATCGCTACGCGACGCTTTTGTGCTTCCAGGATGAGTTCTTCAGTGGTGATTTTAGCTCTTTGCAGGTTTGCCTGTATCACCCTGATAGATTTTTGCTCAACTCTGGCGTTAGCAATAAGCCACTGGGCTGCGAGCTAGTATGTCCCATCTTTTCCGCACTGGGCACTCGATATCGAAGGCGTTGTGCGCATCTGGGCCAGTGTTTGCCTTTCGACAGTTCACGCACACCGGTGGTACTTCCGCTTGGTGGTCTGGGCAGTCAGCTTTCAGGTGCGATCCTCCACAGTGTGAGCAGGTTGGGTCGGCTTCTTTACAGTATTTCCGCCCGTGGCCGTAACCCAGACACCTCGAACACTGTATTAGTGGTGATTGATCTTGCACCGATACTCGCTGCAGGTCTATGTGTGCCTTCCTTGCTTCTGTGAGCATTTTCCACACGCGCGGAGAGACCTGTAGGATTATATTCTCGGTATGCGGATTTCTGGCTCGTCTTCGGTATTTTACCGCTATTCTTATCTCTTCCTCCCGCAGGTCTTTGAACACGTTCCGATTTTGGATTTTCAGTGCACTCACCACTTCCTCATCAGTGTGGGATTTTATCACGTCTCTGAGGACGACCAGCGGGTCCTTGGTGATTGCAGTTTCCACTATGTAGGATGAGTCGGTCTTTAAGCGGTCTGTGATTTTATCAAGTCGCTCCGTGGTGGTACATCCTATAACTATTTTTTGATCTTTTACTTTTCTGATTTTGTCTACATTGAGTCCGGTGTTTTTGGCGTCTACCGTGTTCCGGATGCGTTCTAGTAATTTTTCGCTCGTTTCTGTGCCTGCGGACTTTATTATAATCGAGTGCATTTGCCCTCGTTTGTTCAGGGTTTTGTTCGTTTCATCTTCATTCGTTTCAGTGTTTCTTTGCTTAATTGCTGCCGCTTCTGCGTACGTCAAAATCTTTCCTTCTATCCTTTTTTCTCTTTCCTCTTCCTCGCGTCTGTATTCTCTTAGTTCCATTTTCATTTCTTCAACTATACTGTTTCCTTGTTGTGTATTAAGAGCTTTTATATCCTCTTTTAGTTGTTTGCTGGTTTCCTCCATCCTGTCGTTTTCTTTTTCCAGCCGTTTTATTTGTTCTTCTAATTTTTCTGTATCGATTTGCGGCGTGCTTCTCGTGTTTCCGTTACCGTCTATGTTATAGGTTTTGTTTATTGGTAATTCCTCTCTTTTGAGTTCAGCTTCAGTTTCCTTTACAAGTTCATATAATTTTTTGACTGCCTCCGTGATTGCTGTTTTTATTTCTCCCTTTATATTTCTTGACATACTTAAATGTTTGCTTACGCTCTGTCTTTGCGCCAATGCTTCCGTGGTGCGACTCTTATACTCTTTACATTCTTTACCTTTCCCTCTTTCTTCCTCTTCTGCAGTTGTCCCCTCCCACTGGTCTATACTCTTCCTAACTTTGCTTTCTCTTGGTACTTGTGTTCCGCTCGCTACAGTAGAAGTCTTCTCCAGATTTATGTCTGGTGTCGTGGAGGTGCGAGGTTTTGTGGGTGTTCTTAATGCGAACATTTTTATTTGGGGGATTTTGGATTTGAGGTGAGTTTCAGGTAAGTGATATATTTAGGTAGGCTATTATTTAAGTTTCCAGATAGATGTAGATTATTTATAATAAATAGTAATAAATTAGATAAATAGTAATATATTAGATATTTTTTACTTATAAACTAATAAAGTCGCCTATAGGGCGGCTGTCTTATATATAGTAATATTTAAACAATTTGTAATAATAGTTGTCTTGTTTTATTTTGTGGCCCAATAAGGCTTCACGTCCGTTTTTTTTTACAGTAACAATTCTATTACAGTATCTAAACGACCGCCAATAGTGTGTTTGTCTGGTGTAATCTTAAACTAGAACTTAAACTAATAAGGCCACCAATACCCTATTGTCCTTATGTAATAGTTTATAATAATTTAGTCAGTGGGTCTATCCCCAATAGGGTGATAGTCGTCACTTTTACAACTGACAGTAAATAATAACAATTCCCAATAGGGGAAGTTATGTCAATGGTTTAAATTATTCAATAAATATAAGTCAATAATGCAATGCACTTTTGGAGTTTTTACAATTATTATTATTTAGCTTAAGATTAAGGTCTGTCCCAATAGGGTGGCAGCCGTCACGTTGTCAAATTTCTTGACTTAACCTAGGGTCTGTCCCCAATAGGGTGGCAGCCGTCAACTTATGCTAGTTCTGAGTCGGTTTTTACAAAATTATTTTTTCGACTCTATGTAGAGCCGTCTCTATATCCCAGATCGATTGGGCTCTTTGTGCCCTTTTATTTGATATGTCGCTTGTTAAAATCGGTTAAGTATTTTCCGAGTTATGTAGTTTTTAAAATATCCAAGATGGCGGTCAAAATGGCCGCCAATCTGTAAAATTGCCGTAACTTTGTTAGTTTTGCCCGGAGGAGAAAGCGGTTTTCACTCTCGTGAAAAGCTCCCCGTGCTCGTCTTTTACAATTCAAAAACTGGGTATGTAGAGTCGACTCTACTTTATTGCGGTTTTTACTGCAGTCCTACGCAGAGTCACCTGGCCTTCTTAAGGTTGGAAATCCCGTCGAAATCGGGCAGCCCGTTCCACAGATACAGCCGTCTAAAGTTTTACAAGATGGCGGACAAAATGTCCGCCAAAGTGAAGATCGGCTGTAGTTCCGGTGTCTGTGCTCCGATCTCGACGCGGTTTCTTCACAGTTGTATCCCTTTATTTATTCTATTTACTGAAAGGACTAAAACTTTTGCAAAAGAGGTGGGGATGGATGTTCTTTAGAAATTTTGTAGTAATATTTGGGTTTCTCGAAGGCCAATAGGTTTTTGCGGGTACAAACACTCCGCAGGGGTGTCTTATTTTAATTTCTTATACTAAGTACTGTTTTTTGGGTGAAAAACCCGTGAACGGCGGGGGGGGGGAGTTGCGGGGAAGTTCCCTAAGGGGGAAATTCTTATGGTTTTATATTGTATGAATTTAGTAGCACAAGGCTTGTATACATAAATGTATACAAGACTGCCGTTAAAAATCCCGAAATCTGCACCGTTTTTGAGATACGGGCGTTCAAAGATTTCCGATTTTGACAAATTTTTCCAAATTTTCGGGATTTTTACAAATTTCGGATTTTCACTATTTTAAAAATATCATATTATAAAACTAAGCCCCGCAATCATTACCAGGATATGGATTATATCCATATACTGGGGTGGTGTTAAAAATGCCCTATCTCCTACCGTTCCCGAGTTATTCCCTGTTTTTTAACTTAAATCTTCCCGTCGGCTTTACTCGGCAACCGCTGGGTTGATTCCGATTTTGAAAACGGCGCCTTGCTGGTCTTAACGGGAGCTTCACGATGATATGCCGCAAGTCGTTGGCGTCCTACGGGAACTGCGACCACGTGCCACGTGGTTTGAAGGTTTTTCTTTTTTAACTTCCTGGATCCTGCTCCGAAAATTTTTTGCGACCCCTCTAATGAAGCGGCTTTTTGAGCTCTATTTGAATTTGATTTTTAATGTTAGGGTCGCCGCTTTACTTTTTTATTTATTTGGTTTTTGTTGATTTTTCAGAGGTTATTTTGTATTTTTATTTGTAAATTTTTTTCCCCAATTCCAATATTTAAAAGTGATACACCATTCAATTCGCCGTCTCAGGGCGCGTAATTTGGTTAGTCAAGTTGTGGTCACGCCCCTTTTTGGTTTTTATTCCTTTTCTCCGTTTCTCTTGGGGGATAAAATTCAGAAACTGACCTGAAAAGATGCAGCTCGTCAAGTTGCATCCGATGATGTGAAGAAAAGGGGGTCGTCGATCCCAATCTCGCGCCGCACTCACTTTTGTCACTGTTATTTCACAATTTTTCAGTTTTTTAGACTTTTTACACACTTGTAAACACTTTTTGATATACAAATAGTATATTTTTAGATTTGCCGTCGCAAGACGCACAAAATGATATATCGCACTAGTTGTTTCGCGACAAAAATCCTATTTTTGTGATTTTTCAATTGCGGAGCTTCACTGTTTTGCTGTTTACGCGACGGCGGTTCGACTGCGACTGGTTAGGTTAGGTTAGGTTAGGTTTTTTTTTTTTTTTTTTTTATTCTCCTAATAGCCTACCCCCGGACGTTGGGCAACTCCGGGCCGTGGAATAGCTGATACTTTGTTAGTTGTTCCTTTATTTGGTTATTCAATTCAAATTACATTTAAATTTTGATTACATTTTACAATACATATTTTGCAATTTTTTACTTATTTCTATTATTTACTAAGGTTCCTATTTCTATACAATATTGAAGTATCGTTTTTCTATTATCTTTTTTCGCTAATTCCGATGCTATATTACATTTGCCTATTTTGTCTACATCTATCTGGTTTTCAAGTTTCATTCTTACGTAGAAGTGGACGGGACAGTCGAATAGGATGTGTGGAACGTCTTCCTCTGCGTATCCACATATGCACGTCGGGCTTTCTTTTAATTTAAACCTATATAAGTAGGCAGAAAATCCCCCGTGTCCTGTGAGTATCTGAGACAGTGTACTGTTAAATGTTATATTTCTGATTATTTTGTATGCAGCGATGGCATCCGGGAAGAACATTTTTGTTATTTTCCCTGTTTGTTCGTTTTTGTACCTTGTGGCCCACTTTTGCAGCGTTTCCGCTCTTATGAGGCGCTTTAGATGCGACAGCGGGCAGCGATCGTAGGTCGGCTTGTTTTTGTGGTTTTTTGTTGCTTCTTTGGCTAGCTCGTCCGCTCTCTCATTTCCCTCCCTACCTGCGTGGGCTTTCACCCAGAAAAGTTTTATTTCCTTTTCCGGGTGTTTTCCGAGCACTTCACGAATATCGGTGACGAGGGGACTGAGAGAGCGGCTACTTGTTATAGCGTCAAGCGCTGACCTTGCATCACTAAATATATTAAAGCCGACCTCCTTTCGCCGCACCGCCAAGTGCACTGCTTTTTTCAAGGCCAATAATTCGGCCTGGTAAACACTGCAAAAGCCGGCCAGGGTTAATTTATGTTTTAGGATCTCACGATCGTTTCTCCAGAATGTCACCGCCGCACCCACGCCCTCGCTTGTTTTACTGCCATCTGTGTAGACGTGTATTTTGTCTTCATTATTCACCTCTTCATTTGCTAAAACTCGATAACTAATTTGGGGGATTTTTGCAGGGTGTGGAGTGTTTTGGTAGGGCGTTTTTAGTTCTATCTCCACATCTTTCAGCACTTCCAAGGTGTCGTGTCCTTTTTTAATTTTAAAAAGTGTTGCCTCCTCTACAACTCTTAGGTCGAGGGGTAGCAGCCCGGCGAGCACTCTAACTGAATTAAGCGACGCGGTTTTATGGGCTTTACATATTTTTGCCGCAAAACCTCGTTGGACTGAGTCCAACCTTTTCTTTATGTACAGTTTACTAACGGATGGGGACCAAGCGCTTGCTGCGTATAGGATTACTGGTTCAACCACCGCTGTATAAATCGTTCGGATTATGTCCGGATTTAAGCCCCAGCTCACTTTTGCTGTTTTGGCTAACTGCTTGTAAATGTTTATTGCCTTTTTTGCCACCACTGCTGTATGTTCGCCAAAAGTCATTTTGTTGTCTATTGTTAGGCCCAGTATCTTTATACTTTTAAAAGTTTCGATGTCCACACCAGCCATGGTGAGTCTCGGGACATCGTATTTAGTCCGATTTGTTATCACCATAGACTTTGTTTTGTGTGGTGCGAACTTTAGTTTGTTGCGCTGTCCCCACCTTTGGACATGTGTTAGTGCTTGGTTGGCACTTTTTTCCGTTTCCAGCGCGGTATCGTTTGTGAAGACCAGCACAATGTCGTCAGCGAAGGCTTGTACGTATACATTTTGATGTTCTAGCTCTTTTAGCAGGGGGTCCACCAGTAAATTCCAAAGTGTCGGTCCGCTGATGGAGCCTTGAACACACCCTTTACTTGTGGTTTTTTCCCAGGCTGTACCTCCATATATAACTCTGATCTTCCTGTCCCTAAGGTAGCTGTCGACAATCCTCCCGACACCAAGGGGGCAGTCTTCTTCGGCTAGTCTAGTTTTAATTGCCGGCCACCAAGCGTTGTCGAAAGCCCCCTCGATATCGAGAGACACTACCGTCACCACCTTTTTTGCCTTCAGACCTTCCCTAATATGTTTTGTCAGCGTATACAGCGCGTCCTCCGTGCCCTTTTGTGGGACGAAGCCATATTGCCTCTCCGACATTCTTGGTATCAAATGCCAGTTCAGCCTTTTGACTATCATCTTTTCCATGATCTTGCCTAGTACAGGAAGCAGCCCTATGGGGCGATATGCCTTGGGCTGGTCATATGCTTCCCTGTCCGGTTTCCTTAGTATAATAACTGTGGCTTTTTTCCATCGGGCAGGAAAGTATCCGAGTGTTAGGCATTTGTTTGCCAACGTTAGATAGATGGATGGATTTGCTGATATCGCATGTCCGCATATATCCGCAGTGAACCCATCTTCCCCGGGTGCCTTTTTTGGGTTGAAGCTGGCAACACTTTCGGTTAGTTCCGTGTGAGTAAACAGTGGATCATAGTTGGCATTATGTTCCATATTGTTTATCTTTTCGGCTCTGCTCCTTATGTCTGAGTGTTCCCTGCTTTCTCCCTTTTTCGTGTCCTCTGGGAAGAGGGTCTCCGCCAGATATTGTGCTGACTCTTCAGGCGTCAGAACCCTTCCATCTTTTTTCAGCATATTTTGATCTTTCTTCCTTTCGTTGGTTCGTTTTATGACTCTATATATGCCATCCCAAAGGCTCTCCCGGTCTCTGTCTCTGCTGCAAAAGGACTTCCAACTATTTATTACTGCTTTTTCTATTTCTTCTTTGTAATTGTGTTTTGCTTTCAGGTATTCTTCGATGACAACGGTTCGCCGGGCTGGAGCTGCGCATCTTATTCTTCGCTTCTTTGTGGCTACGTCTTTCTTCATTTGGTAGAGCGTTTCGGACCACCAGGGGGGGGAGGTGAGTATTTTGCGTTTTTTAATTTTTGGTATATGTGTGTCGCATGCTTCTGTGATGATGTTAGTGTAGTGTGTGAGTGTGTTTTCTAATTCTTGTGTTGAGTGTATACTGTTTATGTGTTCTGTTGAGAGATTACGTTCGGAGAGCAACTGGCTGATTTTCTCACGAAAATGGGTCCAGTTCGCCTTCCTCACGTTATATACCCTAGTTGTGCTGTCAACGCGTTCTTGTGGTGAAAGCTCTAATTTAATAGTAAATGTAAGGGCGTTGTGATCGGAGCCTGTCACATCATGGTCCACTCTCCACTTTTCAATAAGTCCGAGAAGGTCATGAGTGACGGCAGTGATGTCAACACAACTAGTGTACCTTGTGTTTCCTCTGATAGTGTCAAAAGTGTATTCCCCGCCCTGGTTCACGATTTCCATGCTCATGCTGTCCAGAGTCGCCTCCACCTCCTCGCCTCTGTCGTTTGTGACGCTGCTGCCCCACCATGGGCTGCTGGCGTTGACATCTCCTCCTATTATTGTTTTCTCATGGAGTGTTTTTATTGCCTTCTCTAATTCCAGAAGAAACGGTCTTA
The DNA here is from genome assembly GCA_905332375.1 of Pieris macdunnoughi. Lineage (NCBI taxonomy): Eukaryota > Metazoa > Arthropoda > Insecta > Lepidoptera > Pieridae > Pieris > Pieris macdunnoughi. Next base: position 50,442 of record CAJOBZ010000004.1, on the reverse strand, counting down.
TTGGTTTTGGCTTCGGTTCAATGTAGAAGGATACCAGGTGTATCACGCCTTTGGCTGTTTTAAGACCGATAGGTACCACGTTTCTAGTTGTAAGTTCAGGGTATTGCAGTACTTCGATTGTATCATCTAGTACTGCAATAGCCACTTTGTTGGTGCCTCCTACCGTGTCTATATTTTGATACACACTGGTACCCTTGTACTCCCTCATCTTGCCTTCTGACCCGACGTACGGCTCCTGGATTAGGGCCACCGCGATTCGCCGCTTTTGCGCTTCCATGATCAATTCATCAGTGGCTATTTTGGCTCTTTGTAGGTTGGCTTGAATTACTTTAATTGATTTTTGCACAACTCTGGCGTTAACAATAGGCCACTGGGCTGCGGGCTAACATGTCCCACCTTTTCCGAACTGGGCACTCGATATCAAAGGCGTTGTGTGCATTCGGGCCAGTATTTGCCTTCCGGCAGTTTACGCATACTGGTGGTACTCCCACTGTGTGGTCTGGGCAGTCGACTTTCAGGTGGGATCCTCCACAGTGCGAGCAGGTTGGGTCGGCTTCTTTGCAATATTTTCGCCCGTGGCCGTAACCCAGACACCTCGAGCACTGTATTAGTGGTGTTTGATCCTGCACCGATACTCGTTGTAGATCTATGTGCGCCCTTTTTGCTTCTGTGAGCATTTTCCACACACGCGGAGAGACCTGGAGAATTATATTCTCAGTGTGCGGATTTCTTGCCCGCCTTCGGTATTTTACCGCTGCTCTTATATCCTCCTCCTGCAGGTCTTTGAAGAGGTTCCTATTTTGATTTTTAAGTGCACTCACCACATCCTCATCTGTGTGGGCTTTTATCACGTCTCTGAGGACGACCAGCGGGTCCTTGGTGATTGCAGTTTCCACTATGTAGGATGAGTCGGTCTTTAAGCGGTCTGTGATTTTATCAAGTCGCTCCGTGGTGGTACATCCTATAACTATTTTTTGATCTTTTACTTTTCTGATTTTGTCTACATTGAGTCCGGTGTTTTTGGCGTCTACCGTGTTCCGGATGCGTTCTAGTAATTTTTCGCTCGTTTCTGTGCCTGCGGACTTTATTATAATCGAGTGCATTTGCCCTCGTTTGTTCAGGGTTTTGTTCGTTTCATCTTCATTCGTTTCAGTGTTTCTTTGCTTAATTGCTGCCGCTTCTGCGTACGTCAAAATCTTTCCTTCTATCCTTTTTTCTCTTTCCTCTTCCTCGCGTCTGTATTCTCTTAGTTCCATTTTCATTTCTTCAACTATACTGTTTCCTTGTTGTGTATTAAGAGCTTTTATATCCTCTTTTAGTTGTTTGCTGGTTTCCTCCATCCTGTCGTTTTCTTTTTCCAGCCGTTTTATTTGTTCTTCTAATTTTTCTGTATCGATTTGCGGCGTGCTTCTCGTGTTTCCGTTACCGTCTATGTTATAGGTTTTGTTTATTGGCAATTCCTCTCTTTTGAGTTCAGCTTCAGTTTCCTTTACAAGTTCATATAGTTTTTTGACTGCCTCCGTGATTGCTGTTTTTATTTCTCCCTTTATATTTCTTGACATACTTAAATGTTTGCTTACGCTCTGTCTTTGCGCCAATGCTTCCGTGGTGCGACTCTTATACTCTTTACATTCTTTACCTTTCCCTCTTTCTTCCTCTTCTGCAGTTGTCCCCTCCCACTGGTCTATACTCTTCCTAACTTTGCTTTCTCTTGGTACTTGTGTTCCGCTCGCTACAGTAGAAGTCTTCTCCAGATTTATGTCTGGTGTCGTGGAGGTGCGAGGTTTTGTGGGTGTTCTTAATGCGAACATTTTTATTTGGGGGATTTTGGATTTGAGGTGAGTTTCAGGTAAGTGATATATTTAGGTAGGCTATTATTTAAGTTTCCAGATAGATGTAGATTATTTATAATAAATAGTAATAAATTAGATAAATAGTAATATATTAGATATTTTTTTTTTTTTTTTTTTTACTTATAAACTAATAAAGTCGCCTATAGGGCGGCTGTCTTATATACAGTAATATTTAAACAATTTGTAATAATAGTTGTCTTGTTTTATTTTGTGGCCCAATAAGGCTTCACGTCCGTTTTATTTTACAGTAACAATTCTATTACAGCATCTAAACGACCGCCAATAGTGCGTTTGTCTGGTGTAATCTTAAACTAGAACTTAAACTAATAAGGCCACCAATAGGGTGGTTGTCCTTATGTAATAGTTTATAATAATTTAGTCAGTGGGTCTATCCCCAATAGGGTGATAGTCGTCACTTTTACAACTGACAGTAAATAATAACAATTCCCAATAGGGGGAAGTTATGTCAATGGTTTAAATTATTCAATAAATATAAGTCAATAATACAATGCACTTTTGGAGTTTTTACAATTATTATTATTTAGCTTAAAATTAAGGTCTGTCCCAATAGGGTGGCAGCCGTCACGTTGTCAAATTTCTTGACTTAACCTAGGGTCTGTCCCCAATAGGGTGGCAGCCGTCAACTTATGCTAGTTCTGAGTCAGTTTTTACAAAATTATTTTTTCGACTCTATGTAGAGCCGTCTCTATATCCCAGATCGAATGGGCTCTTTGTGCCCTTTTATTTGATACGTCGCTTGTTAAAATCGGTTAAGTATTTTCCGAGTTATGTAGTTTTTAAAATATCCAAGATGGCGGTCAAAATGGCCGCCAATCTGTAAAATTGCCGTAACTTTGTTAGTTTTGCCCGGAGGAGAAAGCGGTTTTCACTCTCGTGAAAAGCTCCCCGTGCTCGTCTTTTACAATTCAAAAACTGGGTATGTAGAGTCGACTCTACTTTATTGCGGTTTTTACTGCAGTCCTACGCAGAGTCACCTGGCCTTCTTAAGGTTGGAAATCCCGTCGAAATCGGGCAGCCCGTTCCAAAGATACAGCCGTCTAAAGTTTTACAAGATGGCGGACAAAATGGCCGCCAAAGTGAAGATCGGCTGTAGTTCCGGTGTCTGTGCTCCGATCTCGACGCGGTTTCTTCACAGTTGTATCCCTTTATTTATTCTATTTACTGAAAGGACTAAAACTTTTGCAAAAGAGGTGGGGATGGATGTTCTTTAGAAATTTTGTAGTAATATTTGGGTTTCTCGAAGGCCAATAGGTTTTTGCGGGTACAAACACTCCGCAGGGGTGTCTTATTTTAATTTCTTACACTAAGTACTGTTTTTTGGGTGAAAAACCCGTGAACGGCGGGAGGGGGGGGAGTTGCGGGGGAAGTTCCCTAAGGGGGGAAATTCTTATGGTTTTATATTAAATGAATTTAGTAGCACAAGGCTTGTATACATAAATGTATACAAGACTGCCGTTAAAAATCCCGAAATCTGCACCGTTTTTGAGATACGGGCGTTCAAAGATTTCCGATTTTGACAAATTTTTCCAAATTTTCGGGATTTCTACAAATTTCGTATTTTCACTATTTTAAAAATGTTTTAATATAGATCTGAGCCGCGCGATCAAAACCAGGATATGGATATATATCCATATACTGGGGTGGTGTTAAAAATGCCCTATCTCCTACCGTTCCCGAGTTATTCCCTGTTTTTTAACTTAATTCTTCCCGTCGGCTTTTCTCGGCAACCGCTGGGTCGATTCCGATTTTGAAAACGGCGCCTTGCTGGTCTTAACGGGAGCTTCACGATGATATGCCGCAAGTCGTTGGCGTCCCACGGGAACTGCGACCACGTGCCACGTGGTTTGAAGGTTTTTCTTTTTTAACTTGCTGGATCCTGCTCCGAAAATTTTTTGCGACCCCTCTAATGAAGCGGCTTTTTGAGCTCTATTTGAATTTGATTTTTAATGTTGGGGTCGCCGCTTTACTTTTTTAGTTATTTGGTTTTTTGTTGATTTTTCAGAGGTTATTTTGTATTTTTATTTGTAAAATTTTTTCCCCAATTCCAATATTTAAAAGTGATACACCATTCAATTCGCCGTCTCAGGGCGCGTAATTTGGTGTATTGCACTATGTGGGGCCTGCCTTATTTAGTCAAGTTGTGGTCACGCCCCTTTTTGGTTTTTATTCCTTTTCTCCGTTTCTCTTGGGGGATAAAATTCAGAAACTGACCTCAAAAGATGCAGCTCGTCAAGTTGCATCCGATGATGTGAAGAAAAAGGGGGGTCGTCGATCCCAATCTCGCGCCGCACTCACTTTTGTCACTGTTATTTCACAATTTTTCAGTTTTTTAGACTTTTTACACACTTGTAAACACTTTTTGATATACAAATAGTATATTTTTAGATTTGCCGTCGCAAGACGCACAAAATGATATATCGCACTAGTTGTTTCGCGACAAAAATCCTATTTTTGTGATTTTTCAATTGCGGAGCTTCACTGTTTTGCTGTTTACGCGACGGCGGTTCGACTGCGACTGGGTTAGGTTAGGTTAGGTTAGGTTAGGTTAGGTTAGGTTAGGTTAGGTTAGGTTAGGTTGAGTACGCGTCGAGCCGTCGTAGCGATCACTGTGTTTTTCGTTCGCTCCGCGTTTGAAAAATCTCATGGTGGGTTTTTAGTGGCGGAAAATCTTTTGAGTCGTGTTAAAGGATTCAGTAGTAATCACTGATTCTTTATATGTGTGTGTGCTCTTTGTATGTTAAGTACTTAATTAACTGCAAGGCACAAAAGTGAGTGGGAAATTGACCCGAAGTTAGTTTTTTGTGGTATCTTTTTATGTGTCGCGACGACACATAAATTTTATGTGTCCTAATTGTGAACTGGATTAAGGTGCAACTGTGAGTTTATCAATTTTTATTTTTGGCCCATTAGTTTGGCCATTATAATTTAAATTGCTTGAGAGCTACATTGTTGGTTTGCCTTTTGGCGGGAGGTGCATCTGCGAAGATAGTATTACTATCATCTCTATCTTCTGGAGGCGAGCTGTTTGAGTTGACGCTCATCGAGATTGGAGGAAAAGGTGGAAATTATTTGTGAATAATTGAAAGTGAATTGTCGGCCCGCCATCTTGTTTACTAGTTGGGTGCCAAGGTCGGGCAAGTTAGTGAAGCTTCGGTCCGCCATCTTGTTGTTTACAAGTTTGGGGCCAAGGTTGGGGTTTTTTCCGTGACGCGTTGGTCCGCCATCTTGTTGTTGACAAGCTTGGTGGACAGCTGAAGGTTGGACGTCTCTCACACCGAAGTGAGTGGGCGTCCGAAGATTGGATTTCGTCACACCGAAGTGGATTGGAACAATAAATTTTAGTTTTAATTATTTAGAATTAAGATTTTAGAATTAGGATTGTATTTGTGTGGTGTATTGTACTCAGTTCTTTATTCATTTATATATTTATTTATTTATATATTTATTGGGTAGGGGGTTGAGTCGTCGACTCTAATGTTAGTTGGGGGTAGGATCTAGTAGCACCTTAATATGAGGCGAGCTAAAGGGTTGGTGTTTTCGTCGTCCTCGGATAGCGACGACGATGTGGGTATCGTGGAGTGCTCCGGTGAGAGGAAGCGGGCGCATACTAAAAGCCCGGTTGGCAACAACAAGGAAACTTGCTCTCCACCGGCCAAGGGTAAGCCGAAAAAGGCGGCTTCTCATGTGGTAGGGTTGGAGGAGGCGGAGGGAGAGTTGCGGCGTCAGAACGCTTGCTCTCGCCTTGCAGAGAGGTTAGAAGGTGCGGGGAATCTCTCCGATTATGGGGCTCCCACCTGTGTGGATATCAGGATTGTGAGGTCATCCGGGGAGGAGGAGTTGGACGATGTTATCCTCCTTGGCATTCCTGAGATGAAGGAGCGGACGGCTGTGCGGGTTCGTCGCATTTTCGAAATTGCGGCGAAGTCGGGCAACCTCAAGGGTGAGTTTGTCCGCGACCTGAAGGTTGCAGCCAAGGAGGTGGCTGAGATCGTGGAGGATCTCGCGGAGAGATGCCTGGGAGGGGATGAGGGGGAGGCGTGTCCTAAGGGACAATGTTCGCCTGAGGGCCCAGGTAAAAGACCTGGGTCTGGAGCTTGCGGCCCTTAGGAGGGAGTTCAATGAGAGCACTGCGCACTTAGCGCAGACAAAGGGACACCCCGTGTCGGTGGAGGGTCCCTCCACTCCGGATGCCCTCCGTCAAATGATGGAGGGGCTTTTGGATGGGGTGAAGGAGAGCCTTATGGGGGAGGTGATGCGGGCTGTTGGGGGCATGCTAGATGCCAAGCTTGCGGGGATTGGGGACAGGCTCCTCCCTGAGCCTGTGCTGCGTCCTCCGCTGGCGGCATCGGCCCGTGGTCCGGGAGCCCCTGAGCGTTTTGTGGAGAGGGGGGGCCGGTGGCCCTGAATTTCGCAGGGCCCCTGGGCTCAAGCACCCGTGAGGGTTCGTTGGGGGGTCGGGGCACGGTGGCTCCGAATGTGGTGGGGACCCAGGGTCCCGAAGATTTAGAGGGGAGCAGAGTCCCGGAGGCCCCAGGTCTTTCGGGGCCCCGGGTCTCTGGGGGTCCTAGTGACGGAAGCTGGGCGACCGTCAGCAAAAAGAAGGGTAAGGGAAAGAAGGGTGGTTCTCCCGCTGTGCCGGTCCTTCCCCCTGTGAGTGGGGGAAGTGGCCGTGTTGGCCGGTCAGAGGACCATGGAGTGAGTCGCGGCGCAGGGCCCTCGGCTGGGCGAGTGGCAGTTATAGAGAGGTCTGTCAGGGTGCAGCCTTCGCTCACTCCGCCGAAAACTTCCGCAGTGGTCATCACATTGCGGAGGGAGGCGGTGGAGCGGGGGTGACGTATGCCGATGTGCTACTCAAGGCAAGAAATGGTATAAACCTGGCTGAGATTGGTATTGCAACTATCAGCATCCGGCTAACGGCAACGGGAGCTCGGATGCTGGAGGTGCCGGGGGTTGACAGAGAGGAGAAGGCTGATGCCCTGGCGGACAGGCTTCGTGTGGTGCTGTCGGGGAGGCCTTGGTGGGGAGGCCCGTCAAATGTGCGGACCTCCTTATTCGGGACCTTGACGACAGCGTCACTGAGAGGGATGTGACGGAGGCGGTGGCTGCCATGGGTGGGTGCCCGGCTGAAGCGATCAAGCCGGGTAAGATTTTGAGGCGTGGGATACGGGGCTTGGGGGAGATGTTCCTCATGTGTCCGGTCGCCGCCGCCCAGAAAGTGTGCCAAGGAAAGCTCCTCATTGGGTGGAGCTCCTGTCGGGTTGAAATCCGAGAGGACCGCCCTTTGAGGTGCTACAAGTGCCAGAAGTTGGGTCACGTGCGAGCCACTTGTGACTCAACGATGGACTTGGCGGAGGTGTGCTATCGATGTGGGGTTGCTGGCCACAAGGCCAATGAATGCAGTTCGAAAGAGCTGCATTGCGCGGTCTGCTCAACGGCTGGGAAGCCAGCAGACCATAAGATGGCGGGAAGGGCCTGCAACCCTCCGAAGGTGACGAAGGGCCTGGGAGCCCAAAGGACTGGGACAACTGTGGGGAACGCTCCCATGGAGGTTGGTGTGGCACAACCATCATAGCTGCACCAGCCTGTTGGGGGGGATCTGGAGACGCTGTGCCGCGATTCAGGGGTGGTGACTGCACACCCTGGCCGAATGTGCCACTTGGTTGAGGCAACACTGTCTCGACCTGGTGTCGGTCGTTTGGACGGACCTCTCGCTGCCGAGTGTTGTTGCAGCAATACTAGGTAGCCATGAGGCATGGCGATCGGTTCTTCCGGTTTGCCGGTTCTTCTGGTTTCGCGGGGCCGGTTTGCCGGTTTTCCGGTTTTCCGGTTTACCGGTTTTCTGGTTTCGTGGGGCCGGTTTACCGGTTTTCCGGTTTTCCGGTTTACCGGTTTTTCCGGTTTCATGGGGCCGGTTTACCGGTTTTCCGGTTTTCCGGTTTACCGGTTTTTCCGGTTTCATGGGGCAGGTTTACCGGTTTTCCGGTTTTCCGGTTTACCGGTTTTCTGGTTTCGTGGGGCCGGTTTTCCGGTTTTACCGGTTTTCCGGTTTACCGGTTTTCTGGTTTCATGGGGCCGGTTTACCGGTTTTACCGGTTTTCGGTTTACCGGTTTTTCCGGTTTCATGGGGCCGGTTTACCGGTTTTCCGGTTTTCCGGTTTACCGGTTTTTCCGGTTTCATGGGGCAGGTTTACCGGTTTTCCGGTTTTTCGGTTTACCGGTTTTCTGGTTTCATGGGGCTGGGTTTCCGGTTTACCGGTTTTCCGGTTTACCGGTTTTTCGGTTTCGTGGGGCCGGTTTGCCGGTTTTCCGGCTGTCGATCGTCAGCGGGAGGTGCGTTGAATCGGCCGGAGGGGTTGTGCTTGGCGACGGCAAGGTGAAGGGTGGGCAGGCGCAGGGTGGGCCCAATATACGCATAGTTGCGTGGGTCCAACTGCGTCCCACTGCGTCGTCGCCAGGCCCTTATGCGGACATACCCGCCTGAGCTTTCTGGGTTGAATGCCTAGTGCGACCCCCGGGGAGCTCAATGCGGTGCCGGACGGCATTCATTCAGAATGGGTGTAGTCTGGTACCGCAGGCGGTATGGAGGGTTCAGGAGGAATTTTTAGTGGGTCCGGCTTCTCCCCTCTGATTAGCAGAGGGACTTTGAGAACGCCATCCCCACAGTCCCCGCGGTAGCGACTGCATACGCCCGCGGGCCTGCATTTGTGCATTTTAACCTCCTTCAAAAAAAAAAAAAAAAAAAAGGTTAGGTTAGGTTAGGTTAGGTTAGGTTAGGTTAGGTTAGGTTAGGTTAGATTAGTACGCGTCGAGCCGTCGTAGCGATCACTGTGTTTTTCGTTCGCTCCGCGTTTGAAAAATCTCATGGTGGGTTTTTAGTGGCGGAAAATCTTTTGAGTTGTGTTAAAGGATTCAGTAGTAATCACTGATTCTTTATATGTGTGTGTGCTCTTTGTATGTTAAGTACTTAATTAACTGCAAGGCACAAAAGTGAGTGGGAAATTGACCCGAAGTTAGTTTTTGTGGTATCTTTTTATGTGTCGCGACGACACATAAATTTTATGTGTCCTAATTGTGAACTGGATTAAGGTGCAACTGTGAGTTTATCAATTTTTATTTTTGGCCCATTAGTTTGGCCATTATAATTAAAATTGCTTGAGAGCTACATTGTTGGTTTGCCTTTTGGCGGGAGGTGCATCTGCGAAGATAGTATTACTATCATCTCTATCTTCTGGAGGCGAGCTGTTTGAGTTGACGCTCATCGAGATTGGAGGAAAAGGTGGAAATTATTTGTGAATAATTGAAAGTGAATTGTCGGCCCGCCATCTTGTTTACTAGTTGGGTGCCAAGGTCGGGCAAGTTAGTGAAGCTTCGGTCCGCCATCTTGTTGTTTACAAGTTTGGGGCCAAGGTTGGGGTTTTTCCGTGACGCGTTGGTCCGCCATCTTGTTGTTGACAAGCTTGGTGGACAGCTGAAGGTTGGACGTCTCTCACACCGAAGTGAGTGGGCGTCCGAAGATTGGATTTCGTCACACCGAAGTGGATTGGAACAATAAATTTTAGTTTTAATTATTTAGAATTAAGATTTTAGAATTAGGATTGTATTTGTGTGTGTGGTGTATTGTACTCAGTTCTTTATTCATTTATATATTTATTTATTTATATATTTATTGGGTAGGGGGTTGAGTCGTCGACTCTAATGTTAGTTGGGGGTAGGATCTAGTAGCACCTTAATATGAGGCGAGCTAAAGGGTTGGTGTTTTCGTCGTCCTCGGATAGCGACGACGATGTGGGTATCGTGGAGTGCTCCGGTGAGAGGAAGCGGGCGCATACTAAAAGCCCGGTTGGCAACAACAAGGAAACTTGCTCTCCACCGGCCAAGGGTAAGCCGAAAAAGGCGGCTTCTCATGTGGTAGGGTTGGAGGAGGCGGAGGGAGAGTTGCGGCGTCAGAACGCTTGCTCTCGCCTTGCAGAGAGGTTAGAAGGTGCGGGGAATCTCTCCGATTATGGGGCTCCCACCTGTGTGGATATCAGGATTGTGAGGTCATCCGGGGAGGAGGAGTTGGACGATGTTATTCTCCTTGGCATTCCTGAGATAAAGGAGCGGACGGCTGTGCGGGTTCGTCGCATTTTTGAAATTGCGGCGAAGTCGGGCAACCTCAAGGGTGAGTTCGTCCGCGACCTAAAGGTTGCGGCCAAGGAGGTGAATGAGATCGTGGAGGATCTCGCGGAGAGATGCCTGGGAGGGGATGAGGGGAGGCGTCTCCTAAGGGACAATGTTCGCCTGAGGGCCCAGGTAAAAGACCTTGGTCTGGAGCTTGCGGCCCTTAGGAGGGAGTTCAATGAGCGCACTGCGCACTTAGCGCAGACAAAGGGACACCCCGTGTCGGTGGAGGGTCCCTCCACTCCAGATGCCCTCCGTCAAATGATGGAGGGGCTGTTGGATGGGGTGAAGGAGAGCCTAATGGGGGAGGTGATGCGGGCTGTTGGGGGCATGCTAGATGCCAAGCTTGCGGGGATTGGGGACAGGCTCCTCCCTGAGCCTGTGCTGCGTCCTCCGCTGGCGGCATCGGCCCGTGGTCCGGGAGCCCCTGAGCGTTTTGTGGAGGGGGGGGGCCGGTGGCCCCGAATTTCGCAGGGCCCCTGGGCTCAAGCACCCGTGAGGGTTCGTTGGGGGTCGGGGCACGGTGGCTCCGAATGTGGTGGGGACCCAGGGTCCCGAAGATTTAGAGGGGAGCAGAGTCCCGGAGGCCCCAGGTCTTTCGGGGCCCCGGGTCTCTGGGGGTCCTAGTGACGGAAGCTGGGCGACCGTCAGCAAAAAGAAGGGTAAGGGAAAGAAGGGTGGTTCTCCCGCTGTGCCGGTCCTTCCCCCTGTGAGTGGGGGAAGTGGCCGTGTTGGCCGGTCAGAGGACCATGGAGTGAGTCGCGGCGCAGGGCCCTCGGCTGGGCGAGTGGCAGTTATAGAGAGGTCTGTCAGGGTGCAGCCTTCGCTCACTCCGCCGAAAACTTCCGCAGTGGTCATCACATTGCGGAGGGAGGCGGTGGAGCGGGGGTGACGTATGCCGATGTGCTACTCAAGGCAAGAAATGGTATAAACCTGGCTGAGATTGGTATTGCAACTATCAGCATCCGGCTAACGGCAACGGGAGCTCGGATGCTGGAGGTGCCGGGGGTTGACAGAGAGGAGAAGGCTGATGCCCTGGCGGACAGGCTTCGTGTGGTGCTGTCGGGGAGGCCTTGGTGGGGAGGCCCGTCAAATGTGCGGACCTCCTTATTCGGGACCTTGACGACAGCGTCACTGAGAGGGATGTGACGGAGGCGGTGGCTGCCATGGGTGGGTGCCCGGCTGAAGCGATCAAGCCGGGTAAGATTTTGAGGCGTGGGATACGGGGCTTGGGGAGATGTTCCTCATGTGTCCGGTCGCCGCCGCCCAGAAAGTGTGCCAAGGAAAGCTCCTCATTGGGTGGAGCTCCTGTCGGGTTGAAATCCGAGAGGACCGCCCTTTGAGGTGCTACAAGTGCCAGAAGTTGGGTCACGTGCGAGCCACTTGTGACTCAACGATGGACTTGGCGGAGGTGTGCTATCGATGTGGGGTTGCTGGCCACAAGGCCAATGAATGCAGCTCGAAAGAGCTGCATTGCGCGGTCTGCTCAACGGCTGGGAAGCCAGCAGACCATAAGATGGCGGGAAGGGCCTGCAACCCTCCGAAGGTGACGAAGGGCCTGGGAGCCCAAAGGACTGGGACAACTGTGGGGAACGCTCCCATGGAGGTTGGTGTGGCACAACCATCATAGCTGCACCAGCCTGTTGGGGGGGATCTGGAGACGCTGTGCCGCGATTCAGGGGTGGTGACTGCACACCCTGGCCGAATGTGCCACTTGGTTGAGGCAACACTGTCTCGACCTGGTGTCGGTCGTTTGGACGGACCTCTCGCTGCCGAGTGTTGTTGCAGCAATACTAGGTAGCCATGAGGCATGGCGATCGGTTCTTCCGGTTTGCCGGTTCTTCTGGTTTCGCGGGGCCGGTTTACCGGTTTTCCGGTTTTCCGGTTTACCGGTTTTCTGGTTTCGTGGGGCCGGTTTACCGGTTTTCCGGTTTTCCGGTTTACCGGTTTTTCCGGTTTCATGGGGCCGGTTTACCGGTTTTCCGGTTTACCGGTTTTTCCGGTTTCATGGGGCAGGTTTACCGGTTTTCCGGTTTACCGGTTTTTCTGGTTTCATGGGGCCGGTTTTCCGGTTTTACCGGTTTTCGGTTTACCGGTTTTCCGGTTTCATGGGGCCGGTTTACCGGTTTTACCGGTTTTCGGTTACCGGTTTTTCCGGTTTCATGGGGCCGGTTTACCGGTTTTCCGGTTTTCCGGTTTACCGGTTTTCTGGTTTCGTGGGGCCGGTTTTCCGGTTTTACCGGTTTTTCGGTTTACCGGTTTTCTGGTTTCATGGGGCCGGGTTTCCGGTTTACCGGTTTTCCGGTTTACCGGTTTTTCGGTTTCGTGGGGCCGGTTTGCCGGTTTTCCGGCTGTCGATCGTCAGCGGGAGGTGCGTTGAATCGGCCGGAGGGGTTGTGCTTGGCGACGGCAAGGTGAAGGGTGGGCAGGCGCAGGGTGGGCCCAATATACGCATAGTTGCGTGGGTCCAACTGCGTCCCACTGCGTCGTCGCCAGGCCCTTATGCGGACATACCCGCCTGAGCTTTCTGGGTTGAATGCCTAGTGCGACCCCCGGGGAGCTCAATGCGGTGCCGGACGGCATTCATTCAGAATGGGTGTAGTCTGGTACCGCAGGCGGTATGGAGGGTTCAGGAGGAATTTTTAGTGGGTCCGGCTTCTCCCCTCTGATTAGCAGAGGGACTTTGAGAACGCCATCCCCACAGTCCCCGCGGTAGCGACTGCATACGCCCGCGGGCCTGCATTTGTGCATTTTAACCTCCTTCATAAAAAAAAAAAAAAAAAAAGGTTAGGTTAGGTTAGGTTAGGTTAGGTTAGGTTAGGTTAGGTTAGGTTAGGTTAGGTTAGGTTAGGTTAGGTTAGGTTAGGTTAGGTTAGGTTAAGGGCCTCATAGCCAAGCGGCTTTGTATGTGACCGTGGTGGGTGTGAGGTTCCGGGTTCGATTCCCGGTCCGAGTGTAAATTTATATTTATTCTCGGCCTTTGGTAGGGCTGTACGGTGCCGGGCGAGTGTTTAAACCGTACATAGTGGGCACAGTTGAGATTCTATAGTGTGCAGTGGGCACCCAACTATATCGATACTCCTGTGTGAGGATGGCAATTACAAAGTGGTTAAGTAATTGAACATTCCTTTTTAGTACGCGTCGAGCCGTCGTAGCGATCACTGTGTTTTTCGTTCGCTCCGCGTTTGAAAAATCTCATGGTGGGTTTTTAGTGGCGGAAAATCTTTTGAGTTGTGTTAAAGGATTCAGTAGTAATCACTGATTCTTTATATGTGTGTGTGCTCTTTGTATGTTAAGTACTTAATTAACTGCAAGGCACAAAAGTGAGTGGGAAATTGACCCGAAGTTAGTTTTTGTGGTATCTTTTTATGTGTCGCGACGACACATAAATTTTATGTGTCCTAATTGTGAACTGGATTAAGGTGCAACTGTGAGTTTATCAATTTTTATTTTTGGCCCATTAGTTTGGCCATTATAATTTAAATTGCTTGAGAGCTACATTGTTGGTTTGCCTTTTGGCGGGAGGTGCATCTGCGAAGATAGTATTACTATCATCTCTATCTTCTGGAGGCGAGCTGTTTGAGTTGACGCTCATCGAGATTGGAGGAAAAGGTGGAAATTATTTGTGAATAATTGAAAGTGAATTGTCGGCCCGCCATCTTGTTTACTAGTTGGGTGCCAAGGTCGGGCAAGTTAGTGAAGCTTCGGTCCGCCATCTTGTTGTTTACAAGTTTGGGGCCAAGGTTGGGGTTTTTTCCGTGACGCGTTGGTCCGCCATCTTGTTGTTGACAAGCTTGGTGGACAGCTGAAGGTTGGACGTCTCTCACACCGAAGTGAGTGGGCGTCCGAAGATTGGATTTCGTCACACCGAAGTGGATTGGAACAATAAATTTTAGTTTTAATTATTTAGAATTAAGATTTTAGAATTAGGATTGTATTTGTGTGTGTGGTGTATTGTACTCAGTTCTTTATTCATTTATATATTTATTTATTTATATATTTATTGGGTAGGGGGTTGAGTCGTCGACTCTAATGTTAGTTGGGGGTAGGATCTAGTAGCACCTTAATATGAGGCGAGCTAAAGGGTTGGTGTTTTCGTCGTCCTCGGATAGCGACGACGATGTGGGTATCGTGGAGTGCTCCGGTGAGAGGAAGCGGGCGCATACTAAAAGCCCGGTTGGCAACAACAAGGAAACTTGCTCTCCACCGGCCAAGGGTAAGCCGAAAAAGGCGGCTTCTCATGTGGTAGGGTTGGAGGAGGCGGAGGGAGAGTTGCGGCGTCAGAACGCTTGCTCTCGCCTTGCAGAGAGGTTAGAAGGTGCGGGGAATCTCTCCGATTATGGGGCTCCCACCTGTGTGGATATCAGGATTGTGAGGTCATCCGGGGAGGAGGAGTTGGACGATGTTATTCTCCTTGGCATTCCTGAGATAAAGGAGCGGACGGCTGTGCGGGTTCGTCGCATTTTTGAAATTGCGGCGAAGTCGGGCAACCTCAAGGGTGAGTTCGTCCGCGACCTAAAGGTTGCGGCCAAGGAGGTGAATGAGATCGTGGAGGATCTCGCGGAGAGATGCCTGGGAGGGGATGAGGGGAGGCGTCTCCTAAGGGACAATGTTCGCCTGAGGGCCCAGGTAAAAGACCTTGGTCTGGAGCTTGCGGCCCTTAGGAGGGAGTTCAATGAGCGCACTGCGCACTTAGCGCAGACAAAGGGACACCCCGTGTCGGTGGAGGGTCCCTCCACTCCAGATGCCCTCCGTCAAATGATGGAGGGGCTGTTGGATGGGGTGAAGGAGAGCCTAATGGGGGAGGTGATGCGGGCTGTTGGGGGCATGCTAGATGCCAAGCTTGCGGGGATTGGGGACAGGCTCCTCCCTGAGCCTGTGCTGCGTCCTCCGCTGGCGGCATCGGCCCGTGGTCTAAGAGCCCCCGAGCGTTTTGTGGAGAGGGGGGCCCGGGGCCCAAAATTTCACTGGGCCCCAGGGCTCAAGCACCCGTGAGGGTTCGTTGGGGGTCGGGGCACGGTGGCACCGAATGTGGTGGGGATCCAGGGCCCCGAAGGTTTTGAGGGGAGCGTAGTCCCGGAGGCCCCAGGTCTTTCGGGGCCCCGGGGCTCTGGGGGTCCTAGTGACGGAAGCTGGGCGACCGTCAGCAAAAAGAAGGGAAAGGGAAAGAAGGGTGGTTCTCCCGCTGTGCCGGTCCTTCCCCCTGTGAGTGGGGGAAGTGGCCGGGTGGGCCGGTCAGAGGACCATGGAGTGAGTCGCGGCGCAGGGCCCTCGGCTGGGCGAGTGGCAGTTATAGAGAGGTCCGTCAGGGTGCAGCCTTCGCTCACTCCGCCGAAAACTTCCGCAGTGGTCATCACATTGCGGAGGGAGGCGGTGGAGCGGGGGGTGACGTATGCCGACGTGCTAACGAAGGCAAGAAATGGTATAAGCCTGGCTGAGATTGGTATTGCAACTATCAGCATCCGGCTAACGGCAACGGGAGCTCGGATGCTGGAGGTGCCGGGGGTTGACAGGGAGGAGAAGGCTGATGCCCTGGCGGACAGGCTTCGTGTGGTGCTGTCGGGGGAGGCCTTGGTGGGGAGGCCCGTCAAATGTGCGGACCTCCTTATTCGGGACCTTGACGACAGCGTCACTGAGAGGGATGTGACGGAGGCGGTGGCTGCCATGGGTGGGTGCCTGGCTGAAGCGATCAAGCCGGGTAAGATTTTGAGGCGTGGGATACGGGGCTTGGGGAGATGTTCCTCATGTGTCCGGTCGCTGCCGCCCAGAAAGTGTGCCAAGGAAAGCTCCTCATTGGGTGGAGCTCCTGTCGGGTTGAAATCCGAGAGGATCGCCCTTTGAGGTGCTATAAGTGCCAGAAATTGGGTCACGTGCGAGCCACCTGTGACTCAACGATGGACTTGGCGGAGGTGTGCTATCGATGTGGGGTTGCTGGCCACAAGGCCAATGAATGCAGCTCGAAAGAGCTGCATTGCGCGGTCTGCTCAACGGCTGGGAAGCCAGCAGACCATAAGATGGCGGGGAGGGCCTGCAACCCTCCAAAAGTGACGAAGGGCTTGGGAGCCCAAAGGACTGGGGCAACTGTGGGGAACGCTCCCATGGAGGTTGGTGTGGCACAACCATCATAGCTGCACCAGCCTGTTGGGGGGGATCTGGAGACGCCGTACCGCGCCTCAGGGGTTGTGACTGCACACCCTGGCCGAATGTGCCACTTGGTTGAGGCAACACTGTCTCGACCTGGTGTCGGTCGTTTGGACGGACCTCTCGCTGCCGAGTGTTGTTGCAGCAATACTAGGTAGCCATGAGGCATGGCGATCGGTTCTTCCGGTTTACCGGTTCTTCTGGTTTCGTGGGGCCGGTTTACCGGTTTTCCGGTTTACCGGTTTTTCCGGTTTCATGGGGCCGGTTTACCGGTTTACCGGTTTTCAGGTTTCGTGGGGCCGGTTTTCCGGTTTTACCGGTTTTCCGGTTTACCGGTTTTCAGGTTTCATGGGGCCGGTTCGCCGGTTTTCCGGTTTTCCGGTTTACCGGTTTTCAGGTTTCGTGGGGCCGGTTTTCCGGTTTTACCGGTTTTCCGGTTTACCGGTTTTCCGGTTTCATGGGGCCGGTTTACCGGTTTTCCGGTTTTCCGGTTTGCCGGTTTTCAGGTTTCGTGGGGCCGGTTTACCGGTTTTCCGGTTTACCGGTTTTCCGGTTTCGTGGGGCCGGTTTGCCGGTTTTCCGGCTGTCGATCGTCAGCGGGAGGTGCGTTGAAACGACCGGAGGGGTTGTGCTTGGCGACGGCAAGGTGAAGGGTGGGTAGGCGCAGGGTGGGCCCAATATACGCATAGTTGCGTGGGTCCAACTGCGTCCCACTGCGTCGTCGCCAGGCCCTTATGCGGACATACCCGCCTGAGCTTTCTGGGTTGAATGCCTAGTGCGACCCCCGGGGAGCTCAATGCGGTGCCGGACGGCATTCATTCAGAATGGGTGTAGTCTGGTACCGCAGGCGGTATGGAGGGTTCAGGAGGAATTTTTAGTGGGTCCGGCTTCTCCCCTCTGATTAGCAGAGGGACTTTGAGATAGCCATCCCCACAGTCCCCGCGGTAGCGACTGCATACGCCCGCGGGCCTGCATTTGTGCATTTTAACCTCCTTCATAAAAAAAAAAAAAAAAAAGGTTAGGTTAGGTTAAGGGCCTCATAGCCAAGCGGCTTTGTATGTGACCGTGGTGGGTGTGAGGTTCCGGGTTCGATTCCCGGTCCGAGTGTAAATTTATATTTATTCTCGGCCTTTGGTAGGGCTGTACGGTGCCGGGCGAGTGTTTAAACCGTACATAGTGGGCACAGTTGAGATTCTATAGTGTGCAGTGGGCACCCAACTATATCGATACTCCTGTGTGAGGATGGCAATTACAAAGTGGTTAAGTAATTGAACATTCCTTTTTAAGGGCCTCATAGCCAAGCGGCTTTGTATGTGACCGTGGTGGGTGTGAGGTTCCGGGTTCGATTCCCGGTCCGAGTGTAAATTTATATTTATTCTCGGCCTTTGGTAGGGCTGTACGGTGCCGGGCGAGTGTTTAAACCGTACATAGTGGGCACAGTTGAGATTCTATAGTGTGCAGTGGGCACCCAACTATATCGATACTCCTGTGTGAGGATGGCAATTACAAGTGGTTAAGTAATTCAACATTCCTTTTTAAGGGCCTCATAGCCAAGCGGCTTTGTATGTGACCGTGGTGGGTGTGAGGTTCCGGGTTCGATTCCCGGTCCGAGTGTAAATTTATATTTATTGTCGGCCTTTGGTAGGGCTGTACGGTGCCGGGCGAGTGTTTAAACCGTACATAGTGGGCACAGTTGAGATTCTATAGTGTGCAGTGGGCACCCAACTATATCGATACTCCTGTGTGAGGATGGCAATTACAAGTGGTTAAGTAATTCAACATTCCTTTTTCCGCCGAAAACTTCCGCAGTGGTCATCACATTGCGGAGGGAGGCGGTGGAGCGGGGGGTGACGTATGCCGATGTGCTACTCAAGGCAAGAAATGGTATAAACCTGGCTGAGATTGGTATTGCAACTATCAGCATCCGGCTAACGGCAACGGGAGCTCGGATGCTGGAGGTGCCGGGGGTTGACAGAGAGGAGAAGGCTGATGCCCTGGCGGACAGGCTTCGTGTGGTGCTGTCGGGGGAGGCCTTGGTGGGGAGGCCCGTCAAATGTGCGGACCTCCTTATTCGGGACCTTGACGACAGCGTCACTGAGAGGGATGTGACGGAGGCGGTGGCTGCCATGGGTGGGTGCCCGGCTGAAGCGATCAAGCCGGGTAAGATTTTGAGGCGTGGGATACGGGGCTTGGGGGAGATGTTCCTCATGTGTCCGGTCGCCGCCGCCCAGAAAGTGTGCCAAGGAAAGCTCCTCATTGGGTGGAGCTCCTGTCGGGTTGAAATCCGAGAGGACCGCCCTTTGAGGTGCTACAAGTGCCAGAAGTTGGGTCACGTGCGAGCCACTTGTGACTCAACGATGGACTTGGCGGAGGTGTGCTATCGATGTGGGGTTGCTGGCCACAAGGCCAATGAATGCAGCTCGAAAGAGCTGCATTGCGCGGTCTGCTCAACGGCTGGGAAGCCAGCAGACCATAAGATGGCGGGAAGGGCCTGCAACCCTCCGAAGGTGACGAAGGGCCTGGGAGCCCAAAGGACTGGGACAACTGTGGGGAACGCTCCCATGGAGGTTGGTGTGGCACAACCATCATAGCTGCACCAGCCTGTTGGGGGGATCTGGAGACGCTGTGCCGCGATTCAGGGGTGGTGACTGCACACCCTGGCCGAATGTGCCACTTGGTTGAGGCAACACTGTCTCGACCTGGTGTCGGTCGTTTGGACGGACCTCTCGCTGCCGAGTGTTGTTGCAGCAATACTAGGTAGCCATGAGGCATGGCGATCGGTTCTTCCGGTTTGCCGGTTCTTCTGGTTTCGCGGGGCCGGTTTACCGGTTTTCCGGTTTTCCGGTTTACCGGTTTTCTGGTTTCGTGGGGCCGGTTTACCGGTTTTCCGGTTTACCGGTTTTTCCGGTTTCATGGGGCCGGTTTACCGGTTTTCCGGTTTTCCGGTTTACCGGTTTTTCCGGTTTCATGGGGCCGGTTTACCGGTTTTCCGGTTTTCCGGTTTACCGGTTTTTCTGGTTTCATGGGGCCGGTTTTCCGGTTTTACCGGTTTTCGGTTTACCGGTTTTCTGGTTTCATGGGGCCGGTTTACCGGTTTTACCGGTTTTCCGGTTTACCGGTTTTTCCGGTTTCATGGGGCACGTTTACCGGTTTTCCGGTTTTCCGGTTTACCGGTTTTCTGGTTTCGTGGGGCCGGTTTTCCGGTTTTACCGGTTTTTCGGTTTACCGGTTTTCTGGTTTCATGGGGCCGGGTTTCCGGTTTACCGGTTTTCCGGTTTACCGGTTTTTCGGTTTCGTGGGGCCGGTTTGCCGGTTTTCCGGCTGTCGATCGTCAGCGGGAGGTGCGTTGAATCGACCGGAGGGGTTGTGCTTGGCGACGGCAAGGTGAAGGGTGGGCAGGCGCAGGGTGGGCCCAATATACGCATAGTTGCGTGGGTCCAACTGCGTCCCACTGCGTCGTCGCCAGGCCCTTATGCGGACATACCCGCCTGAGCTTTCTGGGTTGAATGCCTAGTGCGACCCCCGGGGAGCTCAATGCGGTGCCGGACGGCATTCATTCAGAATGGGTGTAGTCTGGTACCGCAGGCGGTATGGAGGGTTCAGGAGGAATTTTTAGTGGGTCCGGCTTCTCCCCTCTGATTAGCAGAGGGACTTTGAGAACGCCATCCCCACAGTCCCCGCGGTAGCGACTGCATACGCCCGCGGGCCTGCATTTGTGCATTTTAACCTCCTTCATAAAAAAAAAAAAAAAAAAAAAAAAAAGGTTAGGTTAGGTTAGGTTAGGTTAGGTTAGGTTAAGGGCCTCATAGCCAAACGGCTTTGTATGTGACCGTGGTGGGTGTGAGGTTCCGGGTTCGATTCCCGGTCCGAGTGTAAATTTATATTTATTCTCGGCCTTTGGTAGGGCTGTACGGTGCCGGGCGAGTGTTTAAACCGTACATGGTGGGCACGGTTGAGATTCTATAGTGTGCAGTGGGCACCCAACTATATCGATACTCCTGTGTGAGGATGGCAATTACAAGTGGTTAAGTAATTCAACATTCCTTTTCCCTGGGTTGAATGCCTTGTGCGACCCCCGGGGAATTCAATGCGGTGCCAGATGTCATTCATTCAGAATGGATGTGTCTGGCACTGCAGGCGATATGGAGGGTTTAGGAGGAATTTTTAGTGGGTCGGGTTTCTCCCCTCTGATTAGCAGAGGGATAAGAGATAACCATCCCCACAGTCCCCGCGGTAGCGACTGCATACGCCCGCGGGCCTGCATTTGTGCATTTTCACCTCCTTTATAAAAAAAAAAAAAAAAAAGGTTAGGTTAGGTTAGGTTAGGTTAGGTTAGGTTAGTGTTTAGTGGCCGTGTTGGCCGGTCAGAGGACCATGGAGTGAGTCGCGGCGCAGGGCCCTCGGCTGGGCGAGTGGCAGTTATAGAGAGGTCTGTCAGGGTGCAGCCTTCGCTCACTCCGCCGAAAACTTCCGCAGTGGTCATCACATTGCGGAGGGAGGCGGTGGAGCGGGGGGTGACGTATGCCGATGTGCTACTCAAGGCAAGAAATGGTATAAACCTGGCTGAGATTGGTATTGCAACTATCAGCATCCGGCTCACGGCAACGGGAGCTCGGATGCTGGAGGTGCCGGGGGTTGACAGAGAGGAGAAGGCTGATGCCCTGGCGGACAGGCTTCGTGTGGTGCTGTCGGGGGAGGCCTTGGTGGGGAGGCCCGTCAAATGTGCGGACCTCCTTATTCGGGACCTTGACGACAGCGTCACTGAGAGGGATGTGACGGAGGCGGTGGCTGCCATGGGTGGGTGCCCGGCTGAAGCGATCAAGCCGGGTAAGATTTTGAGGCGTGGGATACGGGGCTTGGGGGAGATGTTCCTCATGTGTCCGGTCGCCGCCGCCCAGAAAGTGTGCCAAGGAAAGCTCCTCATTGGGTGGAGCTCCTGTCGGGTTGAAATCCGAGAGGACCGCCCTTTGAGGTGCTACAAGTGCCAGAAGTTGGGTCACGTGCGAGCCACTTGTGACTCAACGATGGACTTGGCGGAGGTGTGCTATCGATGTGGGGTTGCTGGCCACAAGGCCAATGAATGCAGCTCGAAAGAGCTGCATTGCGCGGTCTGCTCAACGGCTGGGAAGCCAGCAGACCATAAGATGGCGGGAAGGGCCTGCAACCCTCCGAAGGTGACGAAGGGCCTGGGAGCCCAAAGGACTGGGACAACTGTGGGGAACGCTCCCATGGAGGTTGGTGTGGCACAACCATCATAGCTGCACCAGCCTGTTGGGGGGATCTGGAGACGCTGTGCCGCGATTCAGGGGTGGTGACTGCACACCCTGGCCGAATGTGCCACTTGGTTGAGGCAACACTGTCTCGACCTGGTGTCGGTCGTTTGGACGGACCTCTCGCTGCCGAGTGTTGTTGCAGCAATACTAGGTAGCCATGAGGCATGGCGATCGGTTCTTCCGGTTTGCCGGTTCTTCTGGTTTCGCGGGGCCGGTTTACCGGTTTTCCGGTTTTCCGGTTTACCGGTTTTCTGGTTTCGTGGGGCCGGTTTACCGGTTTTCCGGTTTTCCGGTTTACCGGTTTTTCCGGTTTCATGGGGCAGGTTTGCCGGTTTTCCGGTTTTCCGGTTTACCGGTTTTCTGGTTTCATGGGGCCGGGTTTCCGGTTTACCGGTTTTCCGGTTTACCGGTTTTTCGGTTTCGTGGGGCCGGTTTGCCGGTTTTCCGGCTGTCGATCGTCAGCGGGAGGTGCGTTGAATCGACCGGAGGGGTTGTGCTTGGCGACGGCAAGGTGAAGGGTGGGCAGGCGCAGGGTGGGCCCAATATACGCATAGTTGCGTGGGTCCAACTGCGTCCCACTGCGTCGTCGCCAGGCCCTTATGCGGACATACCCGCCTGAGCTTTCTGGGTTGAATGCCTAGTGCGACCCCCGGGGAGCTCAATGCGGTGCCGGACGGCATTCATTCAGAATGGGTGTAGTCTGGTACCGCAGGCGGTATGGAGGGTTCAGGAGGAATTTTTAGTGGGTCCGGCTTCTCCCCTCTGATTAGCAGAGGGACTTTGAGAACGCCATCCCCACAGTCCCCGCGGTAGCGACTGCATACGCCCGCGGGCCTGCATTTGTGCATTTTAACCTCCTTCATAAAAAAAAAAAAAAAAAAAAAAAAGGTTAGGTTAGGTTAGGTTAAGGGCCTCATAGCCAAACGGCTTTGTATGTGACCGTGGTGGGTGTGAGGTTCCGGGTTCGATTCCCGGTCCGAGTGTAAATTTATATTTATTCTCGGCCTTTGGTAGGGTTGTACGGTACCGGGCGAGTGCTTAAACCGTACATGGTGGGCACGGTTGAGATTCTATAGTGTGCAGTGGGCACCCAACTATATCGATACTCCTGTGTGAGGATGGCAATTACAAGTGGTTAAGTAATTCAACATTCCTTTTTTAAGGGCCTCATAGCCAAGCGGCTTTGTATGTGACCGTGGTGGGTGTGAGGTTCCGGGTTCGATTCCCGGTCCGAGTGTAAATTTATATTTATTCTCGGCCTTTGGTAGGGCTGTACGGTGCCGGGCGAGTGTTTAAACCGTACATAGTGGGCACAGTTGAGATTCTATAGTGTGCAGTGGGCACCCAACTATATCGATACTCCTGTGTGAGGATGGCAATTACAAAGTGGTTAAGTAATTGAACATTCCTTTTTGAGTACGCGTCGAGCCGTCGTAGCGATCACTGTGTTTTTCGTTCGCTCCGCGTTTGAAAAATCTCATGGTGGGTTTTTAGTGGCGGAAAATCTTTTGAGTCGTGTTAAAGGATTCAGTAGTAATCACTGATTCTTTATATGTGTGTGTGCTCTTTGTATGTTAAGTACTTAATTAACTGCAAGGCACAAAAGTGAGTGGGAAATTGACCCGAAGTTAGTTTTTGTGGTATCTTTTTATGTGTCGCGACGACACATAAATTTTATGTGTCCTAATTGTGAACTGGATTAAGGTGCAACTGTGAGTTTATCAATTTTTATTTTTGGCCCATTAGTTTGGCCATTATAATTTAAATTGCTTGAGAGCTACATTGTTGGTTTGCCTTTTGGCGGGAGGTGCATCTGCGAAGATAGTATTACTATCATCTCTATCTTCTGGAGGCGAGCTGTTTGAGTTGACGCTCATCGAGATTGGAGGAAAAGGTGGAAATTATTTGTGAATAATTGAAAGTGAATTGTCGGCCCGCCATCTTGTTTACTAGTTGGGTGCCAAGGTCGGGCAAGTTAGTGAAGCTTCGGTCCGCCATCTTGTTGTTTACAAGTTTGGGGCCAAGGTTGGGGTTTTTTCCGTGACGCGTTGGTCCGCCATCTTGTTGTTGACAAGCTTGGTGGACAGCTGAAGGTTGGACGTCTCTCACACCGAAGTGAGTGGGCGTCCGAAGATTGGATTTCGTCACACCGAAGTGGATTGGAACAATAAATTTTAGTTTTAATTATTTAGAATTAAGATTTTAGAATTAGGATTGTATTTGTGTGTGTGGTGTATTGTACTCAGTTCTTTATTCATTTATATATTTATTTATTTATATATTTATTGGGTAGGGGGTTGAGTCGTCGACTCTAATGTTAGTTGGGGGTAGGATCTAGTAGCACCTTAATATGAGGCGAGCTAAAGGGTTGGTGTTTTCGTCGTCCTCGGATAGCGACGACGATGTGGGTATCGTGGAGTGCTCCGGTGAGAGGAAGCGGGCGCATACTAAAAGCCCGGTTGGCAACAACAAGGAAACTTGCTCTCCACCGGCCAAGGGTAAGCCGAAAAAGGCGGCTTCTCATGTGGTAGGGTTGGAGGAGGCGGAGGGAGAGTTGCGGCGTCAGAACGCTCGCTCTCGCCTTGCAGAGAGGTTAGAAGGTGCGGGAAATGTCTCCGATTATGGGGCTCCCGCCAGTGTGGATATCAGGTTAGTGAGGTCATCCGGGGAGGAGGAGTTGGACGATGTTATCCTCCTTGGCATTCCTGAGATGAAGGAGCGGACGGCTGTGCGGGTTCGTCGCATTTTCGAAATTGCGGCGAAGTCGGGCAACCTCAAGGGTGAGTTTGTCCGCGACCTGAAGGTTGCAGCCAAGGAGGTGGCTGAGATCGTGGAGGATCTCGCGGAGAGATGCCTGGGAGGGGATGAGGGGAGGCGTGTCCTAAGGGACAATGTTCGCCTGAGGGCCCAGGTAAAAGACCTGGGTCTGGAGCTTGCGGCCCTTAGGAGGGAGTTCAATGAGAGCACTGCGCACTTAGCGCAGACAAAGGGACACCCCGTGTCGGTGGAGGGTCCCTCCACTCCGGATGCCCTCCGTCAAATGATGGAGGGGCTTTTGGATGGGGTGAAGGAGAGCCTTATGGGGGAGGTGATGCGGGCTGTTGGGGGCATGCTAGATGCCAAGCTTGCGGGGATTGGGGACAGGCTCCTCCCTGAGCCTGTGCTGCGTCCTCCGCTGGCGGCATCGGCCCGTGGTCCGGGAGCCCCTGAGCGTTTTGTGGAGAGGGGGGGCCGGTGGCCCCGAATTTCGCAGGGGCCCTGGGCTCAGGCACCCGTGAGGGTTCGTTGGGGGGTCGGGGCACGGTGGCTCCGAATGTGGTGGGGACCCAGGGTCCCGAAGATTTAGAGGGGAGCAGAGTCCCGGAGGCCCCAGGTCTTTCGGGGCCCCGGGTCTCTGGGGGTCCTAGTGACGGAAGCTGGGCGACCGTCAGCAAAAAGAAGGGTAAGGGAAAGAAGGGTGGTTCTCCCGCTGTGCCGGTCCTTCCCCCTGTGAGTGGGGGAAGTGGCCGTGTTGGCCGGTCAGAGGACCATGGAGTGAGTCGCGGCGCAGGGCCCTCGGCTGGGCGAGTGGCAGTTATAGAGAGGTCTGTCAGGGTGCAGCCTTCGCTCACTCCGCCGAAAACTTCCGCAGTGGTCATCACATTGCGGAGGGAGGCGGTGGAGCGGGGGGTGACGTATGCCGATGTGCTACTCAAGGCAAGAAATGGTATAAACCTGGCTGAGATTGGTATTGCAACTATCAGCATCCGGCTAACGGCAACGGGAGCTCGGATGCTGGAGGTGCCGGGGGTTGACAGAGAGGAGAAGGCTGATGCCCTGGCGGACAGGCTTCGTGTGGTGCTGTCGGGGAGGCCTTGGTGGGGAGGCCCGTCAAATGTGCGGACCTCCTTATTCGGGACCTTGACGACAGCGTCACTGAGAGGGATGTGACGGAGGCGGTGGCTGCCATGGGTGGGTGCCCGGCTGAAGCGATCAAGCCGGGTAAGATTTTGAGGCTTGGGGGAGATGTTCCTCATGTGTCCGGTCGCCGCCGCCCAGAAAGTGTGCCAAGGAAAGCTCCTCATTGGGTGGAGCTCCTGTCGGGTTGAAATCCGAGAGGACCGCCCTTTGAGGTGCTACAAGTGCCAGAAGTTGGGTCACGTGCGAGCCACTTGTGACTCAACGATGGACTTGGCGGAGGTGTGCTATCGATGTGGGGTTGCTGGCCACAAGGCCAATGAATGCAGCTCGAAAGAGCTGCATTGCGCGGTCTGCTCAACGGCTGGGAAGCCAGCAGACCATAAGATGGCGGGAAGGGCCTGCAACCCTCCGAAGGTGACGAAGGGCCTGGGAGCCCAAAGGACTGGGACAACTGTGGGGAACGCTCCCATGGAGGTTGGTGTGGCACAACCATCATAGCTGCACCAGCCTGTTGGGGGGATCTGGAGACGCTGTGCCGCGATTCAGGGGTGGTGACTGCACACCCTGGCCGAATGTGCCACTTGGTTGAGGCAACACTGTCTCGACCTGGTGTCGGTCGTTTGGACGGACCTCTCGCTGCCGAGTGTTGTTGCAGCAATACTAGGTAGCCATGAGGCATGGCGATCGGTTCTTCCGGTTTGCCGGTTCTTCTGGTTTCGCGGGGCCGGTTTACCGGTTTTCCGGTTTTCCGGTTTACCGGTTTTCTGGTTTCGTGGGGCCGGTTTACCGGTTTTCCGGTTTACCGGTTTACCGGTTTTTCCGGTTTCATGGGGCCGGTTTTCCGGTTTTCCGGTTTACCGGTTTTCCGGTTTACCGGTTTTTCGGTTTCGTGGGGCCGGTTTGCCGGTTTTCCGGCTGTCGATCGTCGGCGGGAGGTGCGTTGAATCGACCGGAGGGGTTGTGCTTGGCGACGGCAAGGTGAAGGGTGGGCAGGCGCAGGGTGGGCCCAATATGCGCATAGTTGCGTGGGTCCAACTGCGTCCCACTGCGTCGTCGCCAGGCCCTTATGCGGACATACCCGCCTGAGCTTTCTAGGTTGAATGCCTAGTGCGACCCCGGGGAGCTCAATGCGGTGCCGGACGGCATTCATTCAGAATGGGTGTAGTCTGGTACCGCAGGCGGTATGGAGGGTTCAGGAGGAATTTTTAGTGGGTCCGGCTTCTCCCCTCTGATTAGCAGAGGGACTTTGAGAACGCCATCCCCACAGTCCCCGCGGTAGCGACTGCATACGCCCGCGGGCCTGCATTTGTGCATTTTAACCTCCTTCATAAAAAAAAAAAAAAAAAAAAGGTTAGGTTAGGTTAGGTTAGGTTAGGTTATGTTTTTTTTTTTTTTTTTTTTTACCTAATCAGCCTACTCCCCGGGCGAAGTTTATCCCCGGGCCGTGGAAATTCGAGCTAGATTGAAACACGAGATCTTTAAATGTTTATTTCAAAATCTATAGGTTACATGTTTTTGTTCAATGAGTATTATTATTTATTACATGTTGTTCATGAATTATTTACATCATTACATTGTTTATTTACATATTATCATACATAGTATCTTAGTTTACAAATTCGGCGTCGTAGTCCGTCGAGTGTGTTGGCATGCTACAGTCCCTGTTCAGTCTGCGGACACTTTCTATAATTTTGTCGCAAAACTCCTCCAAGCATGTCCGAGTGTCGTCGCGGGACACCAGGTGTGGGAGCTCGTTTTCATTTAAAGAAATTCCAGTTTTCTCCTCCACCTCGTGCCTCGCGACTCCAAACATTGGGCAGCTAAGCAGACAGTGCAGGGACGTTTGCGGCGTGGTGTTGTCACATGGGCATGACGGGTCTCGCTTTAAATTGAATCTGTGTAGGTAACTGGCAAAAGGGCCGTGGCCCGTCATGATGTGCACTAAGTTTCTGTTTGGTCTGTTTTGTCTAACAAAACTATATGCCGATTTTATGTCGGGTAGTCATAACCTTAGTCACCAGACCCCGCTCACTCTCCGCATACCTCTGCTCCCACTTCTTTGTTGTTTCTTCACGAATGGCCCTTTTTATGTGGGATATCGGGCATTTTGTGTACGCCGGTTTAGTCTTTAGATTGTTTGCTGCGTTTCTGGCCAATTCGTCAGCTCTCTCGTTGCCCGCAAGACCACAGTGAGCCTTTATCCAGTGTAGTTTTATTTCTTTATTGTTTTTATTTGCTATCTTGAGGTTTTTTCTTATTTTAATTATAAGGGGGTGCCATGAGTTGCCATTGACAACCGCCTGTAGTGCCGATCTAGAATCTGAGTATATTGCACAGGTTATGTCTTTTGCGGTATTTATGTCATTTGTGGCTGCCACCAAGGCGAACGCTTCCGCTTGGAACACTGTGCAATAGGATGATAGCTTGAATTTCCTTGACTTTATTTCGGCCCCATTTTTCCACCAGGAAAAAGCGGCACCGACATCTTTATCACTTTTGCTTCCGTCCGTAAATATTTGCACTTGTCCCTCCGAGCTCGACGCCAAGTCATCCTCGTTTGAGATTAGTTTAAATTTTAGCAGCGGTTCCTCGGCGGGGTGGTCCATCTTGCAATACTCTGCTTTATTTTCGACCTCTATATCGTCCGAGAGGCCCTCCCAGTGTCCCTTTTTCGCCATGTATAGGGTGGCTACTTCAGTTACACGCAGGTCGAGTGGGAGAGTGCCCGAAAGAGCCAGAGCTGCGTTCAGAGACACAGTTATATTCGCCTTTACTATCTTTTGAGCGAAGCCCCTTTGAATTGCATTTAATTTTTTGCGAACGCATATTTTTTCTGCTGCCCTGGCCCATGCTGCCGCTGCGTAAGTTATGGTGGGTTCCACCACGGCTGTATAAATTGTGGAGACTATATCCGGATGCAGTCCCCAGGTCTGTTTTGCTGCTTTGGCCACTTGTTTATATAGGTTGGCTGCTTTAACACAGATCGTTGACGCATGATCGTTGAATGTGAGTTTGTCGTCTATTGTCAGGCCAAGAATTTTTATTTTGCTTGCCAGTCCAATTTGAACTCCACTCATTTTCAACCTTGGTGTGTCATACTTGGTTTTGTTTGTGATTACCATTGCCTGGGTTTTGCTAGGTCCAAATTTCAGCTTATTATTTTCACCCCATTCCGCAGCCAACTCCAGCGCCTTGTTGCCCTTGCTCTGGACTTCCTCTCCACTGTTACCCTCCACTATCACCAACACATCGTCAGCGAATGCCTGACAATATATATTATTGTCAGACATTTGCCCCAGTATCGGGTCCAGTATAACGTTCCAGAGCAAGGGGCCGCTTATGGATCCCTGCACACAACCCTTTGTTGTCGATCGTTCTACTTCTTCCCCAGCATATCGAAGCTTAACTTTGCGACTCCGGAGATAGTCATCGTACACCCTTCTCAGGTTGACAGGGCATCCCTGTTCGGCAAGGCGCGTGCGGATTCTGGGCCACCACGCATTATCAAAAGCGCCCTCTATATCTAAGGAGATGATTAGTGTGATAAGTTTACTTTTAAGGTTTTTACGTACTCGATCCATTAGATTATAAAGGGCGTCCTCAGTACTTCGCTGCGGGATGAACCCGTACTGCCTCTTGGATAGTTTAGGCACAAGGTGCCACTTCAATCTCTCGACCAGCATCTTCTCATAGATCTTTCCCATTACAGGGAGGAGGCCGATGGGTCTGTATGCTTTTGGTTCTGTGTATCTCGGTCTTCCCGGTTTTCTCAGGATCACCACCGTTGCCTCCTTCCACTGCTTTGGGAAAGATCCAGTCTCCAGGGCTTTATTTATGATGGCTCGATAGGTTTCAGGTTGGCTCATAATGGCTCTGTGACAAATGTCCGCTGTCAGACCGTCCCCACCCGGTGCCTTTTTAGGATTGAAACTATTTACGGCTCTTTCTACCTCAAAGCTTGTAAATGGTGGGTCATGAATATCATTATTTCTCGATCCATCATTCACTCCCTCTGCGTCTGCTCGTACCAGTCTCTGTTCTTCTGTATCCTCACTTGGTTCATCCGGGGGGTAGAATATCTCCGCGAGAAGCGTCGCAGATTCTTTGGAGTCGTGGTGTTTGCCATTTGCGACAAGAGGAATGTCCTCCACTCTTTTTGTTGTGCGGTTTACTACTCTATAGATCCCCTGCCACATTCCCTCTCTTTCCTGCCTCGTACAGAAATTACGCCAGCTCTCTGTTCTCGCTTCCATGATCATTTTTTCGTACTCTTCTTTTTCTTTCAGATATTCTTGCACTACCTTATTCCTGCGAACTTGTGCCGCGCATCTGATGCGCCTTTTTCTTGTCCTAACCATTTTTCTTCTTTTTTCCAGCTCGTCGTTCCACCAAGGCAAGGTGTTTGTTGGTCTCTTCTTTACTTCTGGAATGGCTTCTTTTGTGGCTGCGATCGTTGCTTCTGTATATTTTCCTACCATCTCCTCTAACTGTTTCTTATTGCTTACTTTGTTGATTTTTTCTATATTAACTTGAGCTTCTTCCAAGAGCTCAGATAATCGTTGTTCAAAGAGTGACCAGTTTGCCTTTCTGGTATTGTACTTTCTGGTGGTCCGTTCTGTTTTCCTTCCTTCTGATTTCTCGAGTCTCATTTTAAACGTGATACCGTTGTGGTCGGAGCTCACCAGTCCTTCCTCAACACTCCACTCGTCTATGACCGCTAATAGGTCCGCGGTGCATGCAGTTATGTCCACGTAACTTTTGTACCTTTTTCCCCCCCTCACAGTGTCAAAAGTGGGTATGTTGCTATTGTTTAGTATTTCAAAGTTCATACTGTGAAGAGTTTCTGCTATTAGGTCGCCCCTGTGGTCGACGTTGGGGCTGCACCACCACGGACTTTTTGCGTTCGCGTCGCCGGCCAGAATTATTCTGTTTTTTGCCCTATCGCATATTCTCTGGATTCGGTCGATGTGATGCTGAACATCTTTTGGGTCTGGCTCAAGGTAGAAGGATACTAACGTGATCTCCCATGCCTCCGTACGCAGCTTCACTACTACCACATTCGGCGTCGTCAATTCAGGAAACTGGATGACCTCAACCTTTTCGTCATAAACGAAGATCGCAGCTTTAGTCACTGTCGCTCCCGCTTGCTCATGTTGATACACTCTGGCTCCTGACTGTTCCTTGACCCTTCCTTCGGAGCCAGTATATGGTTCTTGAACGAGAGCAGCGAGCATGCCTCTGTTTTTAGCCTCTATCCTTAGTTCGTTTTGGGCTAATTCTTTTCGCTGGAGGTTCGCCTGACACATTAAGTAGCCGTTTTGTCTCCTGTTGGTGCCCTTAGCAATACGCCACCGTCGATCTTGCCATTGCCTCCCATCTCGCTCTCGTTGGGCAGTCAGTGTCAAATGCGTTGTGGTCAGCTTTTACGTTTAACGTTGTACAGTTTACGCACATTGGGGGGTCTCCTGTTTTGTATTTCTGGCACTCTGCCTTTTTGTGCTCCTCCCCGCAATGAGCGCAGACCTCTTTCGTGCTTTCACAATATTTTCGCGTGTGACCATAGCCCAGACAATTTGTGCACTGTATCAGTGGTGACTGGTCGTGGACCACCACCCTTTGCAGTTCAATGTGCACTCTTCCCGCCTCCACCATTCTTTTCCAGATTGTGGGGGACACTTGTAGTATTATGTTCTGCAGGTGAGGGTTTCTCGCTGTCTTGCGTCTTTTAACAGTTATTCTTCGTTCCTCCTCTTTAATTCCTGAGAATATTTGTTTGTTTTGTGCCTCTATAAGTTCTATTATTTCGTCGTCTTTGTGAATTTGCAGTACGCCCCTCAGCATGACTAGTGGGTCCTTGTGTTTCAATGTTTCCACTGTAAGTGTCTTGTCCCCTAGCAGTCTTTTAGTCAGTTCTTTTATTTGGTCTTCCGCTCGGCACCCCACTATCACTTTCTGATCCTTGGTTTTGCGGATGGTATCCAACCGAAGCCCAGTAGTTTTCGGGTCTATTGCCGAGCGTATCCTTTCGTAAACCTCTGAATTTGTTTCTTGGCTAGTGGACTTTACTACTAGCTTGTGCAGCTTTGGCTTGTATGTGAGGGGGTGATTAAATCGATTCTGGTTGTTCAAGGTGGTTGGGGATTTTGTTGTTGGACTATTTTATTGTTAGCTGCCAAAACGTTGGCGTACGTCCACTCGATGTTCCGATCTCTTTCATCAATTTTTTCAATGTGTGTTTCCCTGTTATTCCCTGTTTTTTAACTTAAATCTTCCCGTCGGCTTTACTCGGCAACCGCTGGGTCGATTCCGATTTTGAAAACGGCGCCTTGCTGGTCTTAACGGGAGCTTCACGATGATATGCCGCAAGTCGTTGGCGTCCTACGGGAACTGCGACCAAGTGCCACGTGGTTTGAAGGTTTTTCTTTTTTAACTTCCTGGATCCTGCTCCGAAAATTTTTTGCGACCCCTCTAATGAAGCGGCTTTTTGAGCTCTATTTGAATTTGATTTTTAATGTTAGGGTCGCCGCTTTACTTTTTTATTTATTTGGTTTTTTGTTGATTTTTCAGAGGTTATTTTGTATTTTTATTTGTAAAATTTTTCCCCAATTCCAATATTTAAAAGTGATACACCATTCAATTCGCCGTCTCAGGGCGCGTAATTTGGTGTATTGCACTATGTGGGGCCTGCCTTATTTAGTCAAGTTGTGGTCACGCCCCTTTTTGGTTTTTATTCCTTTTCTCCGTTTCTCTTGGGGATAAAATTCAGAAACTGACCTGAAAAGATGCAGCTCGTCAAGTTGCATCCGATGATGTGAAGAAAAAGGGGGTCGTCGATCCCAATCTCGCGCCGCACTCACTTTTGTCACTGTTATTTCACAATTTTTCAGTTTTTTTTTTTAGACTTTTTACACACTTGTAAACACTTTTTGATATACAAATAGTATATTTTTAGATTTGCCGTCGCAAGACGCACAAAATGATATATCGCACTAGTTGTTTCGCGACAAAAATCCTATTTTTGTGATTTTTCAATTGCGGAGCTTCACTGTTTTGCTGTTTACGCGACGGCGGTTCGACTGCGACTGGTTAGGTTAGGTTAGGTTAGGTTAGGTTAGGTTAGGTTAGGTTAGGTTAGATTAGGTTAGGTTAGGTTAGGTTAGGTTAGGTTAGGTTAGGTTAGGTTAGGTTAGGTTAGGTTAGGTTAGGTTAGGTTAGGTTAGGTTAGGTTAGGTTAGGTTAGGTTAGGTTAGGTTAGGTTAGGTTAGTACGCGTCGAGCCGTCGTAGCGATCACTGTGTTTTTCGTTCGCTCCGCGTTTGAAAAATCTCATGGTGGGTTTTTAGTGGCGGAAAATCTTTTGAGTCGTGTTAAAGGATTCAGTAGTAATCACTGATTCTTTATATGTGTGTGTGCTCTTTGTATGTTAAGTACTTAATTAACTGCAAGGCACAAAAGTGAGTGGGAAATTGACCCGAAGTTAGTTTTTGTGGTATCTTTTTATGTGTCGCGACGACACATAAATTTTATGTGTCCTAATTGTGAACTGGATTAAGGTGCAACTGTGAGTTTATCAATTTTTATTTTTGGCCCATTAGTTTGGCCATTATAATTTAAATTGCTTGAGAGCTACATTGTTGGTTTGCCTTTTGGCGGGAGGTGCATCTGCGAAGATAGTATTACTATCATCTCTATCTTCTGGAGGCGAGCTGTTTGAGTTGACGCTCATCGAGATTGGAGGAAAAGGTGGAAATTATTTGTGAATAATTGAAAGTGAATTGTCGGCCCGCCATCTTGTTTACTAGTTGGGTGCCAAGGTCGGGCAAGTTAGTGAAGCTTCGGTCCGCCATCTTGTTGTTTACAAGTTTGGGGCCAAGGTTGGGGTTTTTTCCGTGACGCGTTGGTCCGCCATCTTGTTGTTGACAAGCTTGGTGGACAGCTGAAGGTTGGACGTCTCTCACACCGAAGTGAGTGGGCGTCCGAAGATTGGATTTCGTCACACCGAAGTGGATTGGAACAATAAATTTTAGTTTTAATTATTTAGAATTAAGATTTTAGAATTAGGATTGTATTTGTGTGGTGTATTGTACTCAGTTCTTTATTCATTTATATATTTATTTATTTATATATTTATTGGGTAGGGGGTTGAGTCGTCGACTCTAATGTTAGTTGGGGGTAGGATCTAGTAGCACCTTAATATGAGGCGAGCTAAAGGGTTGGTGTTTTCGTCGTCCTCGGATAGCGACGACGATGTGGGTATCGTGGAGTGCTCCGGTGAGAGGAAGCGGGCGCATACTAAAAGCCCGGTTGGCAACAACAAGGAAACTTGCTCTCCACCGGCCAAGGGTAAGCCGAAAAAGGCGGCTTCTCATGTGGTAGGGTTGGAGGAGGCGGAGGGAGAGTTGCGGCGTCAGAACGCTTGCTCTCGCCTTGCAGAGAGGTTAGAAGGTGCGGGGAATCTCTCCGATTATGGGGCTCCCACCTGTGTGGATATCAGGATTGTGAGGTCATCCGGGGAGGAGGAGTTGGACGATGTTATCCTCCTTGGCATTCCTGAGATGAAGGAGCGGACGGCTGTGCGGGTTCGTCGCATTTTCGAAATTGCGGCGAAGTCGGGCAACCTCAAGGGTGAGTTTGTCCGCGACCTGAAGGTTGCAGCCAAGGAGGTGGCTGAGATCGTGGAGGATCTCGCGGAGAGATGCCTGGGAGGGGATGAGGGGAGGCGTGTCCTAAGGGACAATGTTCGCCTGAGGGCCCAGGTAAAAGACCTGGGTCTGGAGCTTGCGGCCCTTAGGAGGGAGTTCAATGAGAGCACTGCGCACTTAGCGCAGACAAAGGGACACCCCGTGTCGGTGGAGGGTCCCTCCACTCCGGATGCCCTCCGTCAAATGATGGAGGGGCTTTTGGATGGGGTGAAGGAGAGCCTTATGGGGGAGGTGATGCGGGCTGTTGGGGGCATGCTAGATGCCAAGCTTGCGGGGATTGGGGACAGGCTCCTCCCTGAGCCTGTGCTGCGTCCTCCGCTGGCGGCATCGGCCCGTGGTCCGGGAGCCCCTGAGCGTTTTGTGGAGAGGGGGGGCCGGTGGCCCCGAATTTCGCAGGGCCCCTGGGCTCAAGCACCCGTGAGGGTTCGTTGGGGGTCGGGGCACGGTGGCTCCGAATGTGGTGGGGACCCAGGGTCCCGAAGATTTAGAGGGGAGCAGAGTCCCGGAGGCCCCAGGTCTTTCGGGGCCCCGGGTCTCTGGGGGTCCTAGTGACGGAAGCTGGGCGACCGTCAGCAAAAAAGAAGGGTAAGGGAAAGAAGGGTGGTTCTCCCGCTGTGCCGGTCCTTCCCCCTGTGAGTGGGGGAAGTGGCCGTGTTGGCCGGTCAGAGGACCATGGAGTGAGTCGCGGCGCAGGGCCCTCGGCTGGGCGAGTGGCAGTTATAGAGAGGTCTGTCAGGGTGCAGCCTTCGCTCACTCCGCCGAAAACTTCCGCAGTGGTCATCACATTGCGGAGGGAGGCGGTGGAGCGGGGGTGACGTATGCCGATGTGCTACTCAAGGCAAGAAATGGTATAAACCTGGCTGAGATTGGTATTGCAACTATCAGCATCCGGCTAACGGCAACGGGAGCTCGGATGCTGGAGGTGCCGGGGGTTGACAGAGAGGAGAAGGCTGATGCCCTGGCGGACAGGCTTCGTGTGGTGCTGTCGGGGAGGCCTTGGTGGGGAGGCCCGTCAAATGTGCGGACCTCCTTATTCGGGACCTTGACGACAGCGTCACTGAGAGGGATGTGACGGAGGCGTTGGCTGCCATGGGTGGGTGCCCGGCTGAAGCGATCAAGCCGGGTAAGATTTTGAGGCGTGGGATACGGGGCTTGGGGAGATGTTCCTCATGTGTCCGGTCGCCGCCGCCCAGAAAGTGTGCCAAGGAAAGCTCCTCATTGGGTGGAGCTCCTGTCGGGTTGAAATCCGAGAGGACCGCCCTTTGAGGTGCTACAAGTGCCAGAAGTTGGGTCACGTGCGAGCCACTTGTGACTCAACGATGGACTTGGCGGAGGTGTGCTATCGATGTGGGGTTGCTGGCCACAAGGCCAATGAATGCAGCTCGAAAGAGCTGCATTGCGCGGTCTGCTCAACGGCTGGGAAGCCAGCAGACCATAAGATGGCGGGAAGGGCCTGCAACCCTCCGAAGGTGACGAAGGGCCTGGGAGCCCAAAGGACTGGGACAACTGTGGGGAACGCTCCCATGGAGGTTGGTGTGGCACAACCATCATAGCTGCACCAGCCTGTTGGGGGGGATCTGGAGACGCTGTGCCGCGATTCAGGGGTGGTGACTGCACACCCTGGCCGAATGTGCCACTTGGTTGAGGCAACACTGTCTCGACCTGGTGTCGGTCGTTTGGACGGACCTCTCGCTGCCGAGTGTTGTTGCAGCAATACTAGGTAGCCATGAGGCATGGCGATCGGTTCTTCCGGTTTGCCGGTTCTTCTGGTTTCGCGGGGCCGGTTTACCGGTTTTCCGGTTTTCCGGTTTACCGGTTTTCTGGTTTCGTGGGGCCGGTTTACCGGTTTTCCGGTTTTCCGGTTTACCGGTTTTCCGGTTTCATGGGGCCGGTTTACCGGTTTTCCGGTTTTCCGGTTTACCGGTTTTTCCGGTTTCATGGGGCAGGTTTACCGGTTTTCCGGTTTTCCGGTTTACCGGTTTTCTGGTTTCGTGGGGCCGGTTTTCCGGTTTTACCGGTTTTCCGGTTTACCGGTTTTCTGGTTTCATGGGGCCGGTTTACCGGTTTTACCGGTTTTCGGTTTACCGGTTTTTCCGGTTTCATGGGGCCGGTTTACCGGTTTTCCGGTTTTCCGGTTTACCGGTTTTTCCGGTTTCATGGGGCAGGTTTACCGGTTTTCCGGTTTTTCGGTTTACCGGTTTTCTGGTTTCATGGGGCTGGGTTTCCGGTTTACCGGTTTTCCGGTTTACCGGTTTTTCGGTTTCGTGGGGCCGGTTTGCCGGTTTTCCGGCTGTCGATCGTCAGCGGGAGGTGCATTGAATCGGCCGGAGGGGTTGTGCTTGGCGACGGCAAGGTGAAGGGTGGGCAGGCGCAGGGTGGGCCCAATATACGCAACGCGTCCAACTGCGTCCCACTGCGTCGTCGCCAGGCCCTTATGCGGACATACCCGCCTGAGCTTTCTGGGTTGAATGCCTAGTGCGACCCCCGGGGAGCTCAATGCGGTGCCGGACGGCATTCATTCAGAATGGGTGTAGTCTGGTACCGCAGGCGGTATGGAGGGTTCAGGAGGAATTTTTAGTGGGTCCGGCTTCTCCCCTCTGATTAGCAGAGGGACTTTGAGAACGCCATCCCCACAGTCCCCGCGGTAGCGACTGCATACGCCCGCGGGCCTGCATTTGTGCATTTTAACCTCCTTCATAAAAAAAAAAAAAAAAAAAGGTTAGGTTAGGTTAGGTTAGGTTAGGTTAGGTTAGGTTAGGTTAGGTTAGGTTAGGTTTTTTTTTTTTTTTTTTTTTTTTTTTTTTTCCTACTCAGCCTACCATCCCCAGCTACTTTGTCGCTGGGGTCGTTGTTTAGCTACCATTCTTCCTTTCTTCCATACATCCTCTTAATAAAACAACGTTGTTAGTGTCTTTATTGTTTAGATACAACTTTTTCCATTTACACTTAATACTACATTACCTTCCATTCTTTATTAAACTTTCATCCACTTTACAGTGTTTTACCATGTTACATTTATTACTCATCTACTAGTGGGGTATATTTCCCATTGGTTTAACAAATTTTTAAGGGTCTTTTGTGTACAATCTTATAATATGTTTTACAATTTATATTCTTAGTTCTAATTTACTTAATACTATAGTTTTAGTCTAATATAACAGTTCCAATATTTACGTGTACAATTTTATTTTGTTCATTCTAGTGCAACATTATCACTCTTATTTTGTCTTAGTATTCTATTTACAATAGTTTCGGCGTATTTAATATACTGTTATTAAAACATTACATCCTTTTAATAAGACAACGTTATTAGTGTCTTTATTGTTTGGATACAACTTTTCCATTAACACTTAATACTACATTACCTTCCATTCTTTATTAAACTTTCATCTACTTTACAGTGTTTTATCATGTTACATTTATTACTTATCTACTAGTGGGGTATATTTCCCATTGGTTTAACAAATTTTTTAAGGGTCTTTGTGTACAATCTTATTATATGTTTTACAATTTATATTCTTAGTTCTAATTTACTTAATACTATAGTTTTAATTTAATATAACAGTTCCAATATTTACGTGTACAATTTTATTTTGTTCATTCTAGTGCAACATTATCACTCTTATTTTGTCTTAGTATTCTATTTACAATAGTTTCGGCGTATTTGACATACTGTTAATAAAACATTACATCCTTTTAATAAGACAACGTTATTAGTGTCTTTATTGTTTAGATACAACTTTTCCATTAACACTTAATACTACATTACCTTCCATTCTTTATTAAACTTTCATCTACTTTACAGTGTTTTATCATGTTACATTTATTACTTATCTACTAGTGGGGGTATATTTCCCATTGGTTTAACAAATTTTTAAGGGTCTTTTGTATACAGTCTTATAATATGTTTTGCAATTTATATTCTTAGTTCTAATTTAAATAATACTATAGTTTTAGTTTAATATAACGGTTCCAATATTTACGTGTATAATTTTATTTTATTCATTCTGGTGCAACATTATCACTCTTATTTTGTCTTAGTACTCTACTTACAATAATTTCGGCGTATTTGACAAATTCCATTCTAATTTCTGGTTTACTTATTGCTATAGGTAGTGTTTCTAAATCTAATTTAAAGTTAGTCCTCGCCTCGAAATTATACTTTTCAATCATACTCATGGGGCACTCGAGAAGGCAGTGTGTTACGTTTTCTTTAGATTTGCCGTCACATGGGCATGTCGGCTCCTCCTTGCACTTGAATCTATGCAGGTACTCTGAGAAGCCGCCATGCCCCGTGAGTATTTGTGTTATTTTGTGTGTTGGCCTTCCATTCTTAAGCACCCCATAGGCATGTCTTGGCGTTGGGAAGAAGAGTTTTGTGACCGCTGCCGAGCTGGATTCCCGGTATCGGCCACACCACTCCTCGACTGTTTTCGTTCTTATGACTCTTTTAATGTAAGAAATGGGACATTTACTGTAATGTGGTTTTGTTTTTAAGTGACATGCGGCCGCCTTTGCCGCTTCGTCCGCCGCCTCGTTACCCTGTAGGCCAGCGTGTGCCTTGACCCAATATAAGTTTACCATCTTTCCATTATCTATTATTTTGCCTATCTTGTTTCTCGCCTCTGTAGCTAATCTGTTGGTGCTTCTTCCGCTCGATATGGCTTCTAGTGCTGATCGCGAGTCGCTTAATATTGCAGTTGTTTTTGCTTTTTGTTTCACAGTTTCTTCCAAAGCTGCGTTCAGGGCCAATAATTCAGCCTGATAGACAGAGCAGTGGTCTGCTAGTTTGAGCTTTTTCTTCCTTGTCTCTTCACCACTCTGCCCATCAGTGGCCACGAATGCTGCTCCCGTTTTTCCGTCTATTTTACTCCCATCTGTGTATATTTTTGTTTCTACTTCAATCTTGTTGATGTTTTCTTCGTCCAGTAGTAACTCAAAACCGATGTTTATGATTTCGGCTGGATGCAGGTTTTCTGTGTACGGCACTCTCCTTTCAATTTCTGTGTCCTTTAGTTCTTGAGACGTGCCATATCTTCTAGCGTTATATAGCTCCGCCGCTTCTTGAATCCTTAGGTCGAGTGGTAGTATGCCTGCTAATGTCAGTGCGGCCTCGTATGATACTGTTTTATACCCTCCTATTATTTTTTGGGCAAACTTGCGTTGAATGTTTCTTAGCTGCTTTTGCACACATTTTTTCCTTGCGGCTGGTGCCCAAGCCGCCGATGCATAGAGCACTATTGGCTCGACTACTGCCATGTATATTGTTCTTGTAATTTCCGGGTGAATACCCCAACTCACCTTTGCAGCCTTATCTATCCTTTTATAGAGATCTATGGTTTTTTGCATTGTGTTTTTTATGTGCGCGTTAAAAGTGAGCTTTTTGTCGATGGTTAGTCCGAGAATTTTGATAGATTCGGCCATTTCAATGTTGGTGCCTGCCATTTGAAGCCTGGGGGTATTGAATTTTAACTTATTTGTAATTAGCATGGCTTTTGTTTTGTTCGGGGCGAATTTCAATTTGTTATTAAGTCCCCATTCATTTACCATTGCTAGTGCTGAGTTAGCCTTTACTTCTATATCGCTTGCTATGTTTCCCTCGACTAGCAGGACGATATCATCTGCGAAAGCTTGTGCCGTTATTTTGGCCTCGTGCAACGACTTGAGTAGTGGGTCTAGGAGCAAGTTCCATAATAGTGGGCCTCCAACTGAGCCTTGAACGCATCCTTTATTTGTTTGTCTGCATGCTACATGGTTTGCGTAGTTCAGTTCTATAGTCCTATCTGAGAGGTAGCTATCCATTACCCGTCTGATGTTAATCGGGCAACCTTCTTCTGATAGTCTAACTTTAATACGAGGCCACCACGCATTATCAAACGCTCCTTCAATATCCAATGAAATAATACTGACAAGCTTCTTACTTTTCAAATAGTTTTGTACTTTATTCATTAAGTCATGGAGAGCGTCCTCAGTGCTCCTTTGGGGCATGAATCCATACTGGTGTGGACTGAGTTTTGGTACCAAGTACCATTTTAATCTGTTGACTAACATCTTTTCAAATATTTTGCCCATAACCGGCAGGAGACCGATGGGTCTGTACGACTTGGCTTCTGCGTAACTTTCCCTGGCTGGTTTTCTTAGTATGACCACCGTGGCTTTTTTCCAGATCTTCGGGAAAAGTCCTAGGGTGAGACACCTGTTAGCTATTGCCAAATATGTGTCAGAATCTGCCAAGATGGCCTCTTTGCAAATATCAGATGTTAGTCCGTCTCCTCCCGGTGCTTTTTTAGGGTTGAAAGTAGCGATGACAGCGTGGAGTTCGCGTTTTGTGAACATAGGGTCCAGGTTTTCACTTCCGGTTCCTATGTTTACTTTATTCGCCTTTTCTCTGACTTTTGCATGTTCGCCAGTTTCGTTCTTCGTGCTATCCGGGGGGTAGAAAGTATCAGCTAGGTGTTCAGCTGATTCTAGAAGGCTCAGGACTCTGCCCTCTTTGGCGAGAGGTACATCTGCCGTGCGTGCTTTAGAGCGATTCAAGACACGGTAGATGCCCTCCCACATTCCATCTTTAGTCTGTTCTGTACAGAAGTCTCTCCAACTACTCACTCTGGCCTCGTCTGCGGCTTCCTCGTATTTGGTTTTAGCTTTCAGGTAATGTTCTATTACTTCTGCCCTTCTGACAGGTCTGGCACATCTGATCCTTCTCTTTTTCTAATTACATCCTTTCTTAGCTCCTCTAAGTCATTATTCCACCACGGTGTCTTTTGGTTAGTCCTCTTTTTGATTTTGGGAATGCAGTTCTCACATGCGTCGACGACCACTTTGATATATTGCTCTACTGTATTTTCTAGAGTAGCGTTATCTCCTATGCTCTCTATTCCCTCTTGACTTGTTAGTTTTTCCGTACACATCTGCCTTATTTCCTCGCGGAAATCGGTCCAGTTTGCTTTCCTTGTATTATATATCCTTGTGGTCCTCTTTGCCTCATTTTCTATTGCTTTCTTGAGTCGCACTCCGAACACGATTGCATTGTGGTCTGTGCTGATCTGTCCCCTCTCTATTTTCCATTCTTCGATTAGGGTGACAACATTCTGAGTGCACAGGGTAATGTCTATGACACTCGAGAATGCTCTGCCGCCTCTTATGATTTCAAAGGTTGGGGTGTTTCCAACGTTCAGTACCTGTAGGTCGTGTGCCTCTATGACATGTTCGAGTGCATTACCTCGTTTATTAGTTTTTTCACTGCCCCACCAGGTGTTTTTCGCGTTTCCGTCTCCTCCCAGGATCGACTTCTTTTTGTGTATGTGTTTGGCCAGCTCAGTAAGGTGCAGAGCAATAGGGTGCGGTCTAGGTTCGAAATAAAACGATGTAAAGTGTATATCCCACGCTCCCGTTCCGACTTTCACTGTCACAATATTTGGGGTTGTAAGGTCGGGGATTTGTTCTATTTTTAAGTCTGGGTCAAAGACAACTATGCAGGCCTTGACTATCGTTCCAGGTACGGTGCATTGGTATGTTCTAGCACCACTCGGATTAACCATTTTGCCTGTTGCTCCTACATATGGTTCTTGAATGAGGGCGATAGCGATCTTCTTTTCTCTGGCATCGTTTGTTAATTCGGTGGTGGCTAGCGCTTTCCTTTGTAAGTTTATTTGTATTACACAGTATATCCTTTCTGTTTTGTCCATTACGGTTTGTTGACATCGATTGTTTGTTAAAGTGCCCTTGTCTTAACATTTGTAATACGCGTAACTGCGTCTAGCTATGGCGTCCCATCTCCTCCTTGTAGGGCAATCACTGTCGAAGGCATTGTGCTTATGTTCTTTACCAGTTTCCCTGCAGTTTATGCACTGCGGGGGTTTCCGTTTTTAAAGTTTGTACATTCCGCTTTTAAGTGCTCTCCCCCGCAATGGCTGCAGGAGTCATTCTCTATTTCACAGTGCCTTCGGCCATGTCCGAATCCTAAGCAGCGCATGCATTGCATGAGTGGGGACTGGTCAACTACCAGCACCCTTTGCAAGTCTATATGTAGTTTACCTGCTTGCGTAAGTGCCTGCCATAGGCTCGGCGATACCTGAAGGACGACATGGGATTCGTGTTGGTTTCTGGCTTTGCGTCGATATTTTTCCTTAATCCTGTAATCCTTTTCTTCTATGCCCTCTGCGATGTTGTTTTGAGTTTTTATGGCTTGCTTAATGTCTTCTTCGGTATTGTAGCTCAGGAGGTTTTTTATGACTACAAGAGGGTCCTTATTCTCTATATCTTTTATTTCTATATGTTCTTTCTTTTCTTCCAACCTTTTCTTGATCTTATTCTTTTCCTCGATGTTTCTACAACCAATGACTATTTTACCGTCTTTAATTTTTCTGACTCTATCTATTTTGATGCCTCCTTCTTTAGCGTTCACCACCTCTCTAATTCTTTCCATCATCTGGTCGCTGGTCTCATTGTCTTTCTTTGGAGAGATGATCATTGAGTGCATTTCGGCTCCTCTGTTTGCCATATTCTCTCGTCTTTCTTCTGTTTTTGGCTCCCTTCTTTTATCTGCGGCTACTACGCTGGCATATGTGGCTTCCAGTTTCTGTTCAATCTTTCTGTCTCTTTCCCCTATTGTTTCCATCTGTTTTTCTACTGTTCCTGCAATTTCTTTGATTAGGTTTTTGTTGTCCTCTCTGTCTTTAGTGTATGCGTCGCTGTGATTGCATACTTTGATGCGTACCTCTTCCAGCTTTCTCGAGTTGTTTTCCATCAGTTCCTCCATCCTTCTGATTTTTTCCTCTAGCTTTTCTGTTTTGTCAGGTTTCGCTTCATTCGTGATTTCATCTTTCCTATCTTTTCCATGGAGCTCTCCGTCTCGCACCAACTCATACAACCTTTTAACCGCGACCGTTACTGCGGTTTTTATATCACCCCTTAGATTCCTCGCGGCGTTAAGTTGTGCGAGCGCACTTTGTTGTAACGCCGCTGCCTCCGTTATACGGGATCTATATACTTTGTTTACTATTTTCCTACTCTCTTCTGTTTGTGATAAGATGGTCGCCTTTTCCCCCATACTTGTTTGCGCTTCGTTAACCGGGGTCAGGGTAGGCTCTCGTGCGGAGGGCAATTCTGCC
Organism: Pieris macdunnoughi; assembly: GCA_905332375.1. Lineage (NCBI taxonomy): Eukaryota > Metazoa > Arthropoda > Insecta > Lepidoptera > Pieridae > Pieris > Pieris macdunnoughi. The sequence goes on along the minus strand of CAJOBZ010000004.1, from coordinate 7,280 downwards.
TCGGTCTCTTTATCCGTCACGCTTGTGGATGGCGATGGCTTGTTTTTAGTTGGGGTTCTGAGGCCAAACATGTCTTCGTTTATGTGAATTTTATTTGTTTACAATTTAATTGAGAAGGTGCAATGTTACGGTTACAGGGATATTTACTAAGATAAAGATGTTATTAAACGGGTGAGATTTTATTTTTATGAATTCTTTTATGTAAATTAATGTGCACTAGAATTAGTTTTATCAAATGGTGCACAAACAGGTTATTAATAAGCAAGAAAGATACTTTTATAGGTATTATTACGACTTTTATCAGATATGTTGTTTAAAGAGGTTGTTATATAAAATAATATTTAATTTAAATTAATCACTTTGTGTATTTTAATGTGTTTTACAATAAGCTCGGTTTCATGGTTTGTAAACAGATTATAGAAAAGAAGTCAAGAGGTTCGTTTATAGGTGCCAATTTAATAAAATTTACAATCTTAATAAAAAGTTGTTTAAAGAAAATTTGTTTTAACGTTATTTAGAAGCCGAGATTTTAATTTAAATAAGGACTTTTATGTATATTAATGTACACTATAATCCGCTCTATCAAATGAAGTATAAACAAATTATTAATAAGCGTTAGAGAATATTTTATAGGTGTTAGTTTAGTAAAAAACTTACAAATTTTAACGAAAAGTAATTTTTTGAAAAGTTGTTTAATGAGTTATATAAGATGAGATTTAATTTAAATTAGCGTTTATATATATAATAATGTGCACCTTGATAAGTTCTATCAGATGGTATGTAAACAAATTATTAACGATCGTTAGAGAAAATTTTATAGATGTTAATTTAGTAAAAAATTACAAATTTTATCGAAAAAGTGGTTTTTTGAAAAGCTGTTTAAGGGTTATATAAGATGAGATTTAATTAAAGTTAGCATTTATATATATAATAATGTGCACCTTGATAAGTTCTATCAGATGGTATGTAAACAAATTATTAATGATTGTTAAAAAAAATTTTATAGATGTTAATTTAGTAAAAACTTACAAATTTTATCGAAAAAGTGGTTTTTTGAAAAGCTGTTTAAGGGTTATATAAGATAAGATTTAATTTAAATTAGCATTTATTTATATAATAATGTGCACCTTGATAAGCTCTATCAAATGCTATGTAAAAATTTATTAATGATCGTTATAAAAATATTTTGTAGATGTTAGTTTAGTAAAAACTTACAAATTTTTTCGAAAAAGTGGTTTTTTGAAAAGCTGTTTAAGGGTTATATAAGATAAGATTTAATTTAAATTAGCATTTATTTATATAATAATGTGCACCTTGATAAGCTCTATCAAATGCTATGTAAAAATTTATTAATGATCGTTAGAAAAATATTTTATAGATGTTAGTTTAGTAAAAATTTAAAATTTTTATAAAAGAAAAATTTTTTAAAATATGAAATCTGTCTATATTAGTTCTTTTTCTTATATGGTATTATGCAGTGAGAAGTGCTGATTTCAGAAAGTGTAAAAGTTCCCCTCAGACCCTGCAGGGGCCAGGGTTATCACTGAAAGAGTAGCTGAACCTTCCGGTAGACCGGGTCTTGTGGTCTATCTAGGTAGATTTTTTTGATCAGACGCTCCGTTTGGCCTCCAGGGTGATTACCAACTTAGGTGCTAATGGCGTCACCGGCCCTTTTCCAGAAGAAAATTCAGAAGAATATGAAGATTTGCTTATAAAATTATGAAATTTTACATGAATGATCTTGATTAGTTATGCTGTTTGATGGTGGTTTAAACTGGGTATCTTACAGATCTTCTTGAAAAGTTATTAAGTTACAAAGTATAATAAAAATTACCACTTTCTGCAAAAAGGGGTTTTCTCAGGTCTGATGAATTTTCTGAAGGTGCACGATATATCATTTAAAAGCCCTCTGAACGGCGGTTCTAATGATGTAAGTCACAAGATTCTAACACTGCTGGTTACAAAGTTGGTCGCCACGTGGTGGCCACGTGTTTTATCTTAAAAATTATGAAAAGTATAGTAAACCTGCCGGGAAAAATCCAATTTTTTGCACACACTTGCACATTCATGTGCCACTCACGATGGTATAAGAAAAACACTGTGTTACCGATCTAGATTTAGCGTCGCACTCAAGAAACTGAAAAACTATAACCTAAAACAAGGTTATGTTGGTATTTTGTATGGAATTTTTTCCAATTTTTCACTTATCGCGACGAGATTGGTATCACTAGAATCACGTTTTTAAGCTGATTAAAATGGTGTATAACACTGTACTAAACA